>JACYFF010031956.1:104025452-104066658 GCA_017589665.1 Selenicereus undatus | reverse complement strand
AATAATAATAATAATAATAATAATAATAATAATAATAATAATAATAATAATAATAATATTACAATGATAATAATAATGATGATGATAATGTTTTTGTTCACAAATACTTCAATTCAAAAATGGAAACGAATCATTTTTTTTCGGGTCAGGGAAAAAGAATAATATTATAATCGATAAGAATAATGGATTTAAACTTAAAAAAATCATTTAATAATAATAATAATAATAATAATAATAATAATAATAATAATAATAATAATAATAATAATAATAATAATAATAATAATAATAATAATAATAGTATTGCTTTTATTCGCAAGTACTTCAATTCAATGGAAGAGAATCATATTATAAGTCATAACTGATAAGGCTAATGGATTTAAACTTTAAGAACATTTAATTTAAAATAGTTAAAAAAAACCTCCTTGTGTTTTTTTTTTAAAAAAATTTGGTATATGAACATTAATGCATTTAGATGCATGGCAATATGGCCCTTTCAGATGCCAGTTAAGAGCCTTTAAAATATTTCTTTTTTATTTTTTTATGTACAATTGAGTATTTTTATGTTGAAAAGGCACGGCAATCAATTGTGCGTATGTGAGATGGTTGGTCTAATAACCAACACGTAACATCCAAGAGTAAAGTTATTGAAGATTATTTGATTCATAATATTGTATATGTATATATCACCACTACACCTTCCTTTTTGGGAAGAGTTCATCAAATATTCCACAATTATTAATATATGGCTGGTTTTATAGTATGATGTGATGAGGTTACCTTTCATAATTTTCTATTGGAGTTCAGTAATAATGACAAAGCATGCATGAAAAAGGCTAGTTTTAGTATGCAAAATTAATCATCGTTCCAATGCAAGTGTTATTATTTTTTTTGGGGGGGGGCCCCCCCCCCCCCTAGGAGCCGAGAGCCTAAAGGATAAATACAAATAAAGAAAGCTTAATAAATTGCTAAACAAACTTCTAAACTTACAAATTAACTAAGTAGAAAACAACAAAATATCTGCTATCAAACTCAACAATACAGTGGATAGTTGATTGCAATTCACTATGCCGCAAGAGTCATGAGTTCTATCAGAGGACATCGTCCCATCGGTCGTAACATCTACAAATCTAAGATTCAACTTAATGCCCCTATTTTGAAGTTAATGAATCACTTATTTTACTTCTCTAAAACATATTAGTGGTCGTAATTTTAACAGTTTTAACATATTAATTAGTTATGAAACAATTTGACAGGGACATATAATCATATTATGCAGATTTAATCCAACCTAATAATACAATTTAATAGACTCTTATTATTGAAGAACCATTATTAATTTATATAACCTTATTAAACGTCAGTAAATACAAAAATATTAGGTGTTAGCTCATTGTTACAATCTTTTTTTCTAGAGATTGAATACAACTACATACATATATATATATATATATATATATGTATATATATGACATAATATTTTTTTGGGTTTATATAAGTCATAAAAAACAGTATAATACAACTACAATATAGTTTAATATTTTGATCATAGGAATCTTGGGGGAGCCTGAAATTTTGTCAATACAATTATACAAACATACAATTAGCGTAGACGAAAATAAAAAAGAAAAAAAGAAGAAAATCATCAAACATCGAAAATAAGACGGATAAACAAAAGATTTTACAGCAATGAAGCTTCTCGATCTTCGATCCCTCTCATCCCTCCCTGAATTTCCCAGATAAACTTCAGTTCTCCAACCACCACCTTTTGCGGCCATCAAACCCTAGCTCCGCCACCCACCGCTATCCTCCGGCGATTCCGATTCCCTCCTACCTTCTCGTCCGCCGCAGTCAATCTTTCTCTGTATTGTCGACGCCCATCATCGATCTTCCGGTATGTTTCTCCCTCAGGATTTCTGCGATTACTTAAGAACACGGTTGGTTTGCATCCCGGATAATCCCTTTTCTGTGTGATGTGATTGTCGGATTAGTTGAGATTGTAGTGATTTTGTTCTTTCATTTCGGAAAATGGTAGTGTGGACAAGGTCAGTTTGACATCTTGATTTCGTAATTATTTTGGCAAAATCTGCAAGTGTGGCGCTTCTGCTTCATCGGTGATTATGTAGTGATGATCATTGTATTATTCTGAAGTGGGTATAATTGAATGGACCTGTTTAGTTTTACATTTGCTGTAGCAACTGAAACTGGTGTTCTGAAGTTGGAATTTTGCATATTCAGCAACTGGGCGATTAGTTTACAACGGCCATGATGCACCTCCTACGACCTTGCAGCATTTTGCATAATTGTGATTTTGTTGTGCAACTTGTTTCTGCTAGTTGGTTGGGTGTTAGGGAGCCTTTAACTGAGGTAGTGTGGCAGTAAGTGTAGTGGGACATGATTAGTTGTGTAGATACTCTGAGATCAGAGCCCTCTATAATGTCCATTTGTTCTATCGCAAAGACAGCAGAGTGCATTGCACTTTCAATTGGAAGGGCATAGAAACTGGATTGGTGAAAAGTTTGGAAAGTGAAATAACTCCTTGTAATTAGCTATGTTCCCTTATTTGTCTTGGCTAGTGTGAGGATCGGCAAACTTATTTTTTATGAGTAACCAAAAATATTTGTATTAAAATGATACCAAGGGAATGTCACCCATGGACCAAAGGAGGCAATCTCAAAAGGAGGATTATCAAACTTGTTAGCTTTATGTTGTGATCTTATTATGTTTCTTTTTGTTGTCGAATTCATACGCTGTCAATTCACCATACCGTTTGTTCTATTGCATTGGAAATTAAGTTGTAGAGTTTATGAGCGTTTGGTTGTATGCAGTATCGTTTTGGTTAGGGATGTGTGTATGCAAAGGGAACTGAATTTTTTTTTTGGGGGGGGGGGGGATAAATCGCATGGAGTAGTTGTCTCTATTTGATGGGGTTAGGGTTCTGTTTGTACGTGTCTCTCAGCTCTTGTTGCGGTGAAATCTATTTCTTTGTTTTTTATTGTATATATGTTGGTCATATAGTCTTATGTTTCACTTTCTTAGCTGGGGTAGAGGTCTCTTTTGGGCTTTTTTTTTTTGATGGGTAATCAAAAGCTGCATTAAAAGGCAATGAGGGGATGTCGCTTATCTACAATAGGGTCTTGGGCCTTTTTTCCTTTTGGGGGGGGGGGGGAGACGTTATGGTGGACCAACGCCAAAACCCCTCATTGAATTGTCTTCTAGTTCTTTGGCTCTGGGTTGTAGATAGTCATTGATTTTTAGACCAACTGTTTTATAGAGACGTGCTTTTTGCTATTCACGTGGAACATTGTGACTCAGCCGCACACTGCCCGCGTCGGATTCTGGGGTTTTGTTTGAGTTACTTTTACTTCAAATATATTTGTGGAAATTTAGCTTTTAATCTTCATTATTTTGAGTATGTTAAATACTTCTTAAAAGGAGAATTTATCAGAAAATGTTGAAAAGGCGTTAAGGGGTATTGTATTGAGTCATTTGTTTCTATTTTGATCCTAGTATGCGTAATAAAGAAAACTAATCCAGTAATTTTGTTGTATTATGTCTATTTTATTTCTGAGGAAAAATGAATTGCACTGCTCTACTTTTAGCTACATTACCATTTGTGATTCTCATTTATCTTTTTCTCAAAGTCGCTTTTGGTTTCTTGTATAAATTATGCTGAAGATTCTCCTTTGTAAACTAATGCTTAAATGACTAGGTGAATATAGGAAGTACTATACAAAAATACTTGGTTCCAATTTCAGGTAGACTAAAGCCAAAGTATTGCTGAATTGTCTTGTTCCCTTTTGCTGTGGACTAGAAGGCAATTATCATATTTTAAATGCAGGGTTTAGTCGAAACTGCCTTTATGCAATTCTATGTTTGATGTTAAGAGGTGGGAATCTAGGGTATTCTTTTCTTTGTTTATTATGGAGTAAAAAGGGGCCATAATTGGAAATTGGATATTTTCTTAGTTAAGATGGATGTGGAAGATCCAATTTATTTGTGTGATCTTATGTTACGCAATATGATTTGCCGTGTTCATATTTGTCATTTTCAATTTTTTTCAGTTTTTATTATTTTGCTATATGCATCTGAATTGCATGGTTGTTGGAAAACTAGAATGGTTGATTTTTCACTATCCGACAGGTTCTGGGCTTTTGCAGATGCTGCGTAAACAACAAAGCTGAAATATTGACATCAGATCTGAATGGAGTTGGAGCTGAATAATTCATCCCCAATGTCTGGTGGTCTTTCTCCTCCTAATTGTGCCAGTGATCCAGAGGAAAAAGAAATAAGTGATGATGATGATGATGACCGCAATCATAAGCATCGTAGACGGGAAGTGAGGTCTCAATCTTTAGAGAGAGATTCATTGGAGCAATCTTTGACACAGCCTTACAGAAAGCGCAACAGATCATTCGAAAATGGGCAAAATGATGCCCAGTCTCATTACAACTTAGATAGGGACTTCCCGAAATTTGACAAGAGACGCCCCACAGGAGTAAATTTCTCCCGGTTTTCTGGTGAGCATGGTCCTGGCAGAGGAAGAGGTAGAGATTTCCAACGCGATTCACGGTTTAGTTCCATTGATGTTGCATCACATATGGCTCACCCAGGTTCTATTCCTTCAGCTTTATTTCCGGGGAGGGGATTGCCTAATGTCTCTAATGGGCCAAGTGCATCATGGAATGGTTTTGGACTAATCCCAGCAATTCCAAATGGGGCAATTGATGCAATCAATCCTCTTGGCTTGCCTGGAATGCTTAGACCACAGCTCAATCCTCCACTGAATATGGGTATACAACGTCAACGCTGCAGAGACTTCGAGGAGCGTGGATTTTGTTTAAGAGGTGATATGTGCCCAATGGAGCATGGTGTCAATCGGATCGTCATTGAAGATGTGCAGGTATTCATCGATTTTCCTTTCTCACCTATCTGGTTGCAAGTTGTGTTTCAAATGTGATTCGTACTTTGTACCATTTCCTTCTAAATGCAACAGATAAGGAATGTTATCCCACCTGACTAAATTGAATATAAGCAATTCCTGTCCACCCCAGCCCCCATTTATTTATTTATTTTGGGGGGGTGGGGATTTGAGCCATTAAACTCTTGTGTTGCTATTCATGAAGTAGCTGATATGGCGCAGGGATTCAGTTGGTATAGATGTTCCTGTAGAGGGCAGGATTGTGGCGGAAATATTTCCTTTATTCTTTTGCATATACCCAACTTGTTAGGGTTTATCTGCTGTCTCCATGAGGAATATATGTGTTTAGTATACTATACTGCTTATGATTTTTTAATGCGTACCATTGCCGTTTTCCACAGCTACAGACAAGGAATCTTTATGTATGGTATTGTAGATTTCTTAGGTATATAATGTTTAAAAACAAGCATAGGTGCTATTAGATGCCTTAAGAATTTAAGAGATCTTTTACTGACTGAGCATATAATCAGTGACTTATGGCCCCTGCAAATGAACCCATTTCTGAGTTACAGCATGTGTAAGGTACAGCAGTTAGTTTCTTAAGATTCAACCCTTTTTTTCTTTGAAAGCCGGTATTAAGAAAACATATGGATCTGGGCCTTTTATGGCATCCATATATTGTCCTTCCGAGTTTCGACATAGGAGTTAATTAAACTATAACTTCCTTGGGCCTTTATGGGCATCGCTATATTGTCCTTTCAATATATGAGTTAATCAAATTATAGGCTTCTTGTCATAAATTTTCGCTGCAAATCCATCTTTTTGCCAGATATAAAGTTTATGTACACATCATTGATTTTGTTTTAGTAACAATGGCTGTATAACTCATGACTGTTTTCTTTATAATGTACAGAGTTTATCACAATTTAACCTTCCCGTGTCTGTGCCAAGTGCACATCTAATGGGAACATCCCCCGGAGGCGGATTTGTGCCATCTGTTTCTGCGAACACAATGATCAACAACAGAGTCCTGCATAGCAGGGCAAGCAAATCAGCTGTCGATGATGATGCATTGAGCTTGGATGGGACATTTTCTGGCGCTATTAATGCAACTGGAGCTGATGTGTATGATCCAGATCAACCGCTTTGGACTAATGATGTTCATGATACGTCAGCTCCGATTCTTGGCTTGCAACCGTCCAATAATTATGAATCTGAATGCTTAGTGGATGGTGATCTTTCTGATCGTCTAGTCCGAAGCAGTGGAGCAGCTATTGGTTCCCAAAGCACCAGTTCATCTGTGTGGGGAAGACTTAATAGTTCAAAGAATAAGATGGAGCTAAAAGAGAAATTTGACTCAAGCACCAAGCCTTTGGGTTTAGGTTATGCAGAAAATAGATCAAAAGAGATTCTTGAGGCATCGGCTGGTGTTCAAGGAGCTTCCCATCCTGGCAAGCAAAACAAAGTTGGTCCAAAAACTGTGGGTTCAACTTCCAAGGTGCAGAATGATATTGGTTCTAATGTTAGAAAGCCAACCCAAAAAGCACAACGTACTTTATTTGTCAATTGTATTCCGCTGAAAGACAACAAGAAAGACAATCTTCTCTCGCATTTTAAAAAATTTGGAGAAGTAATTGATATTTATATTCCGGCAAATAGTGAAAGAGCCTTTGTGCAATTCTCCAAAAGGGAAGAGGCAGAGAGAGCTCTAAAAGCACCTGATGCTGTGATGGGCAGTCGATTCATTAAGCTGTGGTGGGCAAATAGAGATAGCATAGCTGATGAGGGTCTTGGTGGTGGCAACAGTGTCTCTTTAACTACCCGCAATGTGCCAACTGCTTCAGGTTCACCCCATCCAGTTGTTACTAACAAAGGAAAGGATAATCCCCAATATCCTACATCAAAAGGGATCATGCCTAAACCAGCTGATAGCCTTGTGAGTGTAGGCAATGATTCTAAACCTGTCAGTATGAATGGCCCCAAGGCACTGCCACAAGTGCAGAAGAAGGTGGAGAATTTGGAGCTGTTGAAGGAGGAACTTCGTAAAAAGCAGGAGATGCTTGAGCAGAAGCGGAATGAATTTCGCCGACAGTTAGATAAACTGGCAAAGCAAGTAAGTCTAACATCTATGCAAATGTCTGGTTGTTTACTCTATTTCTGCCTTTAACTTTGCTTGTTGAAGCTTTTTGGTGGTGTTTGGATATTTGTGATCTTTTTACAGTACTCTGTTGATACATGCAACTGGAAATATCTGTATATTGGTGGATTGATTTGTATTAAACTGTTAATAGACTCATTTTATTTGACGATGCAGATAGAGTTCTACTATGCTTTTTTATGCTTAATATGTGACTGCTAATTCAACAGATTCCTTAGAGACAGAGGGAAACAATAGGGATCCTTTTGCATTCTTTGGAGGATGGCGCCTAGTGAGGTCTTCACTAAGTTGCTTCCATAGATACATATAAATGAGAAATTCTTTCTTGTGCAAACCATAAGGGAGGTAGTAACTTTTGAGGAGACCCATGAAAGAAAAGGAGGAAGTGCCAATAAACTCGAATGGAGAAAGAGTGGTTGATGTAGACAAGTTTGGTTATTTAAAATGCCTGGTTTATTTTATCTTGGGAGAGTGGAGACATTGCATTAGCCAAGTAACGTGAATGATTTTATCTTGCTAGTTGACACTGGGGATGTTACCCTGGCCTTGCCTTCTGTGGCCATTCTAACTGCTATGTGATTTGGCCTTTGTAAACTATCAAGTTAGGTGAGGTATCTCTATTTTTGATGGAAATGAAGGAATCCTTGTTTCGCAATTTTCAGGTGCTAGATTATGTTGGAATAGTGTCAGTAGCCACAATGGGCTTGCTTACTGGTCTCTACGACAAATATTTTTTGAGGTGGCATATTACTAATTGCCTTTCCCATCAAAACATTTAAATTTATGGCTTTCCAATCTAGGGTCTACATGTAGAAAGCCCTATAAAATCATGGGAGTCTAAGACAGTTGTCTAAGATTGAGCGTCGTTGCCAAGCACTTAAATATTGCTATGATAGTATGGGAATAAAATGAGGATTGAGTTGCTTGAAGAGGTCATACTTCATATGGAATAGGGCCATCCTTTAAATTTAGGTTTTGGTTGGTTTAGTGGGAACATCCTAATGATGGAAACAGATGTCCTACCCCTTTATCTGATATTTGTTTACATAGTAAGTTTCAGTAATCAGGTACTGGCAGTTTCAGCTTGGGTTGGTCTGGGCAACATTTTTCGTTCTAATGTTTCAGGAGAAAGAATATAAATGGCCTGTACAAGCGTAAGCAAACTGAGGAAAAGAAGAAAAGGGGGGGGGGGGGCTAGGCTTTATTTAGCTTTTCTCTTTTTGCACTGGATCTGTAGAGGTTGAAATCCAGAAAAAAAGGTGGAGCAAAGGTAGAACTTTTTGTTTCCTGCTTATAATCACGTAAAATTTGGGACTTCATCGGAATGAAAATTAGTGGCACTTGAAGTCTAAAAATGCAAAATGAAGGATTGCTGATAGAAGAACATGTCACGGAGAAATATCGCAAAAGTTCCTTGTTTCTACATGTTCTGAGCCTGTAAAAGAATATCAATGCCTTATCAGCAAGGATTTGGCTTATTTTTTGATTTATTTTATCAATTCTTTTTGGGGAAAGAACTGGACCTGAATCAAAAAACTGGGGGGTGGGGGGAACCTTAAACGGTGGACTTATACACATAGGATCTGTACTTTAGTTCCCTGACTCTTTCCCCTGGTGCCTACATCCTTTTCACTTATTTTGATCTAGGATCTTGGAATCAGGCACCGCAACTTAACAGCAGGACCAGTATCACGGGTTCCATCTTTTTAATCTGTTGATGAAAGCTTGTAGTTTAAGAACCCGGATAGATAGTTTTTGGCTCCTTACTAGCTCTTGGTTTCAGCAATAACCGTGGATTATTTGCTGCTGGCTAGCTGCTAGCACCTTCAGTGATAGCCCGGGATTATTTGCTTTTTCTTGTTTCTAAGTGAAACAAAAACATTGACACTGAAAGAGGGAGGGGGGTAGACATGGAGTAGGATGTGGCCAGAAGCAGCATGTCTGGAAAAGAATTTACTGGAACACTCCACACCTCTGTGATCCGCGTGTTGGAGATGAGTGATCTGAGGTCAAAACAGACTAAATTGGTGCATTTGGGCACGATCCACTTTCTAGTCTACTTGATCCTGGAGGCTTTCCTAGCAAATATATATAAGCAAAATTAACCTTATCAAAGAACTATATATATAAACAAAATTACAATAATTTGATATGCTTTTGGCACCACCCTTTGCTGCTTCCAATTAGTTTTGGTGAACATGATGAATTTTGAAGTTAGCATATTGCCACTGTTAGCCATAATTTTTTGTCTTTGACGTTCTATTAGGTTGCTGTTAGTGTAAATGTTCTGTGATAGAGGCTGAGCTATAGGAAAGGATGAACAAATGGGGTAGGAGAAGAGGAAAAATAAAAACACTAATCAGGAAACACAAGCAACTGGCCCTCCTTGTTACCTTGTTTGTTGTTGGCATTCACCTTAATCAAGGTCTCAAGGGCTGGTGAGAGACACGAAAAGAACCCTTACACAAAAGAGCTGGCCGGCTGTGGGTTCTTTTTTTAAAAATTTTTACTTATCAATTCCATTATGTTGCTGGAATTTCCCTAAATTCGAAATTTGCATTCGGACCGTAGCAATTCCATTTTTAGATACTATTTTGCCAAAGAGACCTTAGTTTTGTGGCATCTGGACCACCTTCCAACTAGGTAAGTACAAGGCCATGAGGCACATTTTTCCCTGGTGGGGATATGTGGCATGGTCAACGTGTTGGGCTTGGTTTAGTTGTCATCCCTTTCTCCCCCCATCCTTGTACTCAGACGGTTGGACCTAACCTTAACTTTAAGGGTTTGCTTATAGTTCTATTAGAAAATGAAGTCCATTTCGGTAAATTGGGCAATAAACCAAGAGGTTATTTATTTATTTATTTTTGGGTCTCTGGTTCTGCAAATTTAAATCTGTATTCATTCTCTGAGAGTATGGTGTTTTCCTTTTTTTTGGGGGGGGGGGGGGACATGTATTAACCCTACATCAAGGACTGAAGAGAGGTTAATTATATTTGAGTATGAGACCGTGGAATAAACCCATTTGACTGCCTGTTACTTACTCCATGGTAAGGGAGCACGGGATAGTTCAGAGAGGAATTTTGTTTTAGTTTGCTATAACATGAGCTGGAAAATTTGTCCTTGTCCGCTCTCCAGAGAGTGGTCCTATGTGCACGTATGTATGGGGTTGCTGTGGTGGACTAAAAAAGTATATATATTCATAATGTCTTTGGCTTTGTTTGATTTTGAAGCACACCATTAATGATGTTTTTTCCATTTTGAATTCCACGGTTGACACTATGTTTGGATGATTGTATGTTGGCACTGAACACTGATATGAGTAGCTTTGTGTTTTTTAGTGGAGTGGCATGTTCTTTGCCTAATATTTCTTTAAAAAATAGTTGTAATTTCTGTTTTTGTGTTGGGGATGGGGATGTGTGAGGTAATTTTTATCATTTTAGGTAGTTTAGGTAATAGTGATTCTGATGACAGGCTAACCACTTGGCAATTATGTCAACCCACTATGACAAATTGAGCGTCGTTCAGAGTGGAGTGGGGTGATAGCTTCCTTGATAGATCATATAGGAAGTATGGGTCTCCTTTATTAACCTAGTTAGTTGTGCAGGCCACAGGCATCAAGAGTGAAGTGCAAGCTGGACAGGCTATAAAGAGGCAAAAGGTGGAAATGTCAACTGACACCATAAAAGCTGGACAGTCTGCAGATGCTGTTGTTTCTGGATCATCTGGGCAGGCTGAAATTTTGGTGGACAAGGTGCCAAAAGTAGAGAGCACTGCATCTCCAAGATCCAAACCAAATTCAGCTGTCGCATTTCACGATCCTTTGAGCTCAAAGCACGCAGCTCGTCCAATGGGAAATTCTGGAGCTCCATTTTATGTGAATAGATATAAATTGGATAACCGGCCCACATCATTTAGAATTCATGGACCCTTACCTGCTGCTTTGGCTGATGTGAGTACCTCTTTCCCTACTCCCTAAAAAAGGGTAACTGGTTGTTTCATAATTGTTTCGAAGTCTTCCAATTTGCAAGTGTGTAATTTTGTTTGTGAAGTGAAATTCCTTTCCCTCCTGGTATTCAAGCATTTAGGCTCCCTTTGGATTTGCCCATGGCATACTTTTGGAAAAGCATGCCATTTCTAGCACTTGTAGAAAACAAAAGCTCTAGATATTCTATGAGCTTTTCACTTGTGACATGATTTTCCCTGAAGCAAATGCAGAATGTCTTGAGCATTATTTTGGCTGAGGTAGTGGTATGTATGGAGAAATCCAAATCAAATCTAATTCACCTGTGGTATCATGTCCAAAGTATGGTCATGAGAGGGCCCTTGATGCTTCACATTGAGAATATTGTTTTTCCATTGACTTGGAAATACACTTGTATTCTGCACTTTGAAACATATTTTCTGTCTTTTCTGTGGTTGCCCTAGAAACCCTGATTACTTTCTGTTAGAGAGCTTATCTGCGATAGCAGTCAGTAAGATTTTTGTCTTTTGGTGTCCCAGGTTGCTGCCATAAGGGACCACTTTTCACTATATGGTGAAATATCTAATGTGGAGATAGATGACTTGGGTGAGGATTGTTGTCACGGAGCCTCTGACGTTTCTGAGGCAATGAGGAAGTGCTCTGCTCGGATTAGCTTTGCAACTCGTGACTCGGCTGAAACGGCATTTCTGAAAGGTAAAGCTTGGCATGGGCACAATTTGAAATTCATGTGGGTGACTACTAGCATTCCGTGTAGCAGCCGAAGTAGCGGGGAAAGCTCTTCTGCTACCAAGGGGGCGTTAATGGCTGAAGTTCAGTCTGCGGAGAAAGCTACACATGACAATTCTCACAATGCATTAGATACTACAAAAAGCAGTTCGTCTCCATGTAAATCATTGAACGAACATTCTGGCGATAGCTCCAGGTTGGGTGGCAAAGGAAGTTCTCCTGCTGATGCTGAAGGGCGTTCTGGTTTTGAAGCTCAGTCTCCAGATAAATCAGCAAACTTTATTCCTTTGGAAGCAGATGAGCTAGAAAATAGGGATTCTGAAGAACGGGAAGAAGCTGGTGGTGATGGTAAGCAGCCTGATGAAGATTCGAAAGCGAGCCCTCAACGCTAGTTGCTGGGAGGAGAGTTACCTAGAGGTAAAACTTGTTGAAAAGTATCCAAATTTTGAGATTTTTGTACAGCCAGGTAAACTGTAAAAGTTCTTGAATTTTCTTTCGTTTTTACTAATCCACAGCTCTTCTCTGTTCAAGAAAACCATGCAGATTGAGTCTCCAGCTGTTCGTTGTTAGTGAGTGGATAGGTCGACGTTTTATTATAATGTTAATTTTTCCAGCTGTGGATTGGTTAATTGAATAGCCAATCCTTTTCCTGCATAACTTATTGCTCTCCTGCTTTATTAGCTGATTATACACATTCCCCCCCCCCCCCAAAAGAAACAATAAAGGCTTTTGAACCAACCGTTAGGGTCTGTTTTTTTCGTTGAAAAATATGGGTTAGTAAATGGGAGAAGTCGGTTGAAATTGGTAAAAGTGGGTTTTAGTGGGTATTTTTTTTTTGAAGTGGGTTGAAATTTTTTTTTTGTGTGTAATGGGTAGAAGTTGGTTAAAAGAGTGAAAAGTGTGTTAAAGTTGGTATTTTTTTTATTAAAGATAGTGAAGTAAGTTGAAGTGAGTTGATATGAGCTGAAATTGGTTGAGGTTGATAAATTTGGATTTACCAACGAAAAGATGATGGCCTTACTCTTCTAAATAGAGGAAGATTTAGAACCCTTCCTCGGGAAGAAAAAATGTCGCAAAGATGTTTTGATGTGTGAACACTTTTTGGGGGGGGGGGGGAGGGAAGACCAAACTAGCGCGGGAAAGCACTTGAATATCAAGTCTTCGTTAAAGTGGCTGCATTTGTATCATTACATGGGGAAAAGCTCAAAACTTCTCAGTCATCAGTACCGAGGCAGGTTAAAAGAAAACTTCTATCACTGCCAAAACCTTTTATGTAATGTTTGGTCATAAAGTTTGCAAATTCAAACATAATAATTCAAATCCAGTTTTGAACTAAAGTAGCATTTTTGCTTAATTAATCTGGCCCAAGATAACCCCAACCTGAACTGATCACCTCTTATGAGTTATAACATACATGATGGCGAGACGAACAGTACTCTCGCAATGCGAGATGCAACCCAAGAAGATGATAGAAGAAGAGGAAAAATACAATCTCACAAGGTTAGATATTTTGTAAATGCGAACAAGATATGAGACCAGTATAGAAGTAGTAACTAATACAAGGGTTTCTTACAGGCTGTGACGAGTGATGACTTTCTTCGTACACAAAAAATAAACACTAACCAACCGTGCACGTTTAGACATCCAATTCTTACCATATACTGCTTACAAAGCCCTACATCTATCTTTTGAAGACCACTACTAATAGTACAACACAATATTGTACACTTTGTAGAATGGAATACCAGAGTTGTAAGGACAACAACTAGTTTCGGGTGGGCAGTCTGCGTGCCCTGGTCTTCTTCCTTTGCTCTTTGGAACACTGGAATCCACCCTTACCTTTCAGTGGGTGCGGAATTCTTCCTGAAGAGGGAATGGGCATCACTATAAATTGCCACCAGGTTTGAGAACACTGCAAGGACAATCATCAAGATAGCCAAGGATTTCTCGTTTGTGGTAGCAGTGGCATGGCGGTCCCTGGAAAACAGGAAAGCCAAGAGGAGAATTACACTTCTTAAGTCGATATTAATTGATAGGAGATTCATTAGAAGTGTGTAGAATATCTCCACAATCAAGTGAAAATTCTGCTATAGTTGGGTTTCGGAAGGTCAGCATGCATGCATGTTAGAGAGGATATTTTCCAAGGACTCGACAATGTATATATCATGCTAATTTCAACCTATCTCCATATTTCTATCACAAGGTGGAGCGTTGAAGGGGTGGGTGGGTTTGGGTTGGGGGGGGGGGGGGGCGCGTTATCTCAAACAGAATTGCAGAATAGCTAAATTCCAAATCTAAATTCAATACCCCAAAAGTCCCTCCCCCAAGCAGGATGTAGGGGTAGGGGGAGAAGGTTTGATGTAGCACTCTTATCTTTGAAATTGTAAAATTATAGAGAGAATGGTTTCATTAGATCTTAGGCTACCTAATATTTCATAGAAATATAGCAGAGGAAGTTTAAAAAGACATTTCCAAAGTGTAACATGGGATCAAATGCACATGGAAACTGCAAAGCAAAACAGGATCTCCGACCATCCTGACCCTAACGCTGCCCCTTTTCCAGAATATGGTTCGTGCTATAACAGGGCATGAGAAAATCAAGATCTATGTGGACTAAATTCTTATGGGTATCAGAGAGATTGCTTAATCCACGGAAATGGCGAGACCTTCAACCAGTCACCAGAAAATTATGTAGACTGTTTGATCAGAACAAATTTCATGCACATAGATATCACAAACATTAAGAACCAAAACAAAGTAAATTAGTCCAGCCGTCTTCTTTATGGTATGTATGAATAAGTGTTGTACCAAGCCCCTGAAGCTCATCCAGCCCATGTGTTCTTAGGTGCACCATAACTAATCTAAACAGGAAGATGCTAGCAAAGAAATGAGAAAAGTATGCACCCAAGACAAACCGAAAGCTGTTCTTATTTCAACTGAACTTGAAAGCAGAGATGTCAAATCATGCAATTAGGTCACCGTCATTTCCAACAAAATCTCTTAAAAAGCACCAGTGAAAGTAAATAGAAGTACTCACTTTAAGGTGATAGAAGCAGGAAAGATGAACCCAAGACAAACGGCAGCAGTTGCGCCAGTGAACTGGAAAGCATCCCAGATGCTTGGTATGAAAGTCGCTCCGAGGAAAATGAGAGTCATTAGCACAGTGGTGATCAGAGCGAACCTCCTATTGGAGGAAATGAGAGGACAGGACGAGGGGAAAAGAAGACCATCGATGTTGATCCTCAATGGGTAGAAGACAATGGGGAAAACAAGCATCAAATGCGCAGCATAGCTGATGCGAACAGCATCATTCATTACCCGACCACATGGGATTCCAAGGTCAGTGTCAAAGTTTGCAAGAACATCATCCAGTGTTCCATCGCCAAATAAAAGGAACCCAAATAAGCTTGTCATTACATATACAGATGAACATAGAGCAAGTGCTGCCCGCACGACTGCTTTTATTTGGGTGGAGTCCTCAAGTTCATTGTCTATTGAATGAACTGCAAAAGTCAAATTTCATATATCAGATCAATTACGAAAGAGCCACCAGAATGAGAAAGCTAGCTTTCTTCACCAAGCTTCAGCCATGGAATGATCCAATGGGCAATGACAACCCAAGGCATCCAAATTCTGATCTGATTGTAATTGTTTCTCCTGCTTATGTATGTTCAAAGCTGCAATGCTCAGGTAGAAACCAGAGTAAAACAAAGAAAGGACAGGGAATAGCTGTGTTCATACTAAATTCGAGACGGCACACTTAGCTCAGATGTTGTTTTGATCACTTGTATAGGTCAACCCATGCTCCCATTGTGACCACTCATTGCCATGCACTAATTTGGTGTGCATGAGTGTAGGCCAATTCTGAGCCCCCCCCCCCCCCCTTCTCATTGAAAAGTTAGCTAAGGTGAAACGCTTTTAATACAATTAGCTTCGATGGTTCAATTTTCTCCTCAGTCCTCAGATGAACACTAATGAATTTGCCGAAGTCACTAGTCAACATACCATTGTAGTGGCAAATGTATGCTGTGACAAGAACAGGTACAACAGTGAAGAGTTTCCAGAATGAGGTTAGTTCTGTGACGTCTGGGAGCAATCTGGGCATTGTCACCGTCCCACTTATCAGCTTCATAAGTGCAATTATCACCATGATTACCAGAAAGACAACGGCCAGCCCAACTGACAATGCAGATGTGTATCTCAACGAATCTGTAACAAAGGCAAATGTCGAATGAGCTCTGTGCCCACCATGCTATTCAACAGAAAATAGGTTCAGAATAACACGGTTTTTGGCAACATTATGAAATCCAATGAGGGGCTCAATATTAACCATTCAAAAGGTTAGTCCTAGGAATCATTTTGGATATAACCTCTAAGAAAATCGTATCCTATGACATTGCTATATTCAGGCACCGCAGACACCGTATCAACCATGGAAACCCCACCAAAAATTTAGTGATCTACTATGCTTCCTTTTCCAATTATTGATTTGCCTCAGAAAACGTGCAATTCTAAAACTAAAACCATACATATGTGCCTTATCATATTGAATGGTGCATTTTTTTTTTACGTTTAGAATGAAAAGTTTGTTGATGAAGACTAAATAAGAAAAGAACAAAACACCCTTCTCGAAGAAGAGAAAGCAACAAACTTACCAATACGCTTCAAGCAAGCCAATGGAGCAAACACGAAGAGCGTTGTGAAGAGAAGAACAGAGAACCGTTCATTCCACCAGTGGTCTCCAAACCAACCTTCAAGGACACCGGCATGATGGTTTCCACTGGAAGATGTCCCCGAGAGCACATCACCTTTCAAACAAACCCAAAACCACCAATTTATATGACGGCAGAATAATGAAAACAACATTGAAGTATCTATCAAAGATCATATCATAACATAAAGTTTAGCAGACACAACATCAAAACTCAAGTATAAAATAAATAGTCCATGCATATAATATATGTACCTATGATGATCATGTAAACAATAAGAACACCAATGTTATTGACCAGAACACTTATTTGCAACAAGATTCTACCAACTTTTCCAAAGGCAATCCCCATAACACCTCCATAAGAGGTAGACTTCCCTGCTCTGCTAAATTTGAGCAACATATGTATGGATCTCTCAGTCACAAAAGCCATAACTATGATCATAGCAATCCCAAGGACAAGACCCAGAACCTTCATAGTGGCTGGCAAGGCCATAATCCCAGCCCCAACAATTGTGGTTGACAAATTGAAGACTGCCCCTGTGAATGAAGCCCCATTAAACTCATCAAACCCAGCCTCTTCTCTTTGATTGGTGGGTAGCAATGGGACATTCTCATCAACCTGCTTGCCTTTCCCGGATTTTCTCTCTCTCCCTGGTGCAATGCTGCCAATAGTCATCCTCAATTTCTCAAATTCCCAACATCCAGAAACTCGAAAATGATGAAAGATGAGAGATTACCCAATATCCGATATCCAGCCTTAGTTTGATTCTACAAAAATGTGCAAAGGGTACTCTGAGATTGGCTTCAAGTATCCAAAATTTTGCAAATGTAGAATCTGGGATTTTGATATCTTCAAGAATATGATTGACCCGGAATCCTTAATTTTTGCTAAAGGAAAAGAAAAGGTTAGGGTTTTGAGATCAGGGCAGATTCTTAGACAATTTTGCTTGCAACCCGAGTTTTCAAAATGGAAAATGGTTTTAGCTGTCAGAACGAGCAAAAATAGGGGGAGCATTCAAGCATCCCGTCCAAACACAATCACCGTTATAGCTAGAGATGGTAATAAAACTCGTACTCATTTAAAATTCATAAAACCCACATCTTTTAAAACTCAAATAGGTGATGAAAATGAATTTTAAATGGATATGGGACGGGTATTGAAAAACGAGTATGGGTATGGGTACGGATATGGGTACAACCCTCTCCCACCTCATACATGTACTTTACCTATATCCGTTTTTATAATAAGATAAAAAATTATTTTCGATTAATATTTTTCCTGTTTAAATCAAATCCAAACTGTTCTGACAAAAAAAATTAGTCTTTAATGTATTTGATTTCACATTTCTAAACAATATATTCCCAAAATATCACAACTTTGTAATTTTATAACGACAAAAACATATGTCGTACTTGGATATGAGTTTCATATGAGTATTAATTTTCATTATTTATGTGAATCCGAATAAAACCTGTAAACCCGCAAAATCCTATGGATATAGGTATGGATTTTATTTTTTAATACCTGATGGGTACGGATATGAATATGAGTATAATTTTTAAAACTGAATATGGGAAAGAGTACAGCTCAACCCGCGTAATTGTCATCGCTAATTATATCAACCCACAATCAAACAATGCTAACTTGTTGAAAAAGACCAGTACAAGGGTAGGATGACTTGATAAAGACGGGTGCAAATGAAAATTAGAATGAAAGATTTTGGGTTTCAGGTCATGGGATGTGTAGTTTTTAGGGGAATAATAAAACAGGACAAAGTGAGAAGCATGGGGAAGCTACTATTAATTGTTATGTTATTAATATTATTATGGAGGATTCTAACTGCGCGAAAAAAAAAAAAAAAAAAGGAAGCCTTGTTTAAGTGGTTGGTGAGTTTTACTTTTGACTTTGCGTGGTTGGAATCAAGGTTGACTTCACAAATGGATTTCATCCAATGTATTTATTTTGAACAGTTGCTTTTAGATATTTCGAGATTTATAGTCTGTTCTATTTCGCATTTTAAATAGATTGATGGATGTAATGAGATTTAAGGAACTGTAAGAAGCTGTAAGAAGTTGTAAGAAGATGTAAAAAGCTTTTAGAAGCTGCAAGGATAGGTGTAAGGAATTGTTAAAGAGTTGTATAGTATAATTTGTTTTACAATAAACGTTTTGGGTGAAAAATAATAATATTAAAATAATATACTTATTGAAAATAAACAATTAATTAAGTTAATTATACAACAATAAAATATATTAATCCCCATAAATTTGGTGAATAAAATTTTGTCCACTTGAGGTGATTTTTTGTATGAACATTAGTTTGATTGAATAAGCAAAGTATAACAAAAAAATAAATAATTTTTTTGACAAAATTGAATACAACTCTTCAAATAAATTCCTATTTTAAGTAAATAACTTTAAATATAAATAAATGTATGGTCATCTATAATAATATATATTTCATGTCGAAACTCAAATATAATTTACGTCGTTATATTATATTTTTATGTTTATGTAAATGTTGTGTTCATAAAATATTTATAAATTTTGCATATTATTAGTATCATTAAAAAAATATACATATTTTTGCAACTAAAACAAATGAATGTTACCGAAAATCTAGAGATGTAAGAAGATTTATGAAGATGTAAGGAGATGTAAGAAGATGTAAGAAGATGTAAGAAGATGTAAGGATTATGTTAAGGATGTAAGGAACTGTACGGAGATATAAGAAGCTGTAAGGAGATATAATCTCTTAGCTAAATCCTAAAAAATGCAAAATAGAACAGAGCCTTAGGTGTATTAATTTTTATGATTCTGATATTTTTAAGTTTATTTTTAAGTACCATCTCTTATAAATTTCTTATAATTTAGTCATCAAATTATAAAAATATCTTTACTATTGTCCTTTTTGATTTTTTTAACCTCTCTTTTCAGTCACCACAACACCACCGATAGATTATCTAATAGCAAAAATATAGTTTTTGGAGTTTTTGCTTTAAAAAAAAAATAAAAGGACAATTGTAAATAAATTTTTTCAATTTCGAAATTGTATTATAAAGAATTCATAAATAAGGTACTTGAAACTAAATTTAAAAATATCAAGATCATCAAAATTAATATATTAAATCTCTGGTACCTACAAATCTAATAGTTCATTTATTTTCAAGGCCTGGATGATTGACGTCCATGTAATATTAACTTTTAACTTTGTTTTTTTTTTTGGGGGGGGGGGGGAACCTAATAGAATCAAGAAAGGTCCAATCACAGTTTAAATCTAAAGATCATTAGATCATAACATAAGGGATTTGTTGGTGACCTACACGTGTGAATATGCATGCTCAATTTAACCGACAAATATGAGGATTGACTTGCCACAAGTAATTTTGGTAATCATTGCGAATTTTATTTTGGTTGAAAACTAAAAATAATAATAATAGTTACTGTTTTTATGATATGGTTGATATTTTAGGGTATATTTTATATTTTGAACTAGTGAATCTCTAACTAGATATGTAATAATTTAGCAGAAATTCATGAATTAGGTTGTTTGTACCAAATAAAAGTGTCGTTATAATTATCTGTTTTATGCATACTTTAATTTCCAATATTACTAACTATGAAAATCTGCACCACAATAAATATTATTATATTGAATATTTTTTTTAGTTTTTTTAATAGTAACAGAAACTGCCTGTATGCCAAAACTGTCATTTTTGTGCAAGCTCAAGGTCATATAATATTGAGAGTTCAAAGGCAAGGAGAATTATTATTCTGTTAATCAAAAGCAAGGAGAATTATTATTCTGTTAATCAATTTTGTTATATTATATTAATTAGTCCTTTTTTATGTCATATACTAATTTGGTCAAGGTTTTTGTCTATTTGATTGATTTCTATAGTACTGGTTTAAAACAGGTTAGTTCAAGTGGTTTAACACTTGTTCGTCTTGAGTAAAGTCTCGCGTTTGAGTCTTGTGAATGGAGAAAATCCGTGATGGGAGAACTCTACCCCTTACTGGACCAATAGTAACTCGACTCCAATAAAATGGAGAATCCAAGACCAAAAAAAAAAATTTTAAGATCCTTAAACATGGGAATTGAAGATGGATGCCAACTCATTTGAAAGTTGTATTATAATTAGGTTTTGGAATTAGATTTATCAAGTCATTCTTCTCACGAGGGGGAAAAACCATAAGAATGTTGGCTCAAATAATACTTGAAACAAGCTAGCTAAGTTTGATCGGTTCAGCTCATCTTAATTGACTTTGATATTGATCAAGAAATAAATCAAACTATTGTCCTATTTTAGGCCTATAAGAACTTGACACAGTCGTCATAAATTAGTATATATCATTGAAAAGTGTATAAACACGATTTATAAATAACACAGAGAGTGTCCTGCATGCGATGTAGATGTAAGATAAGTTGATTATAGAATATTTACATAGGTATAAATTAACTTAATGCAGATATTTAACTGAAAGGAGTTACTAGTTGATTACTTACATAATTATACAGTAATTAGTACTCTTGCAATATAGTAATTTTGATTAACCTCGCTTAGATGAGAAAGATATTGTTCCTTCCTGCCAAATGTGTCCCAACAGAAATGTAGATGTCTCACGTAGTTCCTAAGACGTTTTGGCTGGTTTGGCTAAAAAAAACAAATGTCTTACACAGTGAGTTTTAAAATGTCTTACATATTTGAAAAGTTGTATTATAACAGTTCCACACAGTTGCACCTTATTCCACCAAGAAGCAGACATACAGAGATCAATGGCCATCATCAGAAACTCACTACACAAAGAAGCTGAAATACACAGAACCTTGCAATGTGAATGAATAATCTCATGGTAGTAACTAATTACATATATAGAGGGATCCAACTGTGGCTGCCAAGTATGGTTTTCTCTCAGCAGTAACTTCCTATAAAATGATAGCATACAAAAGATCTTTCTATGAAATGACAACATACAAAAGATCTTAATTAATTACATTCTCAATCAGCAACTTTGAAGATCTCAAAAACACCTTTCCGGTTTCATTCGGCAGCCATTGGTGCTCTCTACTTGCAAAGCGAACAGGCCGCTCCATGACAGTCTCGGTCTTAGGCACCCCAATCTTTTGGGGCGTGGAGATTTGGCCAAGGGCTCGAAGTCAGATGACTGGGCAAAACCTGATGACCCGACAGTTTGTATGAACTACGTGGCTTCAAGTTAAAAGCAGAAGCTGGCACCCAGCTGCTGAACATCCAAGTGACCATTGAAACCCTGATGATAATTTCAGCTGGAACATGGCTCGTGTTTCAAGGTAAGAGACTTGCTTTGGTTGTCCAGAGAGGGAGAAGGGTGAGTACATAAAAGAAGCAGAGCAGCAGCCAGCATTGATCAGCTCAGTTGAAGAAATACGGGGAGTCCAAGACATGCATCAGATCAAAGTCTCCTCGCTCAGGCAGAGGGGGGAAGGACAATGTGGGGTATGACTGCTCGAAACTCTCCAACAACTGTTGAATGATTCAGAAATATAAGAAACTTAAAGAGGGAACACTATATATCACAAATTGAACATCATGTAGAAGGCAATGCAAACTTTTGCTGCTTTCTATGATTCTTTACTCGGGACTCTCATTGCACCTTGAATACTTGAATGAAACACTTAACAACTGCATATACTTGAAGCTCATTTTAGTCCAAAAAGAAGCAAAATTTTCCCAAACTGGGCAAGTCAGAAATGCAAACATGTACATGTGCTAGCTGCTTGGGGTTGAGTCCGAGTAATGAAACTATAGGCTTAATTGGGGGGATCTAACACCATGTTCGTAATTTTAACTGGATTGGACTTGGAGTCCCCTCCCCACTTTTAAACCAACATAAAATCAGCTTTTGCTTTCACTCTCAATTGAAGTATTTCTCATCAAGATATGCATGCCATTGAAAGCACAGAGGAAAGAAAACAGAAAGCAGTCACAGGCCCACAGCTTTGAGAGCAAGTAACATACATTTTCCAATATTGGCTGCTCATAAAGTTCAACAAATTTCTCACGAAGTATCCTGTTCATTTGATCCACATCACATGCATGTGTCCAATATGAATCATGAACTCCTGCAATCATAATGCACAAGTGGTAATGAGAATACCATATTCAGAATATACGGCAAATGCATCAATTCCCTCAGATACCAGGCAAGTTTAACAGTAATCCTTTTATCCAATCCACATGAATTTACATCATCTCCCCCCCCCCCCCAAACCAAAAAAACCTTCCCCCAAAAACCCAGACTAGGCAAGCCTCCATTAGCCAAAGACCACTCTCAAGACATGTTCTGTACGCTAAAATTCCAATGTTACCAGAATCTCATGTACAAACAAATTTAACATTTGCACTGATCAGGTCCATGGTGGCATCGATCTAACAGTAAGTGCACTTACAGACGGTTTAAATAAAGGTCAGGCGCAGGTGGGTCAGCAAAAGTGACCTATCCCATGAGAGTTTTTTTTGGGGGGGGGGGGGTTAAACATCTTTCTTTCTTTCTTTCCCTTTTTTTTGGGGGGTGGGGGTTTCCACATGACCACATCTACCCCTCTACTTTTGAGGAAGAAGGGGGGAGGGGGAAACCTGCGAAGTTTAAGCCAGCCTTTTTGCAGGCAAGTGCAGTCATCATCATATGGGAGCCATCGAGTGAGTGAACAAAATTTGGTGGAAAAGCTGTTCTTTGCCGCTTGACCATGATCTGCAATAGACAGAGATTCAATGTGTGCAGTTAGGTTCAAAATTTTGCTTCATTGTTTACAAGATTTCAAAGAAAAGTAGTTCTGAAAAAATTGGAATGGGAATCTCAGCACATTACTTACAGCAATCTTGAACATCACATGATCGTTTAGCAATGCAAATTACTTAATTAGTTGATTGATAATTGTCAGCAAACTGAACATTTTCATGCATATTGACAGAAAATCCTTGCATGACACAGATTGCATCTACATTCTCAGTAGGGGAAAATGTTGGAACTACATAATCTAACAAGCCCTCGCTAGCATTGTGTTTGCTTCATCCAGTCATCAGTATCCAGTAACATAAATTTCCCAAAAAACACACGATCCTGGTGTATTCGTCAGTTGCACTTCCTTCCTTCTCCATGATTGGACACTGCCAACGCATTTCAGATTTTATTTTGTTCTATATCACCTGGGACTCTCCTTTCAACCCAAGCATCCGTCTCGGACACTTGAGCATACTTGAACTTCATTCTCAATAAATGACACTCAAAAATATAATTTCCGAAAATGGCCAGGTCTAATGTAATTAACGTGTCAAAGCATACAGCCCAGTTAAATCCAATGATCATTGATTTTTGTCCAAAACATACTAGTTGTCCCATGAAACTGGAAATTTAGCAGGCAAACAATGCGAAGATGCAAATAAGAAGTACCTTTTCAGTATCCCTTTCAAGCGTTAACGATTGAAGAGATGTTTTGATCTGCATGATAATATTAACAGAAAATAAAACAAAATATTATTTTTTGAAAAGGAACACTTTTTTTCTTCTTTTTGTTTTGGGGGGGGGGGTGCTCACATGGACACTTCATACCAGATGCTTGCCTTTCTTGCAGTATGGTTGCACAACAGGGAGACCCAGTGGAGTTGTCCATCTCACAGGCTGATTTTGAGATGCAATTATCTACACAAGTCTCAGCATAACATAAAATGTCAGCCAAATTTTCAGCTAAGATACTGAGCATGATTAGATAGCATAACAAGAAAGTGTTTGCATTTCTAGATGGCACAAAGTATTAACACTGATGTTTTTCAGCAAATGAGATGTGAGTCTGTGTCATTATAATTAACAATGTCTACTCAACAGTTGCAAAGGCTTGAAAGAATAAAAAACACAGTTCTGTAAGGACAGTATCTGACATCTGACTAGAATTCAAATCAGCAATAAACAGATAATAATGGCATGTCTCTAACTAGAATTTATGTCAGAAGTTTGCAGAGATAATCCAAGAATCTCTATTCAACTAGGTTTTGTTTTGGGGGGTTGGAGTAGGGGATGAGTCTTTTTGGGGGGGGGGGGGGTAATGAAGGCTGAACCCATTAATTGAAAGCCACACAACATCTAAAATGGAACTCAAATTCAAACAAGTACATCACTATAACAACAAAATAAATCCTCCGGACAAAAAAAAAACTAATTTCTACGCTTCTGAACACTCCTCTTCCACATAGTCACTAATGAATAGAAGATTATTAGTTTATTAAAACCTTCTCCATTGTTGCTCAATTGTTGCTTATAATGCCAAGGATTCCGATTCACCGACATGCTGCAAAAGATACAGATAGAATTTCAAAAGTTATATCTGACAAACCTTCGCACATTCAGCAAGCCAGCTCATGATCATGCGGGCAGCTTGAAACATCTCTCCCAATGCAGTTAATGTAGTCTGATGAAGCAGTAAACGACAATCTTCTTAAATCTCAGTAAAGCCTAGAGGAACATACTACAAAACAGAAGATTCCCACTTCCAGTGAAAGCCAACCTATCCCCAGAGAATCTTACCTTCGCAGCATAACAAGATGCTCTGAAAAGTTGTACATCGTCATCAAATGCGTCCCGTTCCTTCAGCTTCTTCTTGATCTGATCTCGCGCACCAATAAAAGTGACACCATAGACTGAAGTCATCACTGTCTGCTTCACCAATTTCCTATCCACCTACATTGCATAGAGTGTATGATGACATAATAAGACAACAACAAAGAAACATTAGCAAAAAAGTATAAGCTAGTAGACAAAAGATCATTAAAATACAATTAGTCATATCATTCACGTAAGGTCCAGAACCACCATCTGCCCTAAGTACTATTTTGTGAAGCCAGACCTGATCAATCAACTGCCTTGCATGTACTGCATCAGGAAAAACTGCAGGATCTTTCTGTGCATCTGTCTGCATAATATGAAGAACCCTGCACCGAAATTTTGTAAGCATTACACTATCAGACTTTCAACTACATACACTGCCATCACAATCAGCTGACAAAGTTCTCTCCTCAAAGTAACCTTTAGTTGTTCATGACAGAAAGCATTTAAAAAATCTAAAGATGGATTGTAAAATTTCTAGAATTAATCAATTGTGCATGTTGTAACTTGTAAGTGCATTTGTACTAGAAGAATAAATGAGAATCAGTTTTACCTTGACGTCCTTATAACCCCCCCCCCCCCAACCCCAATAAAAAAAGCACACTTTTTTTTTCTTCTTTTGGGGGCAAGGGGCTATAAGGAAATAAAGCATACATTACTAATCACACAACCACAAATACATGCCCATGACACAGAGAAAAGGAATGATCCGGTATTCCACAGACAAGATTGATGGTATGAGGTGACACACACAACTGCAGATAACTAAGAACAACATCGAGCAACAGCGGTTAAAGGCCCTTGCCTTGCAGCTATGCCTGAGTAAACATCTGCAGGTTTTTCTCCAGCAACAAGATTGACAGCTGCTGCTCCCAACTGAAAAAACAAATGCTTATATGAGAAAAACAAAGGAGATGTTCTACTACCCTTAAAAAAGAACTGAGAAAAAGACTTAACAACCAACAGTAAGCACAAGGCTACAACGCATATAGCATGCACAGGGGCAAATATGTCCAACCTTCCCCCTATAATTTCCATAGAGCTACCATAGATTAAAGTACTTCTCAAATGGTGTGCTATTCGCCAACAAATGCCCAAAGGAAAGGTAAGATTTGTTTTAATCAGCATTACCTAAGGAAAGGTAAGATTTGTTTTAATCAGCATTACCTAAGGGAAGAGAATTTGTCAATGAGGTAGCTCTTTGGAAAGGGACCAATCATACGAAATGAATAATGAGGATAGTTAAAAACATCATTTAACTTTCACCATCAGTGTCAAACTGAAAATCACCAATTGCATATACATCTATACAGATCAGTACTATAAGCATTCTAGCGAGGGGCTACAGTTCCATTTAATACTTAAGAGCATCATGATCTCTCGACTATTTTACTAGGGCTCTTCATTCTACCTCCGGTACCTATGCTGGACATTTAACACTTGGACATGGGACCCTTTATTTTGGACCAAAAATGGAAGGAATATTGTTTAAAAATAAAAAACCACTGATTCTGACAGGACAACCATGCTGGTCTTCAACACTTCTACATAAGTACAGCCTAGTCCAAGCAACATAGCTTCTTGACCAAGAATTTACTGCTGAATTAAAGACTGAATGACTGGACAAATAGCAAAACCACAATGAGCATATAAGTTGGCTAATCTCTACAAACCAGACTTTGATTTTGGTTATGTCCATTATCTGGCAGCTGAAAAGCCAATTTCGGGTTATTTCGCAGCTTCGAATTGGATTACAGTGGACTAAAGGCAAATGCCTCTCTAAATTGTCCTTTGCTTCCTTTTTTACGAAATAGTTGGCAGTCTATGGCTTTTTAATCTAAGGTAGAGCTGAACAAGCCTCTTTTTCAGAGCAAGGCTGCTACATATGAGTATACAACCCCCTGTCCTTGCTTCGGATGAACTCTCCGGGCATGCATTTGGATTTGGATTCAGACTTTGATGTTGCTAAATCGCCTATCCAATGCCTTTTATGCATTCTCTTCTCTTTTAGGGGCAATGACCTCTAACAACCACATATGACAGATAAGGTTCTCACATGGTAACATGGGTCCAGGACTCCAGGATAAGGTCCTTTCTAATTGAAGATTCAATGAAATAACAAATAGCCTAAAAGCTTACAGATTTCGAGCACAGAAGTTTGGGAATTTCAACTTCTCAGTATGGTTTGTGAACCTACATCCTTAGGGTAAGACCACAAACTTCTTAAGGCAACAGACGTTATAAGAAGACATCAAAGGGGGGGGGGGATTCAGAAAATACCACATCTCTCCCAAGAGCAGCATAGTGCTGTAAGCCATTGCATGAACCATCCTGTCAGAATAGAAAGAGGACTTTATGTAGAATTTCAGAAGCAGCTACCATACATCACAGATGAAAAACAAAGCAAACAATGTAAGGCCTAGAATAAGATACAAAAGTTTCTGTTTGACTGAGAGAAAGGCATATAGGTAATTGTACTACTGATAGCAATTCCTGACTCGGCCTCTCATCTCAAGAAACTACTCTCGTCCATTAATGAATAATCTCAAACCGTCTTCCCCTAGTAAAAAATGATCTTAGATGCCCAAGGAGTTTGAGAAAACAAATCTCCCAACCACAAAAAAACCAAAAAACCAAAAAAAAAAAAAAGACGACCATGTTAGGATTGCCTCCAGAACAAACATAGTAATTACTATGCATCCCCTCACTTTTACTCAAGGTCTGTATGATCTGCTAACTTCAATTTGAACTATATCCAAAATGTGGATATATGTTCATTTTTTTTTTTTATCAGGAATATATATGTTCATTTATAGCTAGCACCTAGTGATATTTTGACTGTGGTACGGCATGAGTTCCATGTTCTGCTCCCCAGTTGAAGCCATCAAAATAAGTATCGAAATATTGATCAATTGCTAGGTATTACTTCTTGGACTTCCTCTTTGGCTTACAAATGGGTCCCATCATTTCCTGAAATACTTCAAAACGAACAGAAAGTTGAGGATGTTCTGGATTCCCGCTGCTCCAAAAAAAAGTTAGTAATATTTGACATTTTTGGCTCCCCTGGTTTAACTTTGACCATTACTGTTAATTGCCATAGGTTACCAACAATATCAAATGCCATTTTATGTAAGTATCTTTCAAGAAAAATCCAACAAGATTGTTGTTATACTATCTTTGAGCAAATTATTGAGCAAAGCAGACAAACTTCAGCAGCAAAAGCCTAGCATGCAGCATGCACCAGCATCTTAGACAGAGGAAGTATCATGTTCCTGAAAGAATAAAATTTCTCCAGTATGGGAAGGACAGGACACAATGATATTAAGAGATTACCCCAGAGCCTCAGCAATCTCTGAACAGTATATGCCAATCCCGTTCGCATACCAGAAAAGGGTTCGATGCTGTAATGGCACCCCCTCAACCTCATGTTGCTACTTTCACATATTCCAGAAACTGCTAAAATTATATGCTGTTCATCATTAAGATAAGGATTCCCACTATGGACAGATGATGTGAAAGCAATGAAAACCAAAAACACTCACACATCTATCAAACAATTTGACTTCCGAATAGGGTATAAAGGTGCATCCTTAGCTCTACACTACCCATATCTTAGACGAGGCACAGATCTGAATCTAGGAAGACCTAACATGTTAGGCATAGCGAACTGCCAATTGCCCAGATCAGTATATAAAACCCATTGGCTTTATAAATCCCATCTACAGAACAATGAAGTAAGGACTGTCACCATCAATGAACCCGCCACCTCAGAAAGTCTCCCTCAAACTGGCGCAGCTGAGGCTATTAAACCATTCAACCAAAATCCCTTGACAGATAGCTTGGGAATCAAGACTTTGTTAGCAGCTAACAAAAGGTAATACAAAGACACCTAGTCAGCCATTCAGCACAAATCAATAGAATGTCATTTATATGCTCACCTGATGGACTGGAATGTGAGAAATAAATGTCTCAGGGCATGGACATCTCAAAGCTGCAGCTAAATCTATGCAGACAGCCAAGCACTGAAAAGGATCTTCTGCTTGTAACCACCAACGCTTTCCCTCCAGTGGTCTATCTGCAGAATCAAAGATATCATCCAAATGATTCTCAGCAAATGCTATCCGACCCTCATGAGATAATTTGTCAATGCCACTAGCATATAGATTCGCCAAGTGTATTTTTAGCCAGCGCAACCCCGATTTTCCAAGAGGTCGGCCCTCTGCAAACTCTAAGATGCCTCGACACATATCAGAGCCTAGATGATTCAAGTATGGGTGCATGGGGTATGCACGGCCACGGAAGTCAACATTGTGAGGGTAGAAGAAGCCTTCCTCATCCCTCATTTTGCGAGCAACCTAATCAGATAAAAATGGAAGATAGCATCATGTCCACACTTATCATAACCAAGGTCGAAGGCTATAGGAAAGAATTACTAACCGCAAGTTTGAGTTCTATATCACACCGCAGCGAATGTCTCTCCCTGTTCTCTTTCTTCACTGATCGGACCTTCCACTTCCATTTCGTGAGCTGGGATTCATCTTCTGTATCTGGTTGTTCTGGTAAAGGAGCCTGCAAGAGATAATGACAACCCAAATGAGAAAAGGTAAAAAAAAGAGCAGTTTTAGACATGGAAAACTAACTACAAGCAACAATAAAGAGGTAAAAGTTGATGTACAAGTGGATCTTAATTAATCTAAGCATGGTATAAGACAAGATAACTCACATCATCCCGATCAACCAAATCAGCTAGACGTCCTCCACTTGCCCATATTCTATCCACAATGCTAAGGACCTTATTATTAACCCTCCATTTTGTGTTTCCAAGCGTATTCAAGGCCTATGAAGTTTTGCAACAGGGAAAATATCAAGCAAATGAAATACTAAAAAGATAAATCAGTTTAAAGCTAATCCCGCAAAACAAAAGCAGTCAAGTAAAACTTCTAGCAATAGTCAATCATTAAAGAAGAAGAAAAAAAGATCAGGAAAACATAATCATTTCCTAACCTCAAAAACTGCTTTTAGCTGCTCCTTTGGGGCTCTCTTCACAGCTTCACTCTGTTTTTTAGATCCGTGAGTACGCATTACATATGACCGTAAAGTCAGGTATGCACCTTTGTCGTAACTAGAACAAGACAACAACATTGTAAGAAACCCACAAATCATAAAAGCAAGTGACCAGCATTTCACAAGTCAGATCCGATCACAAACTCCGTCCCTAGATCGAACAAGCTAGTTCGAAAGTAACAAATTTTTCTGGCATTTTTCATAGCATAAAGGTTGCCTCCTGCCACCTTTGGCTGAACCCACCCCCCCCCCCAACCACCACCACCCAAAAAAACAGAAATAACAACAAAGGAAGAACACATTCAGCCTTAAGAAAAAAGAAACATCCCCAGAATTTTTTTTAATTTTTTTTTTAGGGGGGCTTCAGGGAGTTCATGCTTCCCAAACACCCATATTCTCCTAAATTTAGCACCCAAAATTCAACATGTATGTAGCATGATATAACTCATATGACTTTCAGAATCATCCCATGGCTTCTGCAATCTGATATGCTTCAGAATACACTAGGCCTAGATTCTTGGGGCCTCTCATGGTATTTCTCTCTTCCGCCTTCTCATTTCCTTAGATTTCCATACTATGAAAAAAATCGAGCTGAAATCAATGCTGTCGCAGCTGTATATAAAGCTAAGATTTTATGTTCAGAAGAGAAAACAGACAACTAAAATGCTGTTTCCTAAGCCAAACCTATGGGATAGCATAGCACTCAAAATCTCGGGATTGCAAGAGAATAGTGCGCTCCATATCCATAGAAGCACCAAGCTGCAGATATGTCAGAACACTTGCTTAAGGCACTTCCACTCAGATCCATGCACCACACTATAGTGTCCAGTGTAGCAACAACTCATAATTCCCCTTCCCTCCCCCCCCCCCCAGCGGCACACACAAAAAGGAGGAGGAGGAGGAGGAGGTTGCACAGCTCTACTCTCTCTCTCTCTCTCTCTCTCACACACACACAATCCACCGCATCGCCCCCTTTGAGCTCATCAGTGATCACTCTATTTCTCAGCTTCTTTCCACTTAATTCTCCTCTCTGGACCTGGTTCTGGTCCTTCACTCGCTCTTGCTCTCCATAAACTGTGCTATTATTCTTGCTCATTTCCTTCATGAACGCTTCACTCTCTAGCCAGTTCATGCTCTGTCCTTTTCTGAATTTAGCCCCTAACTTTTGCACTTCATTCTCTGCCCGCTTCATGTTCTGTCCTTTTCTGAATTTAGCCTCCACCTTCCTCTTAGACATTCCCTTTTTTCTTACCGCTGCCTATTTTTAAGCTGTGAAGCTGAAATCATGTGTCCTATAACTACTCTCATCCACTGTGTAATCCAACTCTTACCCACATAATTGATTCACACACTCAGTCTGACAAACTTCAGGATCAGCCATTTATCATTTCTGGTCTTCCTCGTTCCACTGTCCTGTCAAAGTCCCATCATAACTGAAGATCCATAAACACCTGGGGGCCAAGCATGAATAACAGATAAATTGCATCCCCAAAGTTGCAGAGAGCATTATCCATATCCTCTCAAGCCCACACACACACATCAAATATTCTTCCAGCAAAAGTTGCTTGGCCATCATCAAAAACATCATATCGTTCATTTATCAGAACAGTGGGGGTTGTCAAAAACTATACTTTGTCTTCGGAATTGTCAAAATATTTTATGCAATTGCGTCCAAGAAGGAAATCGAGCTTTAATACTTACAAAAGCAGTGGGGAAATAAGGAAATTGATGAACAGTAACACAGACCATTCAACTGAAACTTCTGTCAAATATAACAAATGAAAACAATTCAAAATTTTGACAGTGAGATATAAGAGATTTATCCACAACCATGGATTCAGACAGGATACATACTGGGGACTTCAATCTTGAGTACAACAGGGCAAAAGACTAAGCAGTATACAAGGAGGCAGAAGCAGCAGAGAATTATGAACCATACTCTGTCCATTTCACGGGAGGCACCAGCATTGGCATATAGGGGACGATAATGTGCCTTGGCTGCATGAACATTGGAAAAAAATGTGTGAAGAGGAACCTTTATGTCAGCGAGTAAGCTAACTACAGTTAGATCAGTAGCACAGAACATAAAAACCTAACATCTACAAGAGGGAAAGGAAGAATTCTGCTAAACAAGTCTTGCTTTCCCTTTCACGACTTACAGTTTTCTCCAGACCACTGACAATCAATGGGTCACATTCGATTACCCCACATCTTCGGCCAGGAACAACACTCTTCAAGCTGTGAACAAATGCAGGTCGAAGGTCAGGTGGATCATCAGCCAACCGATTAGCCGGAGGTTGTATAAAGGCAGTTTTAACCAACAATTCTATCAGAAGGCTCCCAACCTGAAGCATATGAAACGAAATGAGACTCTGACCGAAATGAGCTAGGGATATGGTTGGGAAACAAAGACTGTTAATACATAGTAACCTTAGCTTTTGCAGCTGCACCCCAGGGCTTGAAACCATCCTGTGAACCGACTAACTTCAGAACTTGTCGCCGCTTTTGCTTCTTCATTAAACTACTCAAGTTTCTTAGCTTCTGTTGCTCTTGGCCTACAGCTTCGTGGTTATTGTCCTCACCTTTTTTATCTTGATCACCCTTTTTCTTCCTTGTTTTCTCTAACCATCTGTGTATTCTAACCTGTACATGGAAAGAATTTAATTAATTGATTGATTCTAGACATTGACATCCCTTCAAAGAATTGTAATTTGCCAACATATCCAGAATTCACAAAAATCAACGTTTCTTCCAAGATATTATCATTTGTCACCATATCCAGAAGCCTAAAAACATCAGGAACATGAACGATGTGAACATCCATTGAAGGACAATGAAATAGCGATGAAAGAAGGGAGGGGATTGAGGTAAGTTCATAAAACCATGGAACAAACAAAAGAAAGAGAGTTCAAGTTCACCCACCTCCTGTTCGATGGCCTCCCCGATTGCACAAGCAGCATGAACAACCGTTGCAGAACCAGGATCACTTCCAGTCATTAACAATGCCATCAGCTTATGCATTGCTATAATTGCCATCATCTCAGCAGGTAACTGGTCTAAATATGGTGCATAATTTGCTCTACATTTCCCTTGCCTGGTTAATTCTTGCACCTCCATAATGCTATCTCTAAATGGCTCAAACCAGCCAAGCAACAACGATTTCACATATGGCAAGCTGGGTGCCAACCTCTGCTTACACATTTCAGACATGATCTCCTTATACTCATTTACAGCCTGTTGCCATGACTCAATTTCAAGCTTCATCTGCCTGCTTCTAAGAATTTGATACTTACGCCGCGACAAACGACCCACTGGTTTCAGCTTCTGCCACCTCACTACACGCAATTTTTCCCTTTTCTCTTTCTTCCTCATCTCCTCCTTCTTCCTCATCTCCTCCACCGATTCCATAACTTCCGCAACTGAAATATCAACTTCACCATCTTCAGAGGCTACTTCAGCCTCAGCAAGGCTAGCATACCCTTTAGGGCAAAACCCATTCAAATTAGCTTGACTACTCAAACACCCTGAAATGAGTCTCTCCCAAAACTCTTCCTTTGACAAAGAACCTCCATTTCTACAAAAACCCACTGCAGAAACGTTCGAATGCTTGCAGGAACTGAGCTCAAAGGGCGTGAATTTCGATTTTTCAATAACAAACGAATGGTGGGAAGCCCCCAGAAAACTAAAAGGGCGAGAAAGAGAGAGGCGTTTCAAAGACAATTTTGGGGTTCTCAAAACAGCTTGCTTGACAAAATTTCTCCGCATAATTCTGGAATCGAAAGATAGGTTTACGTTTGTCCGGGATTCATGGGCTGATTTGTGAATTGGAAAGGGGCAATCAAACCTCTGCACTATAGTTGCAGGGTGTAAGTGGGGGTTGCTAATGGACATCAAATTGTCTTGCCTTGCTTTATTAGAGAGGAAAATTCAATGCAAGGATGCTTGAGGAATTGCCCAATTAGATGAGAGAGAAAGACGAGGTATTACCCAAATGAATTGACGACCTTCAACCCTGCTTCGATTGGTACAACAGTTAATCATAAATTTGTGGTGGCTACTTCAAAAACCCTCCTAAAACCTCCTCTTCTGCTCTTTCCTTTCAGCGGCAAGTGGCAAAGCCGACTTCCACAAGAATTTCCAACGTCCGACCAGAAAATATCTTCTTCTTTTTTTCTTTTTTTTTTGGGGGGGGGGGGGGGGTTCGCAGAGCTTCAAGAAAATATTGAATGATGGATAAAAGAATTTCTTTTTTTTTTTCGTTCTAATCATCCATTGGAATCATCGTTTAAACTCTAAAGACTAAAGGTGATGAAGAAGAAGGGCTGAAGATCAAACCACAAATACAACTTAGATTCCCCACTATTAAATCGTGTTCAATTATTATGACTATAGTAGTACGGAAGATTTAGGGCATGTTCGTTTTCAACGTTTTGAAAAAGCTATTAGCAGGTTGGAACAGTTTTGAGTTGGTTTGACTAGCAGTTAGCAAGTAGGGTAGGGAGGAGCTGGTTGGAGCAGATTTGAGCGTTTTTGTTGTGATTCTTCTAATGTTATGATTATCGATGATAATTTGTGTTCAATACATCACATTTTTGTAGCAATTACTGTATAATAGATTTATGAAAATAATGTAACAGCAAAGTTAAATGTTATCGTAATACATTACCAAACGTTAGTCTATGATAATCATATGTCTTTCTTTATAATTAAAATTAGCATATATTTTAATTATTGTTTCTCGATGTTGAAACTATGTTAGTTATTGCATCTCTACATTCATTTATTGCTTGCATATTTTGCACATCATACAATCCAATGTTGGGGATTGTTGTAATGTTTGCTAGCCTCGGTAAAATTGGTATCCCTTTTTCATGCGTTCAGATGAAGTTGCGTAACGCACAACATGTTATAATTATATCAATTTGTTATTTTCTAGTCACTTGAGGCATTCTGTCCTTTAAAATCTTCCAAGTTTCTTTAATACTCCAAATTGTTGGAATATATATATAAAATAATATAGTTAAATTACGAAAGATTAGTGGTCGATTATATTTCAAAATCACGACATTAAAAATTACGCAGTCTATCACAAATAATGTCACCGTTAGGTAAAGTTCGAGCGGGTTTGAGCAGGTTTGAGCAAGTTTGAACAACTTCGAGCAGATTGGAGCAGGTAGCAGATGCAAAATGCTGAAAACGAACAGGCCCTTAGAATCCTCGTGGCTCCAAAAAAAACATATCATGATGACGGTCCGTTTAGGAGGGGAGTAAGTTAGAGGGGTAAGAGTAAATAAAAGTACGGAGGAGTAAGAGTAAGGGATAGTAAACAAGAGTAAGTTGTTCACCTTTATTTGGGAGTTTAAGGAGAGTAAGTAATTACCCTTGTTTGGAAGAATAAAAGAGTAAATAAGAGTAAATAAATGAATTGACACATTTGCTCTCAAAAAATATACTAAAATATATTATAATTAGATTTATGGGACAAATAAATAAAATGACCTGCTTTACTCCTCATTTACTCCTCCTTACACCCCAAATTGGAGATGAGAGAGATGGAAAAAAATGGAGAATAAGGGACAGTAAGAGTTAATCCTCCTTACCATATATATATATATATATATATATATATATATATATATATATATATTGCACTTGAGAGCATATAATCCTATTTACCACATCATCCATATATTTACATCATCAAAATATTCTAAAAATAATAAACCCTCAAATGACTCCCGCAATTACACTCCCACAATGCAATTATACGTTTAAAAAAAAATTTAAAACTCCCAGATCTCACACTCTCTCTCTCTCTCCCCTCCCTCTTCTCTCTCATCTTTCTTCTTCGTTCTTGCAAATATGTATGGTTGTAGATTCATTCAACATTGATTTTCATTAATTGCAAGTCTTTCATCTCGATCTCGTTTCCAATTGCACTTAATGTTAGTTTGCCCCATGCAATTCTGACAAAAATGGAGAAATCGCTTAAGAAAACACCATGGATGACCATAAGTTCAAAAGCAATCTAGAACCTGCGAACGACTTAAAAGAACATGTATAAACTGGCATTTTCTTGATTTATTTTAATCAACAACATTATTGACATTTTCTTTGTTCACGTAGGGTTTCCATGCTTTCTGATTGTTCACTGTGCTAATTGATAAGATTTTTCTTAGTTGATGATATGAACTTTAAAAAGCAAAATTCATCCATAAAGATATCAATATTTTTGATTTAGAATGTTGATAAATGAGTCTCAAAAGATTATATCTCAATAAAGAGTTGACTGTTCATTTGTTAGCTTCTCTTTGTTCACCAAATGCAGTGATGTTGTTATTATGATTTTGTTTCCTAGAATTTTTCAACTAAATCTATAAAAATTCATCGTTGGAAAAAAGGTGGTATTAATATTTACATTTAGGATGTATTGTGCATCCGAGAAGATATAAGGGTTCATTTATGCAGTTCAATTTGTTCGCTAAGAGTAGTTTGATTAGTCTAGTCCAATATATTTTTATCGAATTTTTAGTTGCTCGTTCAGTGACTACTTGTTTCAATGTCATTTGGTTTTGTTCATTTTTTTTGGTACTATTTTTTCACTCTACATAATAACCATGAGCCAATGCACCGTGTGTTGTGGGTCATGTAATTGGCCAAGGTTGAGCTATGTATAAGTTATAATTGTTCAATTTATTACTTCTAATTGTTCACTAGATTTGGAAGTCATCTGCCAAGCTCAATGCACCTCAATAAAGAACATGGCTACACAAGCTTAAAAAAAGTTTGCTCATTGTGTCACTTGGCTTTTGTTCATTCTCGGAATAAAACTTATTTCATAGCGCTAGTTTAAAGCTTAATGTGCCTAAATAAGGAACATCGGTACACAAGCATTTCTAAAAAATATGCTTGTACGCTTCATTTTTACATGACTAGTATTTTAGGATCTAATGTTGACTGTTTCAAAGAAATTTGGTTATATCTCTGTCTAGACTATAATGGAATCTTCATTGTAATCTAAATGTTTCTCATTCGCTTTTTGTTTGGAATTGCAAGCAAGAAGAAGTAAGCCAAGGAGGAAAGAAGTAAGCCAAGGAGCCAATTCTTTGGGTCGATATCAAGTTTTGGTCGTCAAACTATTTATATACAGAAACCTTATGTTCATGATCTGCATCAAGACGTGGACAATGCGTAAAAGCATAGGGTAGAGAGAAAGAGAGAAGCGAGAGAACATTTGAATAAGCAACGATGTACTTGATTATAATTGTTAGGGTCTTTAAGCCCGACTCCTTCATAGGTTTATGTTTTCATGTTTATTCATCACCATAATCATTATTCATTTACGATTGTATTGATTGCTAAGAAACCAAAGTTTGTTCAATAAGTTGTGTCATGCGACTCATGCTAGTTGTTCATGGTACCCGAAGAATATTTGTTTGCTAAAATGTGTTAAATTACTATGAACTTCAATTTTTTTATTTAATGTGTAATATTCCTAATAATCTTGTTGCAAATGAGAACATACAAGATGTGGTCAACTAGACATACTCAATTAATCTTCTTACACTACAAAAAAAGCCCACCTTAAGTGAACATTATTAAAACAACAAATAGACAAATTAGTCATATAAATGAACAATATCCATATGTATAATGAACAAATATCTTACTTTTAGTGAACTTTACCAAGATATACAAAAATGAAACTAGGCTAAGTGAAAAAAATGTAAATAGTATACCTAATAAACTATATTCGTTCACTCAAGATACATAATGAACAAATATCCTACTTTTAGTGAACAATACCAAGACCCTTTTATAGTATACCTAATAAACTACTTTTAGTGAACAATACTCAAGATACATAATGAACAAACACTGGGATCAATGAACTTTTATATTCGCATACCGACTACACAATGATAAAGTTTACGATGAATGGGCAAGAGTTTTAGTCTCGATCTTCATATTTTCTTTTCAATAAATAATTTGTGAGGATTTTGACTTTTAGTAAACAACTTCTAGTCATCCAATGAACAAACTGAAACGTCTAGTTATCCCATTAACAACTTCTTTTCAATAAGAAGCTTTTGTTCATTTACGATTGTACTTAATTGCCTTTTTTTTTAATCATTGATTGCCACTATGTTGAAATTTACTTCAGTAATTTTTACTGTCTTGTTCCTCAGCATCCAAAGAATAGTCGTTCATGTTAAACTTTGTTCGATTACTTAAATTCCCTTTACTCTACCATTTGTAATAATCACATAAAAAGTTACCAGTATTTGAATGCATTCAATTGGTGAACTCAAGTATCATTCTTTACAAACCAAATTAGTAAATAATGCACTTTCAATGAATAGTATTGAAACAATAGGTGAAGAAATTAGTCGATCTTAGTGAACAATCTCACAATAGATAATGAACAAACATCTTATTTTTAGTGAACATTATTAGGAGGATGTACAATGAACAGACATCATACAAATCATAATGAACAATCTCTCATACCTCATGATCAAAAGGGCATGCGATACTAGACAATTCTATAAACATAACTTATATCATCAATAACACTGCAAAATTCATTTACACAAACCTTAATCTCGTAAATTCTACTACATACTTTTAAGCCCAAGAAAAATCTCCTTGAGATGGAGTTGGACAAATGTAAATGCTTAATTAAACAAACTTAGAAATTGAGATGGATAAACAAAACAGACGAAATGAACAAAAGCAAATATAATAGTGCACAAATCTTAACCAACTAGAAAAATAATCTTTTTCTTAAGCCAATTTATCCAAATAATCAAATGTGAATTTTTTTAAAACAATATTCAAATCTGATTTTAATTTAAAAATGAAAACAAATTAAAATAACTACTGAGGAAGTGGGAAGTTACCAACGTGATGTGTGTATTTTTTTTACAAAAAAATAAAATGAATATTATGCAATTTCTTTTTACGTGTGTAGGAAATTAAAATAACATGGTAGTGCTGAGTTATCACTAACATGAAAACTAGGAGCACAAACTCCCAGGTGCATACAATAAATTGCATCCTTACCCCTCCTTACTCTTCTCTTGTTACTCCCAAACAAGGGCAAGGAAGAGTACCTACTCCTCATTACTTCTCCTTACTCTCCTTTACTCCTCATCCAAACATACCCTAAAAGATTAGGGTTTAGGTGGGAAAAATAGGCATAAGTTTTTTTTGCTTTTGCTTTGGATTGAACAAGCATAAGTTGATTAGTTGCAAGGGAATATATTTTTAAAAAAATTATCGATCATTTTTATATAGTACATTCACATAGGGTCTTTTATAAAATCATATTTCTTTTTATCGACCTTTTTAAGAGTGTAACTATTTTTATCTAATCACAATGACTAAGCGAATTTCGAACAATACATAGCACCTCAAGTTGCAGTATCTAAAATGAACTTATTGTGGACAACAGTTTGAAATCAGAAAAGCATTTCACAATTTCCCTAACTAGTCTGGACCCGTGCTTTGCACGGAGTATGTTCAAATAAATATTTTGTAGATATATTATCGAAATAATAAACGAATAGTTATGGTAGACATGATTAATATTATAATTTAGAGGGGATAATGAAAAAAGTCAATGCAAAAGTTAAGTATCCAAACACTTCGTGCATAATTAATGAGATTAATATTTGAAAACTATATAATTGTGAAAAAAGTCTATATAAGTATGATGGAGACAATAGATAGTGAATTTGTTACAAAGCATGCTAAATATGATGATGATAAGTCGATTTATGACGTCAATGACAAAAAGTCCACATCTTCTTCTTGTTGGTGAGTAAAAATTTATGAAGTTGTTAATTCTCTAGTGAAGTTAGGTAGAAACTATTTTAAAGTCGGTTTAGTTTTAGTTTCGCATGTAACACAAATAAAATTTGTCTTTCAACGAAAATAATTTGAACATTATATTTATGCTATTATATAACTTTTTTGGCTATTTAAAGTGGTTCATGAGCGGGTGCTCATATAATTATGTATTCATAATTTGTACCTTTGGTTTTTAGGTCAACGTAATAGTTTCATGGGTTTTGATATAAACTTCTAATGCCCTTATATTGTCTTGCAAGAGAAGGGTTGAGTTCAGATTTGTGAGTTGAGATATTTCTTAGTTTGAAGTATTATGACGATTTGGGACATTTTATTTTAAATGGTAAAAGATTAATTATTATTTTAGGTGTTTTATGAAGAGAATTTGATTATTGGATTTGTATGGTTTCAAAGAAAAAAAAATTATTTTATTTTTTCTTATGCCTTAAATAGATTAGATTTTGGTCAATTTGTTTGAAACGTTAAAACATTAATTATACTTTTAAGATTTATATGAATTAAATATAATTATAAGATATGTATGCTTTAAAAGAAAAAGAAAAATATTTCGTTTATTTTCTTATGTTAAATAGATTATATTAAATGTGAAAGAAATTCAGCTTTACGGGCCTAATATGATGATCGTGTTTTATTTTTAATTTTTTTATATTTCACGTTCAACCCTTGCAGTATGCTATATTATGCTTACAATATGTAATTTTTTAGCACAATCCTTACATATATATGATCAAAATTAATATTGACTATGTTATCAAATTCAAAGAGAAAGATAACAACGACGATAATGACAATGACGACAACAACAACAATAGTGATAATGGAAATAATTATGGAAATCATATTTATATTTTCATTATCTCTAGTAATACATGCTCCATGTATGTTTGCATCAAAAAAATACAAAATAATAATAATAATCATGCAAATAAAAAATGTTTATTATTTCTACATAAATGTATGTATTATATTATGTGTTAATAATAAGGTGTCACATAAGGTTTTACGGCTTGTTCAGTAATTATAAATCAGTTTCCTTAAGTTAAAACTCCTAAAATATGAGCTTATTCTATAATAATGAAATAATAAAAAAATTTATATTCATTATATTCTCCTAATCTCTCTTTGATA
>JACYFF010031956.1:103957799-104001200 GCA_017589665.1 Selenicereus undatus | reverse complement strand
CTACTGTTTATCTAAAGTCTCAAAAATTAGATTTTTCAACTGTTAGATTAAGATTGTTTTTAATTACTACCATTGGATTTGTAAAAAACTAAAATTAATTTTAAAAAAATATATCTATCTATAATATATCTATATCCATAGAAAAATTTCCAGCAGTTAAAAAAATACAATAATCTTTGGAAAACCCTAGAATTGTGTAACGAGTGTGATTTGCATAATTTAGTGTAATCTCAATCGTAAAAATTATTTATTCATTAGATCTAAAATTCTATCCAAAAAAAATCTGAAAAAAGGCTAAGTAGTTATATTTATTCAATAAATCTAAACGGTATATTTTGAAGTTAGAAAAACTACCTTATCGAAGTGAAAAACCTATCCATAATTTTTATTCTTTAAAAAATCACTCATAATTTCGATTATATGTGATAAACTATGTATGATAATCATATTATCTAAAAAAATCCCAAATAGTTACAAAATGTGATAATCTTCAAAAAGACCCTAGAATGTTGCAATGAGTGTGATTTAGTCTAATCTCAACGATAAAAATATTTATGCATTAGATCTAAGCAGTCGATTTTAAAGTTAAGATATCTATTTATTTTTATTTTAAAAAATCCTCCCATGATTTCGGATATACATGATAAAAGATAGATGAAAATTTAATTATCTAGGGGAAAAAAATTCTATCAACAAAAATTATCTAGGAAAAAAACTAGGCAGTTCTATTTATTCAGTAAATCTAAACTGCGAATTTAAAGTTAAAAACAACTACTTTATCCAAATAAAATACCCATTTATAATTTTTATTTTTTAAAAAAATCCTTCATAATTTCGGTTATGTGATAAAGGATATATTATAATCCTATATCTAAAAAAATATCAAGTAGATACAATAACATGGTAATCTTTAGAAAACTCTAGAATGCTACAATGAAAGTGATTTGTGGGATTTAGTGTAATCCTAACCATAAAAATTATTGATGCATTACTTCTAAATTGTTGATTTTAAAGGTAAGATATCTCTTTGTTTTTATTTAAAAAAATTCCTATGATTTCGGATATACATAATCAAAGATAGATGATAATTCAATTATCAAGAAAAAAATTCTATTAAAAAAATCTAGGGAAAAGCACCAGGTAGTTATATTTATTCATTAAATCTAAACCATAGATTTTAACGTTAAAAAAAAATACCTGATTCAATTAAAATACCAATTTATAGTTTTATTTTTAAAAAGATCCCTCATAATTTCAATTATATGTGATAAAGGATATATGATAATTCTATTGTCTCAAAAAAAATCCCAAGTAGTTAAAAAATGTGATAATATTTGGAAAATCCTAGAATGCTACAACGAGTGCAATTTGTGAGATTTATTATAATCTCAACCATAAAACATTTATTTATACATTAGATCTAAGTTGTCGATTTCAAAGCTGAGATGTCATTTTATTTTCATTAAAAAAATCCTCCATGATTTAAAAATATACATGATAAAAGTTAGATGATAATGAAATTATCGAGGCAAAAAAATTCATCAAAAGAAATTATCTAGGATAAAAATAGGTAGTTATATTTATTTATTAAATCTAAATCGTAGATTTTAAGGTTAAAAAATACCTTATCCAAGCAAAATACTAATTTATAATTTTATTTTTAAAAAAATCATAATTTTGATTATATGCGATAAAGGATATATAATAATTCTAATATCAAAAAAAATGCTCAACAGTTAGAAAATATGATAATCTTTGGAATACCATAGAATGTTGCAATGAGTGTGACTTGTGGAGTTAGTATAATCTCAACCATAAAAATTATTTATGCAGTTAAAAATTATTTATGCATCAGATTTATAATTTTTATTGTTAGAACCATCCATCATAATTTCGGTTATGTGATTAAGGATATATGATAATCCTATTATCTAAAAAAATATCGAGTAGTTAAAAAACGTGTAATCTTTGGAAAACCCTAGAATGCTACAACAAGTGTGATTTGCATGATTTAGTGTAATCTGAACGATAAAAATTATTTATGCAATACATCTAAATTGTTGATTTTAAAGCTAAGATATCCGTTTATTTTTTCAAGAAAAATCCCCCATGATTTTGGATAAACATTATAAAAGATAAATGACAATCCAATTATCCAGGGAAAAAATTCAATCAAAAAAATTATCTAGGGAAAAAAATAGGCAATTATATTTATTCATTAAATCTAAACCGTAGATTTTAAAGTTAAAAAAACTATATTATTCAAGTAAAATACCCATTTATAATTTATATTTTTTAAAAAGTTCCTGATAATGTCACTTATATGTGAGAAAGACTATATGATAATCTTATTATCTTAAACAAATCTCAAACATTTAATAAAAATTATAATTTTTGGAAAAACCTAAAATGCTACAACATGAGTGATTTATTTGGTGTAATCTCAACCGTAAAAGTTAATCACCTATTAAATCAAAGCTTTTGATTATATCTATTAAAAAAAGGTACATTCCCCAAATAAATCATGTCTTTATTATTACTTTTTTTTTAAAAAATCGTAAAGAATATATAATAATCCTATTATCTACGGGGGTAGCCATCTATTAAATACGGATAGAGATGGGCGTGGGGCGGGTTCGGGGCGAGTGAAGCCGTACCCGCATCCATACTCATTTTCTAAAACCATCCCCATACCCACACCCGTACCCATCGGGTTTTAAAAATTCATACCCTATCCATGTCCATTGGGTTTTTCGAGTTATTCAGGTTTTATTTTGGTACATATACATTGTAAAAACTGACACCTATCGGGTTCATTAAGTTTAATTTTTAAAGGTTCAAAACTAAATGAAAAATACTTTTTTTACATGGATTTCCCCCTTATTAAATTTCTGCCTACATATTCAAAATTAAAATAATACACGTCAGGTTTGTTAAGTTTAAAAAATAATACTTATAATTGAAATGCATTGTGTCCCTACAAAATATCAAATTTGTAGGTGCATAAGAGTAGAGTAGCTGTCAGCTGAATCTGAGAGCACAATATGTATTTAGATACAGATTTGGGCCTTTTTTTTCACTACAGCCTACTCGTTTCAGCCCCAGATTTTTTTTTAAAAAAATCGGGTTTGGATATGGGGCGGGGTTGGGTATGGTATTCATGTACCCGATCCGTACCCATACCTATACCCGTTTTTGGCACACCCGCCCCATACCTGTTTTTCCTCCATTTTTTGTACCCGAACTCACCATAAATAAAGAGGGTTCGTTTCGGATTTTTCGGTTTTGGGTAGAACTCCCATCCCTAAATATAAACCACTAATTCTATATCTTTAAATTATCCTACATGATTCAATTAATTTTTTGTTTGACTTTATTTATCTCAGTTGCTATTTATGAAGTTCAAAACTTTTTATTTTTTCCACTAACTACTTATCGATAAATTTTTTAATTTTTTCAATGATACATATTTTTTAAATATCTGTTTCATCATACACCGTGCATAGCACGGGTTTATACTAGTAAGTCTTAGATAAGATCGTCTCATAAAATAACTCACATAAAATCAGTAAAAAAAAAAAAGGCCATTTCACATAAGATAGATTATAAAATGAATATTTTTATAGTAGCTTTTAATAATGATTGAGGTAACTAGTAATTCATTTAAGGATGATTGTAATAAAAGTTAATAATTATTGCATGTTTTATCAAAAAAAATCTATGTATTATGTTAGAAAGATTATGACATTATACTGTTAAGTAAACCAATTATATAAATAATTAGCGCCTAATAAAGATATTTATCGAGGGACTAAGAATATATGGTATTATATTTTACAATTCTGTATTCATATAATAAAGATTTGATATTATAAAGATATTCAAATTATATTAAGAGATATATGGCTATGATCTGATCCTTTTTTCTTTTTCTTTTTTTTGCATCACAATTTGACCTTTTTTTCTCTCCCTTGAATACATGCCATTGGTGAAGGCAAATATGTTCATATAATTAAAATGATGTTTGTATGCATTATACTGTAAACATTTTAATAATGCATTATGTTAAACTCCCCCTACCAATATTATCAAAAATAATGCGTAAATATTCTAATTGTAAATGTTACAGTAATACATTATACTACACTATACATATTGTTATTAATACTACCGAATATTACCATAAATGTCACATGAAATATTAGTTTTAAAAAAATTTTAAAATTTTTCATATATCATGAAATATTAGATTGTTTATTATTATATGTCTATATATATATATATATATATATATATATATATATATATATATATATATATATATATATATATATATGTTTATTACATACAAAAATTCAAAAACTATCCTAAGAGTCTTATAAAGGAGAGCATATTAGTTCTACTATATTCAGTTGTGACTATTAAATAATATATTAATTTTGTCTGAAATATTTTGATGTAGAATATTTATTATCACATCCTTAGTTCTTATTTTTGGGGGGGTTGAACGGAGGGGAGAAATAGTGCTGGTAAAAATTTATCTGACCTAAGCACTCGAACCCGAAAAAAATCACATATAATCATGAATTTTTCATTCGAATTTTCAATACGTACACAATATTTTTCAAATTTATATTACCCAAATTTAATTTCGACTCGAATTTAGCCTCTTCTGAATTATTTAACCTAAAAAATTAAATACCTATCGTTTATCATTTTGTTTAAATTTTAATATTTTTCTAATTTATTTATTCCCAATTTGATTTGAATCTGAATTTTTGTAAGTTGTAGGAAGGAGGGTTGCTTTTACCCCCCCGGAAGCATGAGGTTTGTCTTTTTATGATCGTCTTCTGACGCCTTTGACTAATGCTTTGGTTTTTGGTTCACAGAATTTCGGTTATTTAAAAATCTGTTATGATATAATTACGTATTTGAATCAATGGGCTGGCTACAGTTGGTTAGTGCTAATGTGGGCCAACTTGCCTCATTTGAATTTCCTCTGCCTCAGGTCAATTTTGCTTTTCGAGTGTTTGATCTTTTACTATCGATTATCGCAGTGGAGACAGTGTTAGCTTCATAAGAGCATTCATAATAAGAACTTATATTTAATTTTAAAAATAAGTAGATGATTCTAAATACAACTCTTTTTTCGTGTCCTGTCTATTTTGATTTTGAAAACTCAAGATTTGGGCTCAAATGTGGGTAATATTGTCCACAAAAATGGACTCTATTTAGCTATTTGTATAAAATATTCATAAAAATAAGATCAGATATAATCTCAATAACTGTATTCCTTATTGTGGGATTGCGTACTTTTTTGAGTACCAATTAAAATTTGAATTTTTAGTTATAAATTTGATGATGTTGAACAAATAAAAGTAGGGTGGAATTGTTGTTATTATAGATCGATGCTCTATTACATACAATTTAAACAATTTTCTTTCCATCACAAAACTTGAATGTGATAATACGTTTGGGTTAATGCGATGTTTATTTTTGAAATCTCGATGCCCCTCCCAATTGTCATAGTTCTATAAAAAAAGTCATTTCATAGTTAGGAATGAGAATATTACCGAAACTCAAAAAATCTAATTAAAACGCTCCCATCAACACCTAAATGGGTGATGAAAATGGATTTTATGTGGGTATAGATATGAGTATGGACATTGTGTTTGAAAATGAGTATGTGTATGGATATGAATTCTTAAAACCCGTACCCAAATGTGTGTCCGATTTGTTAGAAAAAAAAGAGAGACAAAAATATGCTAAAATCCAAAAATAAATGCTAAGCATGAAACTCTAATTTTATAGTGTTTATTTATGTAAAAATGAAAGTTAAAATTTCTCACAATTTTAACTTATGTGAGCCTAATTGGACATGATTTTGTTAGCATCGTTTGAAAGTTGAAATTGTTAATAAAATATAACGTGTATGCAAATATGAGTTGAATATGAGTGATAGTTTTCGTACTTTATATGTACTGAATAAAACCCATAAACTCTAAAAATATGACGAGTATCGATATGGGTATAACCATCCAAGACCCAATGAATATGGGTGTGAATATGAGTATAATTTTTGAAAATTGGTATGGATATGGGTGCGACTCAACCCACCCCGAATCTACCCCATGCCCGTCCCCATGCCCGTCCTATCCGTCCCTATTCATAGTAGGACATTTAGCTTATATTTATATACTAAAGTTTTTAGTTTTTAGTACAATTATTGTTGGATAAAAATTATCTATAAAAAATAATTATTGAATTCTTTAAATCTACGTATAATAATTAGGATATGTTTAAATTAATTTTTTTGGTGGAATCATCAAATTTGCCTAACATTGTACTTGTTGATCATTTATTGTGGCCCCAAAAATTGAATATTTTGATGAAAGAGTGCTTTTGGGGGGGGGGGGGGATATATGAAAATCCTTCTGAGTGTTTAGTTTAAAAGAATATCCGTTGAATATCAAACAAATAAGATTTTAGTCAAGTAGTTAAAATTGAGGTCTTGAATACGTTAGGTCTCAAGTTCGATTCCTCATCTCACATTTGTATTGTATTGTCTTCGTGACTTATTTGAACTAAAAAAAAATGTTGAATATCACATTTACAATGCTTATATGAAAATTCTTTTTCTAAAGACCAATATAGATGGATGTTCATTGACCTGAAGAAAGCGTATGATAGAGTTCCAATTGAGGTTTTGTGGAGGTGTTTGGAAGAGAAACGGGTGTCGCCTGCGTATATTCGTGTAATCAAGGACATGTACGAGGGAGGAATGACGAGTGTTAGGACTCCGGGAGGGGTCTCAAATGACTTTGCTGTTACTTTGGGTCTGCATCAGGTGTGAGGATTATGAATAATGTTTGTTAATCAAGTTGCTTAATAAAAAATTATGCTAATCTACTAACATATGTTTTTTTTATATTTTATTTAGGGAAGCATGGGCTATCAAACATAGGGTAAGGCTTGGTCATCCCCATCCATACACCTATTCTACTACTCTCCATGCCCTATTGCTTTTTCCCATTTGGACAAGCAAGGACATGCTCTAACCAAAAAAAAAAAAAAAAGAGCAATGATGATGAGGGAAAGAAGTGGCCGGCTAGTGCTAGTCAAAAAGGAGGGGTAAGAGTTAATTTTTGGTTGCTTTTCATACTCTTCTTCATCTTTTCTCTAGCATTTTCTCACTTTACCAAGCAAGAAAAATTAGAGAGAGAAAGAAGAGGGTTCTTATTGGTAATTTTACTCAACCAACTTGCTTTGAAATTGTCCTAAAGATCAAGGGGCTAAAAGGAGATTAAGAAGCTACTTTAAGGTGTGGGTTCTCTTAATCCTTTATAAAAAAATTAGTTTTAAAGTTAAAATGTTTTATTATGATGCATGATTATATTATTGATTTACAAGAGTTAGAATGTCTCTTTGCATGTTTAGTTTATTTTAAGAGTGATATTTTTAAGTTATGTATGACATGTCTTGCTAAGATATATATCATGATTGTTGAGATATATTCTTTAAAGTTGCTTCCTAAGTTATCTTGTATAAATGATTATATTAGTAAATATTTTAGTTAATGGTTGTGAAAAGTAGATTTGGCATGATGTTATGAATGATGAATTAGAATGATAAAGTTACTTGTTTTTCTTACTAGACATGTCGATTATGATTTTGCAATGTTAAAAAAAAAAGTACATGAAATATTGTTGAGTTATATGTTATGGTATGATTTTTGTAATGGATTCTTGTGTGGGTTGTGCTATTAAGAGATATTTTAAAAGTTGATTGAGTTAGTGAGGTTTGACATGGTTATCTTTTTGAATGAGTTAAATGGTTAAAGTATACTCTTGAAAATTTGTTAAATATGTGTAAAGGAAATGATAGTTAACATTGTGAAAAAAATTATGTATGTGCTCTTGATGTGGTGTTAGCATAATATTATGCTTGAAAAAAAAGAAAGAAAGAAAAAGAATAGAGTCCCCAAGCTTTTTAAAAAAAAAAAAGAAAAAAAATGAAAAATTATTAGTAGTTAAATAATGGGTTATTATTTGATTGTGTGAGAAAGAAAAAAAAATACACATAGTCGAGGCATAATAATAACAACACCTATGCACCCCCCCAAAACAAAAAAAGGGAAAAACAAAAAGACTATGAAGCCGGGTTGGCACACATGAGCAAGTAGTATTTTATCTAATAATTAGTGTGTCCTTAAAGTAATTTTTAGCTTGTTGTTCACAAAAAAAAAGGGGAGGTCGTAATTGAAAGGTTATTTTTTTATGGATCCCAAGTATCCTTTTAATTGGGTTGAGAAAATTAGTGAATGAAAATTATTAAGATTTTTACATAGCATCGTACGAAATGACCTTAGTTTGATATCAAAGAGCGTATGCACTTTTAGGTTGCAAAGCCACTAAGTTTGATTTTTGGGTGTCGGACTTGAGTAAACTAGTATCTAAAAGGACGAGGCATTATGTATGTCCAAAGTGGGGATTTATCGTCAGATTCCGACTAAAGTCTAAATTTTCACCTAGCGGCAGATTCCGCAGTGGCAGATTTCACAGAGTGGCAGTTTCTACTCAGGAAGGTGGCAGTGTTTTACCCTGACGAGGGTATAAATTTCCCAAACACTTAGACGTTAGTCCTCCCGGGTAAGCAGTCTGTTGGTCAAGGTCATTTCCAACCTCACTTTCACTCGTACGAGAATTGACTTTAATGAATAGTGAGTACTTTACAAGTTTATAATCCAGAAGAAGTTTGGTTTGTGAGAAAGAGTTTACTCATGTCAAAAATGCGAGCATGTCCCTTCTTTAAGCTTCTCGGGCCTAATTATGTTGTTCATTAGGTTTTCAATAATGCATTATCTGCCCTCAGGAAAGAAAGGTTTGTGATGATTTGAAAAGATTTATGTATATGATATAATTTTGCTGCTAATACTACTATTGGTACTATGACTTCTTGTGTGCGAAAACTATTTTGGTTTTGGGAGGCGAGAACTCCCACTGAGTTGTGGTTGCTCACCCCTTTTCAAAATTTTTCCTTTCAGATTCACAGCAAGATTAAGGTAGGTGGCAAGATGTGTCTTTTGAAGGCCGATACTTCGATTTGAAGATGTACCTTTTGTAATTTGCATGTATTGCCTTTATGTATTTGGAATGTAATGTGACACTAGTAAAACGTAACATTTTGGTGTATGTAGCAGGTGCTCTAAATCGGCATCGATGGTCTTCCACCAAGATTTATATATTTTGTTATATTGTTAGTGGTGAGGGTTTTGAGGACCCCATTGTGGTATAAGACCGTGAGAATCTAAGATTTAATTTTTCTGGACTTCATAGACAGGGTATAAAGCTTTTTTTTTAAAAAAAAAATTCTGCTATTAAAGAAGAAATGTCGTATAATTAGCCTTAAGAGTCCTTTCAAAGGAATTGGCGATGTAATGCTCTTACCATGGGGCAGGGGCGTTACATTAGGGCTTCGCCTTAAGTCCGTTTCTTTTCACATTAGTTTTGGACGAACTCACTAGAGGAATCCAGAACGAGGTGCCTTGGTGCATGTTATTTGCAGATGACATCGTTCTTATTGACGTAACCAGGCAGGGGGTGAATGACAGGTTGGAGAGTTGGAGGCAAACGTTGGAGGCCACGGGTTTTCGGTTGAGCAGATCGAAAACGGAATACCTCCACTGTTGTTTCAGCGGAAGGATAAAAGAGGAGGGAGAAATCGTACTGAATGGGAGGGCAATACCGAAGGTCGCTAAATTTAAGTATCTGGGCTCGATCATCCAGCAAAATGGAGACATTGATGAGGATATTAGCCAGCGGATTAGAGTGGGCTGGCAAAAGTGGAAGTCAGTGTCAGGGGTGTTGTGTGACAAGAGAGTGCTCATGGGATTGAAAGGTAAAGTCTATCGGATGGTAGTTAGACCGACTGATATCTATGGATCGGAGTGTTGGCCTCTGAAAAAGACGCAGGCCCAAAGGTTGATGATAGCTGAGATGAAAATGGTCAGGTGGATGTGTGGTTTCACGAGACTGGACTGAATGAGAAATGGAGTAATCAGGGGCTTAGCTGAAGTGACCCCCATAGAGGAGAAGATGAGGGAATCGAGGCTCAGATGGTTCGACCACGTGAAGAGGAGAAGTGTGGCCGCCCCAGTGCGAAGATGTGAGAGGATCAACCCCCCGGTGGTAAGAGAGGGAGGGGTAGACCGAAAAAGAGCCTAGAAGAAGTGGTTAGAGAAGACCTGAGAGTCGTTGGTTTGACGGAGGACATGGCTCAGGATAGGAGGCTGTGGCGGGACAAGATTAAGGTCTCTGATTGTAGGGGACCGGCTCCGTAGGGGGCAGTCGCTTAGGCGGTGTAGGGCAGGTAGGGTTCTTGGTTTGCTTGCCTGCAGGTCGTACTTTTCTGGGATGTGACGGCACCAAACGCCCTTGGTTTGTTGAGATATGTCTCCGCTCCCTCTTTATTTTGGTATTCGGAACTTTTCCTCTTCCTCTTTCTCTCTTTCTCCCACTCGATAAATGGTTTTGAAATCGTTTTCCCTATAAACCTTTTTCACAAAACTGTTTTGTGGGTCTTATGGAATCAACCTCTCTATAGGTAGAAATACCGGTAGAGGTAAGGTTGCTTACAGTTGGATCTCCCCAGACCCCGCGAAAGTGGGACCCACACTGAGAGTTTGTTGTTTGTTGTTTGTAAATCCGATTGAAAAGAATGTTTATCAATCGTAAAAGTTGGACTTTGTTTTTTTTTTTTTTTTTAGAATACGGATGGAAGAAGAGAAGATGGACCCATTTTTAGATGAGTTCTTTTTATGTTTAAATTATTTTAACGGATAATCGTATTTTTTTGTTCTCATGTTTTTTCAAGTATGTATTAAAAATTATAAAGAAATATGAAACTAAGGAAAAACTACTTGTTGGCTACATTGTTGATTTCCCAAATATCTGTCATTGTTTTTATTATTCGCATGTTACACTAAAGATTGAAAAAAGTATAAATTACATGTACTTCTAGGTTTACAGATATTATTACCCGAATCATAATGCAAGGCTTTTTTTAAATTTTTTTTGAAGTCCATCTATTTTTTTGACCACTATTTCCAAAAAGTCCCATTTGTTATGAGGTTATTGCTTTTTTCTCAAAAGATCAGTCTGATAAGCGTCATTGCTTATAAACTCATAATTCTTCTATCATTTACCGTTATAGAATTCTTATTCGTGAAATGAGGGGAGGGGGCTTCTAGGAGGGGAATATATATAGTTGCAAATTTTGTTGTTGCACTCCGCCCATCGTGAGCAAAGATACGCATGGCTGCGCAATTTTTGCAAGGTGCTGTTTGAGTTGCTTGATAGATGCCAATAATGTCCAATACATAAGGAGAAGTTACTAGTTAAACTAATTTTTATACACGGAGAAAATTTTGTTTGAGTGTATTTCTCTATAAGCAAGTTCTTCGTTACCAGTTTGATATTATTAAAAAAATATGTATATTTGAAATGGCGGATATTCTAGAAATAGATTTAATACGTAGACAAAGTTCTAATAAGACACTCAACCATAATATGTTCCAATGTTAGCGCTCGTTCTTTTCTTGGTAAATCTGTGGCAGTTCTACTCCTTTTTACTTTTTCTCACTCCTTTTAACTTCTTAAAGATGAATATTACTTATTTCCACTCCATTCTATTCCGTCTCAATCCTTTCCATTCTCTTCCATTTTGCCCCACTACTTCCCACACTTTGAATTTTTTTTTTCCTAATATAATCCAATTCAATATTTTCATTGTGTGTTGAAAAGTTCCATTTAACTATTTCACATAAATATAACAAACTCTATTTATAACAAACGTATCTATATAACATTGGAGTCATATAAAAAAATCTAATACCCTAAAAAATAAAAATCCCACCACAGGCGGGGTGTGGGTGGTCTGATGTAGCAGTCTTATTCTTGAATTGCAAAATTATAGAGAGACTGGTTCCGATTGACTTTAGATATAAAAACCATAGATTACCTACTATTCCATAGAAACGTAACAGAGAAAGTTTAGAAGACATTTTGCTTTAGTATGTATAATCCAAGCTGAAAAATAGACAGCTTGCCTTTTTCAACTATCCAGACTTGGGACAAACCATTAGATTAATATGTATACATATAATAATAAAAAAACAAATTGATAATATACTACATACACGTTAGTTTATCGTTAAAGTACAAACCATAAAAAAATTGCATGCGCACATAATATACATAGTCCGCAATAAAGCTTAAATATAGTTAATTTTATGTTAAATCATTACCATAACTAATATCAATAATCATACTCCATTTCACTCCTTCCCACTCCATTCCATTTCTTCTCACTCTTTTCCACTCCACTCTATTCCTACCAACTTCTACATACAACAAATCATGCATACGCACTCTATTGCGCTTCTACCCACTCGGTTCCATTCATTTTCATTATGCACCTGCAATTTACCCACGAAAAGAACATGCCGTGATATCCAAGTTGGTTATCTAATTATCCACTTCCTTATAAATTGATTTTACTTTATTTCTCAACCGAGCACTTTATATTTTTGTAGTAGTAACAACAACAACAACAATAATAATTTAGTTTCTATGCATCAATTTGACACGTTTATGTATTTTAATGGAATTTTAAATAGATGAAAAAAAGTTACAGTTAAAAAATGTTCAGACGAAAAAAAATAAAAAACAAAATCATTAAAATTTGAAAACAAAACAGAACACAAATCTCTGCGGACATATTGTCATATGAAATTTACTCTGCTAAATTCAAAAACAAAATCACTCGTCCATGATATAAGATCTAGCCATCTAGGTAGTGACTAGTGAGTAATGGCCAAATTCTTGGGCTCCACTCTTTACAAATCAAGCCGATGGAGGGCTAGAGCTGGTAAGGTGGGGAATGGAGAATAATGAAAATCTAATGAAATAATGATGGCCATAACCATTAGAAATTGCAAGGTGCTTTAGATTTACTTGATCTATATGAATAAAACTTTTTTTCTCTTGTGTCCAATAAATATAGAAAAATTTATACACGAAGAGAATTTCGTTTGATTTTATTTCCCCTGTAAGCAAATTCATTGTTACCCTTTTGATAGCATTTTTGGTGTCTCAGAAATGGATTTAATGTGTAGGCAAAGTTCTAATGAGATATTCAACCATGATATCTTCGAATGTAATATCTAAGTTGATTATCCAATCGCCCATTTACTCATAAATTATTTTTATTTTATTTCTCAATCGGGCACTTTACGTTTGATAGTAGTAGTTATAACAACAACAACAACGAAAATTGAATGATCAACAATCTCTCAAGCAGGTCTTCCAATTGCACCATGTCCTTTCCTTATTCAATTCCGAGTTGATTGTTGGATTAATTTATAGAAGGATAATTTCTTGTATAGCCATACTGAGGTTGTTCGATGTTTTGACAATATCCAGTTTCTGGGGCCTTAATTTATCGTTTGATTGTACCTTTTTCGCCATGGTCTTGTACCTAGCTGCTTGAATGATAAAAACAGCAACAACAATAACAATAACACTAATAATTTGGTTTTTATATATTGACCTGACGATATTATATATCTTATGAAATCTTAGATATGAAAAAATAGTTTAAAAATGTTCAAATGGAAAATTAAACAACACAATCATTACAATTTGAGCACAAATTATGATTTAAAAATGTTCAAATGATCAACCTAATAAATTCAACAAGAAGATCACCCTTCCATGATATGAGACCTAGCCATGCATCTAGATAGTGAGTAGTGACCAAATTCTTGAGAACCACTCTCCACAAAACAAGCTTGAGCAAATATCATATGATATATAGCTAGTGAGGTGGGGGATGGATAATAATGAAAATCTAATCAAATAATTATGGGCCATAACCATTAGAAATTGCAATGTGAGGCAAGAAAATTCCTGCCCACTTCCCACCATGATTAACAAGGATGCTTCCAACCAACTTACCAAAGAGTCTAGGCCTAGGGATACATCTTTTAGGCACAAGATATTGACAATACCTAACTAACTACAAGGGAAGGGACCATTTTCCTTTGCTTTTTTTTTTGTTTTCCTCTCCAAAATTAAAAATAATAATCTTTTACTTTTTTCAAGTTTTAGGTATTGGGCACATCATTGCTTTAACATTAGATTGGCCTCTCATTTCTGTTATCATATGTATTATATAGTCTTATAATTATTCCTTCAATGAGTGGTTTTAATTACAAAATTGTTGCCATGTCATTATCTAACATAAAAAAAGTATTATTCTCTTGCCTTTTTGTCCTTGTTGGAATTCTTAATAAATCACATGGGTTGTGCTACACACATATTAACCAATTATTCTAATTTTTTGGCCTCCCAAAAGTAACCAATTACTTTCTCAAAAGTATACTTTAGATATGTAAAACTTTATAAGAGAGTAGGACGAATTTCTACCTAAGGGTGCCTTATTTTTACACTATTTAAAAAGTTGATAAATATTGATAATGTTTAAATATAAGTGTCACTTTAATTATTTGAGAATTTTTATACATAATTTAAAATTTGTTTCTTCCATATACAAATGATCGGAACACCCCTACATATATTGTATGCCTTCCACAAAGTTGGATTAATGCGAAAAAGAGTAAGTCATTGATTATTTTTTAAGAAAAAATACATGAAGTCTGCAAAAAATTAGAGACTAATAATCTTAAGTTTATTTACAAAAAATTAGGTAATTGAATCAAATAATAGGCTTGTACTTTAATTTATCCCCTTCTCGTTTTATATATTAGAGTAGACACCTAAAATTAAAGTGTGGTGACCTACGAAGTTTCTCACTTTATATAAAGCACAATGACAATATTTTAAACCTAATCTATATGCTCATGGATCAAGCCGAATGACAAAAAACAGAATTAGGATAGTAGCCTAATTGCATTGTAAGCATGACCGATTAGTTGGGCCGGGTTTAGAAACTGCCTGGTTTCTGTTTCATCAAGCTGCCCAGTGTCTTTTCCAGGAAGTTGATTAGTTTACCCGGTCTAGAGCTCTCTTGGTTTTCGGTAAATCTTAGTTTACATGTTGGCCGAGCATGTTGTAGATAAGATAGCTTCTCTCTTCTATATCAGATAAAGCCATTTACTTTTATAACAAGAGATAAAACACGTTTATTTTTATCTGTAATTTATCCAAACCGATGATCAAGATATTATCTGTTAAGCCACTATAAACAAGATGCTACCTTTAGGGTTCGAAGGTGAAGACATAGAAAAATCGAGTGTCGAGATCAAGACAGGAGTCACAAGACCAAAGTGACTTCAATGTCATTCTACCAAGACCCTGACTCCAAAGGACTATTGTTCTAGGTGGCAATTCAAGTACCTACCTATGGTTTTCTTGTTCTTCCTTCTTTTGTTCAATTCTATTTGATTTTTAGCTTTTACAAAGAGATGTAATTTTTGGTTAATTAATTTAGCCCTGCCCGTGAAAGCGGGGCTCACACTGGGAGTTTGTTTTTGTTGTAATTTAGCCCTACCCGCTGTCCACATTACTTTTTTTCCTTTGACATTATTGCTTGCTACTTTCTACATTGCAAAGCTTCTAATTTGTTGCCGACATCGTTTGATAGTGCAACTTTCTATTAATTTCTCTTATTTGAATGGTAGAAGCTCAATACCTGGATCAACTAGTCCAAATCAATGGGGTTAAATGGATACATTCCACATATTATTTAGGGAACTTTCGAAAATTTATGCCTATCAGACTTGTATTTCTTTGACTACTCCTTCAGCTTAGTGCCCGATAAAAGTAGAGAAATTGTTCAAACTATTACTAATTGTAAGGACATGGTCTCGCGAGCCCCGATCCCCATGTGCTTATCATTTGAGTTGCTTGGTAAGACTTCAACTTTTATTTTATTATTTAAAATTTTTTATTCTTTTCAAAAACAGTTGGTCAATAGAAGGGAAAACAATTTCTCTTCTACTAAAGTTTCCTAACAAAACAAAATTTCAAATGCAATGAATACAAATATTAAAAATTCAACAGTATATATCTTCCTTCACAAATTATATCGTAATCAGGTCTATTTTTTTGGTGTCTATAACATAAGTTTTTTTTTTTTTTTTTTTGTTTCTTTGGGATAGATATGACATAACTGCTAGAAAACAAAGTGAGAAGATTTTTTTTTTTCTGTTAAATAATAATTTTGTGCATAATTATCTAATGAATTCTTCCCTTTTTTTTCTGAAAAAACAAAAAAAGAAATATCTGATGTTGGAAAACTCGTAATACACCGAGAGGGAAGCAGTTTTTGTGGGAAACAGAAAGTGATGAGATCTTGATGGGTGGACGTAAATCTAAAACTCTTCCATAACAAGGATTGAAACAGACTGAATTTTTAACTTCATCTATTTTCTTTTGCTATTTAGGGTTTATAGGGTCTCTAGATTTCGGACAAATTATTGATCTGTGTTAGAAAAATCTGAGCACCCTTGAATTGAACTGTAATACTGCTGATCCACTTTCGTGCAATTAGGGTTCTGAATGTTCTTGTCGTTCGTATTTGGATATTTTTTGTTTTCAGTTTATGGGGAAGCATGGATTGCGATTCTTTCTATTAAGGGCCTGCTTTTTTCATGAGTCAATTATAATTTATCAACCTCAATCTAATTCAACATATTTCAACTTACTTTAACCTACTTGAAAAAAAGATATCAATTTCAACCCACTTCAGCCTACCTCAACCCATTTCAACCCACTTCAACCAACTTCAACCTACCTTTTTCATAATTTTAATAATTTGTAAAATATCATGGGAGATTTGACTATTCTTGGACCAAAAAGTTCACTATACCACTTTTTTATAAATTATCGTACTTTGGAATTGTTTTATTTTTGTATTTTTTTAGTTTTTTATTTTTAAATGTTTAAATTTTAAATTTTTAATATTTAATTTTTTGTATTTAATTTTTTAATTTTTAATTTTATATTTTTAATTTTATATTTTATATTTTATATCTTATAATTTTATAATTTTTTAATTGAATTTTTTCATTTTCTAATTTTTTGTTTTTTTGTTTTTTTATTTTTTATTTTTGTATTTTGTATTTTGTATTTTGTATTTTTTATTTTTTATTTCTTATTGTTTATTTTTTTATTTTTTTATTTAGTATTTTTTATTTAGTCTTTTTTATTTTATTTTATTTTATTTTTCATTTTTCATTTTTTATTTCTTATTGTTTATTTTTTTTTTTATTTAGTATTTTATTTATGTTTTATTTTTTTGGAATTTTCTGTAGCTTTTGTTTGGAATAAAGCTAAAAAGATAAAAAATTAAAAAATAAATACAAAAATTTTAAAAAATAGAAAAAAATTAATTAAAAAAAATTAAAAATAAAATTAAAAAATAAAAACATAAAAACATAAAAAAATAAAAATAAAATAAAAAACATAAAAAATAAAAAATAAAAAAAATAAAAAATTTAAAAAAATAGTAAAAAAAAAGAAATAAGAAATAAAAAAAAGAATAAACAAAAATTCTACAAAATTTTGATAACTTCATAAATTATCACACATTAATTACATTCTCATTATTTTAACCCATTTCAACTCACCTCATAAAAAATGTACCAACTTCAACCCACTTCAACTTACATCAACCCACTTCAACCTACTTCAACCTATTTTAGCCCACTTAAAAAAAAAAAATCAACTTCAATCCACCTCAACCTACTTCAACCTACTTCACCCTTTACCCACCCAATTTACCCATAAAAAGAGCAGGCCCTAAGAAGGATCTGCATAATGGGCGGATTAGGGTTTGATGAAAATAGTTGGGGGGGGGGGGGAGATAATCTGGAGTTCTTGCTAAGAAGTGCCAGTGTGCCACTAAACTTTATAAAATATTCATAAATGCCATTTAATTTTTTCCTCAGTTAAAAATATTACTAAACTTTTCAAAATTTTCTAAAATGTCATTAATATAGGGGCTTTGTTGTGGCATTTGGAAAAGTAAAGTGGTATTCTTTTATCATTTTAACTGAATTCAATAGCATTTTTTACTTAAAAAAGTCAAGTGCCATATCTGAATATTTTGAAAAGTTTAATGACAAAATTTAGCAAGAACTCCAATAATCTGTGCATGGGCTTAGCAAAATTAGCTTACTTGAGGAAGATTTTCAATTAGTCTTTGCGATTGAAAGATTTATCTTATTGTTTTAGTTATGAATTTGTTTGAATGTGACATTATTATAGATGCTGTATGACTTTCAGTCAATGAATTAATCCTTTACTTTCAAAAAATAAGTGAGATATTAGCTAGCTAGAGTTCCTCCATTGATGATGTTTCGACACCGTTCTGTTTGTAAGAGGTGGAATTCCATCCAGCATGATGGCAGTTTTTTTTGAAAATTTTTAATTTCACTCCCAAGTGCCATCCCATGGGCCTAGCCTTCTCACAATTTGGAAGAACTCGCAAATCTGCAATGGGGTAGAATTACTTTTACGTTCTTGCTGTCATGGGCATTTTGGTTGGTGGGTTCATCTCGTGGAATTGTCTGCTTTTCAGGATTTTTAGAACTTTGGCGTGTATCCCCCTCACTCAAGCTTGGAGAACATTGCCAAGCATGCATTATAATCAGCAGAGGCAGCTGATTATGGTTGTTGATCAGAAGGAGCGATCATTTAAAGTTATCGTTAATAGTCATATTTATGGTGACAAGTTGTCGCCCACAGAACTATATGATTCCGGCTGAACAGTTGATCAGTCCACCAAATGGTGCCTGCGGTCAACCCTTTTTCTTCGGAAATAGCATTTTGTGATTCAAGGTTGATGATGCAGTACCGGGACACAGGATGTTGGGAGCACATTGCGGCAAAGTTACTGCTGTCTTTGTTGGATGGTTATTTGGTTGCTCGTCTTGAATTGCTGGCTGTGCCCTGCAATCTTATAATGCCCAAGTATGCTTCTACAAACCAATATGCGATTTTGCATAGCTGAAGTTTTCATCTTTAGAATGTTTGCAAAGGAAAAGTTGTGTGTTGTCTTTTGGGCATTGGCATTGTTAGACCATCTGAGTACCTGTCCCTCTTTCCGTAATTCAATGCCATAATGGGAATGGCATTATGATTTGCTGATAGCTTTACATTCAAAATACAGCATACTATGTGATGATCATAATTGACCAGCTTCTTCTTGACAAGATTATGCAAACATAAGTGATTCTGATGACTCTTTTTCCCTTGCCTTTTCAGTGATCTGATTCGGATTTTGGAACGTGGATTGTGGCAAGTGAAATTTATTTACTTGATTATCAAGTTCTTCATACTCTTAATCTGTGAGGGTAAGGAAGTAGGTACAATGGTAAATTTTGGATCACAGAACACATGGTCTTCGGACATTCCTGAAGCAAAAGAGGCAGGGGATTTAGGAAGTTATTTGAAGTGCACCTTTCTTTTATCGTTGTGTCATGTGCTCGCCAAATTTGGCTCTGCTGATGAAGTGTTGCTCCAGTAATTGTCTCTTTTACTAGCCAACCTGTTGGGTTACAGGGACTTGGTATCACACTTTTGCCAGGCATCAATTGTCAGTGCTGCAGCCACTTTTTAAGGTTCAGTGGATTCAGATTAGCTTTTTATGGAACAACAGCATTTGTGGTGATATGTGGGCAGGATCGTAACTGCTGGAGAGCTTGTTAATTCACCTAAATATTGTACATTGATTGACATTGTCTTAACATAAAAATGTCCCTATGAAGTATTAATATCAGTATGTTGTCAAAATATGTTGCCCTTTCTATCATGTTCGTATGCATTGTGATTTTGTTGCTCAAATGTGTGCTGACGTTTATCATATATGCTAATCTATCCCAGATGATATTTTCTTTGATGATCAATTTATCATGAGCAGGTCATGAATTGTGACGATTGCCCTTTGATCGGTTGCTTATAAAGTGTCACTAGTACTAATTGGTTGATCTTACATTTGGCATTGCAGAGTTGGGACTGTTGCTGGTATTTTGTGTTGAGTTCATTTTATCCCCCCCCCCCCCCGCTGTTATTGCTTCCTAGTGATGTCCTTTCCCATTTGCTCAGTAAATTTAGCATTTCTCTAGCATCTCCTTGGGCTGGCCTTGCTTGCACACTGTGTGTGGTAGGGTCTTGTTGCCATATATCATAATTTTCCAACATTCAGAGAGAAACCGTGCATTTGCACAAGGGTAGTTATGTTACATGTAGACTGTGGACGAATAGCCATCCTGTTTTTTGCGTGACTCTGTGTGTATTTTCCTTTTTCTCTACAACATTCGTTCAGCTGAGAAAGTTCATTAAGAACTAGCAATCTGAAGTAGATCCCTAAGTGAAGCTGCTGTCACAACTCCAAGTGAGATTCTTAAGCTCAGTTCATTATTTCGGTACTTGGTCCTCATTATGATTCTATGCATGCAATTCGGCACCAAAAGTTTGAAGCCTACCACTACTTACTGAATGTTTGTATCTTCCTCAAAAGCATTTTAGCAGCCAGTAGGAGTGCCAAGTTTACGAAAATGGCTGCAGTTATGCTGCGTGTTCTGGTTGCGTTCAGTCAGGAACAGGAATTGGAGTTGTCATTGATATTTTCTGTTTTCTTGGGTTGCAGCAGTTGCTTTACAAACAAACATGATGTCATAACCCAGCAGGAAGTGCTTATTGTGCTTTTGCTGCAAGTGCTGATTGTGGAGCTGCTGACTAGGGCCCTCGCTGATTTCACCTGCTTGCTGAACTCTGCTACTGTTAATTATTTCTTGAGTCAGTACTTGTTTCCCCTCTAATTCCTGTCCATTCCATGTGTTATTGTTATTCAATAGCACCTGATCAAGTAACTGAATAAAAGGCTTTGAGAACTAGGATTCCATCAGTTACTGCTTACCAGAACTACTTTTGATTTTGAATTCGTTATACTACAATCTCAAGTACTGGTGGTTCAGCACATCATGTTAGCGCAGTGATTATATTTGTTCCAACTAGCATTGTGCTAAATGGTTGAAAATGAAGACGTTTCTGATGGTTGATCATAATCTCACAGGTTCCTATATAGAAGGCACATCTCGTCTAGGTCAATACCCTTTATATGATGAAGAACCAACTCGAATCACTCTTAACGAGGAGTCCAGTTGGGCATCTGGTGTCAGGCCAGTTGGGTTGTTCTTTTTTTCATAGATATATCTAAACTTCACTAGGAAGGATTGCCATTTGTGATTAGATAAGCTAACACGAGGTGCTTGTCAAGGTCATTAACATTTTAGTTGAAGATATCAAAAATCAAAGAGTTTTGAGGCGATCGTAAGCATGGTAGGGAAGCCATGTTGCGCCATCTCGCGACCATGTGGCCCGTGATCATGTGTGCTAGTGACGAATTTTAGGGGGTTCGTTATGAATTCTGTAAAGTCGCGCACCAACCCCTGCTTCAGGCGGAGCAGCATTGGCGATAGCTAGGATGATGGTGAGAAGCATCCACATCTTCCTTAGCCTTGCCATTTTGTTTCTGCACATATTCATGCAACGTACACTACAACTGAACTAATTAACTGCCGGGTCTGAGACAGTTAAATTGATAAACGCTTAATTCCAATGCAATGTAAGTTGTCAAGTTGAACTTGAACAGACTGATGCTCTTCCACCTTTTTATGGAGGCCTCCGGCCTCCCATCTAATTACTCTGCTCATCTACTAAGTGATTGTTTGTTCCCCACTTCATTAGTTGCTCCCCACTTCATTATACACTTTCAAACTAATACAAAATTCCCATGAGAATCACACAGGTTCTATTTTTTTGGCCCTCGATTCTGAGCATCCTTGCACTTCAATTCCAAACCTTAGTGGGATTGATAACACAAGAATAAAGTGTTTTCAACAACTTAAGATTAGGTTTTTTTAAAAGTCCAGCTAATTATCTGTCAGCATTTTTTACTGTAAATTTTGCCAAGGGTAGAGGTTAGAGTGATTTCCACAAATTAGTATTGTTCAACAGATTGTTGGAATTTTCTTTAATTAATTCAGTCCAGCTAATTATCCATGTGCACGTCTAATTGTAAATTTTTTTGGGGCTGGAGATTAGAGTGATTTCCACACATTACTATTGTTCAACAAATAATAAGAAAGAAAAAGTAAAGAATTGTACTAGAATCACGACACAATATTACGCGCTGTCATTGCTGAGGATGAAATGTAGGTTTGCCTTCATCTTTTCCATTACTATGACATGCTGACTGCATCAGATGACAAATTACCATTGCATAGCAGGCTTTCAAAGTCTATTCCATAAGGTACAAGCATTCGGAGAAATGTGCAAGGGCAGAATACTCATGCTTTCTCCACTTTGCTTTGCTGATCAAGAGCTGCATCCTCCATCAGCTGTAGGTTTGTTAAGGTACAAGCATTCTGAGAAATGTGCAATTGAATGCATAAATGCTGCAGTTGCTGTTAGAAGCTGTCTGTAAAGCACTTGTGTAGTAGCATCTATCGAGGTTGCATGGTAGAACAAAAACCAGAGTAAAATGCACATTTATTTCTGTGTTTTCAGGTATGATCTTCAGAGAAGAGATGCACTATTAATTTGTCACTTCATTCTCCAGGTAATTTCGTTATGGTTATACATTGCTAAGAGATGTCTCTATCAGCAGGTGGGTTCCAAGTTCCAACACATGATGACTTTCTCATTTCCTATGGTACCAACTGCTTTCTTAGGCTCAACAGAGCTTCTTCCCCCCACCCCATCCCTTTTGTTGGGGTTTGAGGGGGGTACGAACTGCTTGCTTTGGATTAGACTCTGTTCGTATCTAACACTACCTCTGTCCCATAAGTTCACAGCATTAACGAGGAGAATCTTCAACTTATTTTACCAGATGAGTTCAAAATTCTTTTATAAATTCAGTCATTAGTTTTGTTTGAATGTTTTCAGAGGTGGGTTTGCCGCCGACCAAACAAGAACACAAATATGTGTTGGGTTGTTGGGTTTCGTGGCCCAAAATCAAAGGCGGCTAGGGTTTGTCTTGAAGTGCAGTTTCTCCTGGTGGCTAGGGTTTGTCTCTAAGGGTAAAACCCTAGTTTTCTAGACCCTATAAAAGGGGGCCATACCTAGGATCTAAAATCACTCCTGCATCCCTGAATCCTTAAACACATTGAGAGGTAGAGAATTGTGAGAGAGATTACAAGAGAGGTTATAATTCTGCTGTTGGATCAAATCACTTGTTGTGATTGTGATCGTTTGTATTCTCTCTACTCATATATTGGATTGATTGTGCTCGTCGCCTTCTATGGTTTTTTCCCGCATTGGGTTTCCACGTAAATCTTGTGTGTTGTTGTTTTGTTTTTGTTATCTTTCTTTAAGTTTCTGAATATCTGTTTCATCCTATTGCTTCCGTTATCAGTTTGCTCTAATTTCCTAACAAGTGGTATCAGAGCCGATGGTGCGTTCGGCTAGGCGACAAAGGTGTGGCATGGTGGACCCCATGGACGAGCTTGGTGAAGTGACACACAGGTGTTGATCGAGCGGTAATACGTGTGCTGCAGCGTGGCTCGATGGCGTGGATAAGCTCTTGATGGTAGTTTGACACCTTGGTAAATGCTTCCGCTCAAGGGGGAGCTTGTGCGTTGATGTGGTGTGGAAGAGACTCATGTGTGAGGGGGAGATTGTTGGGAAGTATCACACATGAGTAAACAAGTCCCATATCGGGAGGTTGAAAAAAAGGGTCATGATATATAAGTCAAGTGGGCTGCTCCTCCTATTCCCAATTGGTTTTAGAATGGAACCTCACTTGGGCTTGTTGTCATGGACCTTGGTTGAAGTGGACTCATTCCTTGGATCTCCCCAACAAGTGCTCCTAACAAGTGGTATCAGAGTTTTGGTTGAGGATGTCTTCAATTATGAAGGTTGATATTCAGAAATTTAATAGGGAGATTAGTTTTAATCTCTGAAAGGTGCAGATGAGAGCAGTTCTCATCCAACATGGGTTGTGGAATGTTCTGCAAGGACCTCACGTGAAACCCGAGAAGATGACTAACAAACAATGGACAACAGACCAAAAGAAGAGGCGTGGATTACTAACAGAAGAGGAATGAGAAGAACTGGAGTTGAAGGCGGTTTCAGCCATTTAGCTGTGTATGGCACTACATGTCCTGCGAGAGGTGCTCGATAAGGCAACTGCAGTGGATTTGTGGACTCAGCTGGAGGAACTCTACATGACAAAAAGTCTAGCCAACAAGATCCGTTTGAATGAAAGGTTGTACACATTTCGTATGGCTGAAGGTACCCCTGTTCAAAAACATTTGAATGAATTTAATTCTATTCTGGTTGATTTAGAGAGTCTGGATGTAAAGATTGAGGATGAGGATAAAGCTATTCTGCTTGTTGTGTCTCTACCCCCTTCTTATAAACACTTTAAGGAGATTATGCTATATAGTAACTCGGATACTATATTGTTTGAGGATGTCAAGTCTAATATATTGTCTAAAGAGAAATTTGACCTTGATATCCATGCTGATCCGGCTGAGGGATTGGTTGTTAGGGGGAGAATAACTGAGTAACAGGAGAACGGTAATAAGAAAAAAAACCGATCTAAGTCTAGGAATCCTCATTCCAATAAGACCTACAATTACTATGATAAATTGGGTCATATTCAGGCTAACTGCTGGAAACTAAAGAAAAAGAAAAGAAAATAGGAAAAGGAGAAAACTGCTCCAGTTGATTGTGTAGTAGAGTCTGAGTTTGATGGTGATGTGTTGCTTACTACTATGTCTTTGGCCACCACCCCTGAAAAGGGGCTAGGTGATGATTGGGTTTTAGATTTTGGTTGTATGTATCACATGTGTCCTCGTAGGGACTGGTTTGTCACTTATGAGTCTGTTGATACTGGGGTTGTACCTATGGGCAATGATGCTGTGTGCACGGTTGCAGGAATAGGTACTGTGCAGATTAAAACCCATGATGGTATGGTTAAAACCTTTTCTAAAGTTCGTTACATACCTGATATGACTCGTTGTTTAATCTCTTTGGGTACTCTTGAGACTAATGGTTGCAAGATTATTATAGAGAATGATGTCCTAAAAGTGACAAAGGGAGCCATGGTAGTAATGAAGGGACTGCGGCAGGGCAGTCTCTACATCCTACAAGGAACTACAGTTACAGGAGTAGCTGCAGTTGGTACAACATCAATAGATGCTAATGATACAAGTTTATGACACATGAGATTGGACCATATGAGTGCGAAAGGGATGACCATTCTAAGTAAGAAAGGTTGTTTGGGTAGCGCTGGTACGGGTAAGCTTGATTTTTGTGATCACTATATTTTTGGGAAACAAAAAAGGGTGAGTTTCTCTAAAGCGAAGCATCGTACTCAGGGGATCCTTGATTACATTCATTCTGATCTATGGGGTCCTTCGAAGATTCATTCTCTTGGAGGTAAACGCTACATGTTAACTTTTGTTGATGATTTCTTACGCAAAGTTTGGGTTTACTTCTTGAGACAAAAAAATGAGACATTCTCCATGTTCAAGAAGTTCAAGGCTTTGGTTGAGAACCAAACTGGGAGAAAAATAAAAAAACTTAGGACTGACAATGGTCTTGAGTTCGTTGAGTCAGAGTTTGAAGAGTTCTGCACGATGAATGGCATAGCTAGGCACAAGACTTTGGTTGGTAAACCACAGCAAAATGGGGTTGCAGAACGAATCAACAGGACTCTATTGGAGAAAGCTCGATGTATGCTTTCAAATGCCAGGCTTTGGGATCGCAAAGTTTTTTGGGCAGAGGCTATTTCTACAGCTTGCTACTTGGTGAATTGTTCACCACATACCTCCATTGATTTTTAGATTCCAGAAGAAGTATGGTCAGGTAATCCTATTGATTATTCTAGTTTGAGAGTATTTGGATGTCTTGTGTATACCCATGTGAATAATGGGAAGTTAGCTCCTAGGGCTGTCAAATGTATGTTTCTTGGATATGCATCTGAGTCTAAAGGATACCGCATGTGGTGTCCTGAGTCTAAGAAAGTCATTCAAAGTAGGGATACCACTTTCACTAAGACTGCTATGTTATCTTCTGTGAAGGAATCTGTTGTTTCTTATACTGGTACAGGTGATCATGAGGATACCAGTATGGAGATAGAAGTGGAGACTGTTGCAGTTCAAGGTGGAGTTGCTAATCACCCCAATAGGGAGGCCCAGGGTACTGAACCTGGCACTATCAGTTCTGATCAACCTCAGGTGGAGGTTGTTCACTCTATAGCTCGTGATCGTCCTCGAAGGGAGATTAGGAGACCTGCTCACTACAATAACGATGAGGGACTGATAGCATATGCACTTTCAGTTGCAGAGGAGGTGCTTGAAGGTGTGGAACCTTCTACCTATACTGAAGCAATCTCCTACCCAAATTCATCTAATTGGATCCTAGCTATGCAAGAGGAAATTGAGAGTTTGCAAAAGAATCAGACTTGAAAATTATGTGAGCTACCTAAAGGCCAGAAAGCCTTAACCGTCAAATGGATCTACAAGAAAAAGGAAGGTATTCCTGAAGTTGAAGATGCAAGGTGGAAAGCGTGCCTGGTTGCTCGTGGTTGCAATCAGAAAGAAGGTATTGACTATAATGAGTTATTTTCACCTGTTGTTAGACATATCTCCATTAGAGTGCTTCTTGCATTTATTACATTGTTTGATATGGAGTTGGAGCAGCTTGATGTGAAGACTGCATTTCTTCATGGGGAGTTGGAGAAGGAGATCTACATGAGGCAACCCGAAGGTTTTGTAGTTCCTGGGAAGGAACAACTGGCATGTAGATTGAAAAAGTCCTTGTACGAACTTAAGCAGGCTCCTACGCAGTGGTACAAAAGGTTTGACACATTCATGATTGCACAAGGATACACACGCAGTCGATATGATAGTTGTGTGTATTTTAGACAATATTCTGATGGTTCTTTTATTTATTTGCTATTGTATGTTGACGATATGTTGATTGCCTCTAAGGATAAATCCTTGCTTGGAAAGTTGAAATATCAACTCAGTGAGGAGTTTGAGATGTAGGACTTGGGTGCAGCAAAGAAGATTTTAGGCATGGAGATTCAGAGGGATCGAAAGGCTAGCAAGTTGTACTTATCTCAAGGACACTACCTTAAAAAAGTACTAGGCAAATTTAGTATGGATAACTATAAGGCAGTTTCTACACCCCTTGTTGCACATTTCAGATTGTCTGTTGAGTGTTATCCACAATCTGAGGAGGACATAGATAAAATTTCTAATGTCCCTTATTCTAGTGTTGTTGGTAGTTTGATGTATGGCATGGTATGCACTAGGCCAGACTTGTCACATGCTGTGGGTGTGATAAGTAGGTATATACATAATCCTGGAAAGGATCATTGGGAAGCTGTGAAGTGGATCTTTCGCTATGTGAAGGGTACTGTTAAAAGGAGGTTGGTATTTGATAGGAACAAAGCTGCTACATATGATGTTACAGGTTTTGTTGATTCTGACTATGCTGGTGACCTTGATAGGAGAATGTCCATATCTGGGTATATCTTCACTATGTGCGCATGTGGTATCTCTTGGAAAGCATCGCTTCAGTCAATTGCAGCTCCATCTACTACAGAGGCTGAGTATGTTGCTGCTACTGAAGGAGTGAAGAAGGCTACTTGGATGAGGGACCTTGTTACTGAGCTTGGAGTTCCACAGGCTGCCACTGTGGTGTTTTCTGATAGCCAGAGTGCTATCCACCTGACTAAGAATGATGCTTATCATTCGAAGACCAAGCACATCAGTGTCAAGTACTACTATGTCAGAGATACAGTTGCTGCAGGGGAAATAGTGGTAAGGAAGGTTCATATTTCGAAAAATCCTGCAGATATGTTAACCAAGCCTCTACCTATAGCTAAGTTCGAGCATTACTTGGACTTAGTTGGCATTCACAGTATCTAAGCGCCCTTCGGGGCATTGCCCCTTTGGGGGGGGGCATCACCCTTCAGGGTGCTGTGACGGTGTTACAGAGTTGGTGATTGGAGATTTCGGTTCAAGGTGGAGATTGTTGGGTTGTTGGGTTTCGTAGCCCAGAATCAAAGGCGGCTAGGGTCTGTCTTGAAGCGCAGTTTCTCCTGCCGGCTAGGGTTGTCTCTAAGGGTAAAACCCTGGTTTTCTAGACCCTACAAAAGGGGGCCATACCTAGGATCTAAAATCACTCCTGAATCCATGAATCCCTAAACACATTGAGAGGTAGAGAATTGTGAGAGAGATTACAAGAGAGGTTGTAATTTTGCTGTTGGATCAAATCACTTGTTGTGATTGTGATCGTTTTGTATTATCCCTACTCATATATTGGATTGATTGTGCTCGTCGCCGTCTGTGGTTTTTTCCCGCATTGGGTTTCCACGTAAATCTTGTGTGTCGTTGTTTTGTTTTTGTTATCTTTCTTTAAGTTTATGAATATTTGTTTCATCCTATTGCTTCCGCTATCAGTTTGCTCTAATTTCCTAACAATATTTTATCTACTTTAGTCCCTTAAATTTATCAATTGCCCACCAAAGACAAACAACTTTTTCCAAATGGACATCAACCCACAAATTGTTTTTTGTTAGTTGATTGTGCTAACTTTCATGCTTGACATGTGGCTTGCCATATTGGGTGACACATCACACTCTTCTCAAGGAGAAACCACAATGTTCAAGTTGGAGCACGACCCCTTGTGTCCATCAATATCTTCTAAATATCGGATTCATAATCTATTCTTACAGGTTAGTATTTAAGATATTTTCAGTTCAAGTTTATTAATTATCAGTTGTTTATGTTCCTTAGCCTCTTAACTTGAAGCTAATTCCTTTTTCGTAATTTGAACTATGATTTTTTTCCTTGCTTGGATGCAAAGTTCTAATCAAACATTAGAGTGGACGCATAAGATACATAAGGGTCTTGTTTCTTTTCTTTCGAACTGTGCATCACTCACTTTTAATAATATGACTAATTTTCCCTTTAGAGCATGAAAATGAGCTCATATTTGCACTCTCAAAATAGTTTGTACTTTGCTTTGTCCAGTATTTGCTCCCACAAGTTGTAGAAGACCTATAAATGAGTGCAAACATCACTCTTCTCAGGATAAACACTGTTGATTTGGTTTCCAGCTAATTAGTAGCATATTTGTGTATTGCCTTGGGTTTGAATGCTGCCTATCTTAGCCTTCTTTTGCCTTTTTACACACCAAAATACAAAAGCTGTCATTCAGTGCATGGAACTCAACAACTAACTTTACTCGTATGCTATTTGTATCCAAGAAACCTTGCATGCTTTTCCCCATGCAGGCGTTTATAATTTGGAGAGATCAATTTGTATTCTACAGAAATAAATTAATCAATCAGGAAAGTTTCCTCCTCGTGGAGTTCAGTTTCCTCTATTCAATTCCTGAAGGTCCTGTGCATTTTAGGTCTCTTCCTGTTATTCAATTCAGAATCTGCAGGGTGACCACGTTCACACTTCGAAAAATAAAGATTGATTTCTCTGAGTTACTGATTAATTAGTTTTAAGATTCCCAATGCCTTGTCCGTACGGAACAGCAATCTCAAACAACAGTACTGAAACTCTAGCTTTGACTTCAGTCTGAATATGATCAGCCAGTCCTCTATATATAATCCCGCTTTGAGCTTTAATCTCCATGTGTCTTCTCCATTTTCTGACAAACAAAAACCTTGTGTGAGTGAAAATATGAAGGAAAAGTTGGTGTCCTTAAACTTCATGGGCTTCATCTTAGCTGTTTTCTTTCTTTTGCATGCCTTAAAGCACTTCTTAGCTCATGGCTATCAAGGTGGGTATAAACCTTAATTTCCCTTGATAGTTTGTTAGTTACCCTGTAAGTGATGTCTGTGATGATACTGTTTATGTTGGTTCCACTAATTAACTTTCCTTTTTTTCCTGACGTTGCTATGGCAGTATATGGCTATGAGGCACCATATATGGAAGGAAATCACGAATCTGCACTAAAGGTACTCTTTCTATACTCATCTCTAAAGAGATTATTTGCTTACTGTTTTAATGCATATGTTTCTTAGTCTCTTCCACTATAAGAAGTTCAAAAAAATTTCATCTGGTATTTCATTTACTAATGGATAAATTATGTGTAGGAAGTTGTAGAAACTTATAATCATGTCGTGAAGGATAAGAAGGCCATTGGAGGAAGGAAAATGATCATAGCCTATGATGGGGCTCAAGATAGTGATCATGAATTAGTGATGAACAGTCGGCCCAGAGCTATGCTTTCAGGTTGACAAGCCTCCTCCTTCCCTTTCTATTAATTCAGTTAAAGAATATGTAAACTAACTAACATCCTAGCTGGCAGCAAGTTGCAGGTTGTTACAAGCTGGTTACTGCATCATCAAGATCTTATAACTAACAAGCTGAACAAGCTGCCATGTTTATACATGTATATATATATATATATCATTCCCCCTGTACAATAAACACAAGATACAGAATTACATTCTTCCTACTTTCTTGTTTCTCTTCATTCTGTCACAGTTCCTACTTTCTTGTTTTTCTTCATTCTGTCACATGGTATCAGAGCTCAGGCTCGTTTAGTTCTCTTCTTACATGGCTGCTACTGCAGAAAACACAGATGCATACAATTCTTCAGAAACAATGTTTGAAGCCACTTCGAATCCATCACACATTCTTTTCTTACACCCTTCTGACAATCCCAACAGCATTCTTGTTAATGAGCTGTTGAGTGGCAAAAATTATGGAACCTGGAAGAAATCTATGGAGATTGCATTGATAGCCAAGAACAAACTGGGGTTTGTCCTTGGAACATGCAATCAACCAGTTCTAACTTCACCATTATTCCCACAATGGGATAGATGCGACAAGATGGTAATCTCTTGGCTTCTTCATGCTGTGGAAAAGAGCATTTCAGACAGCATATTGTTCTCCAACTCATCAAGGCAGATTTGGACTGATCTTGAACAAAGATTTGGTCAATCGGATGGCACAAAATTCTTCCAAATAAAAAGAGACTTGTATTCAATTGCTCAAGGTAATTGTGACATTTCTTCCTATTTTACTGAGATAAAAAAGCTATGGGATGAGCATGAATCAATGTTATCTACTCCTACATGTTCTTGTGGGACAACTTGTGCAACTTATGTTGAGGTTCATAAAATGAGGGAAAGGGAGAAGTTGATTCAGCTTCTTGTAGGATTGAATGATGTTTACAAAACTGTTAGAGGAAATATACTTATGTCCAAACCTTTACCCACAGTCAGTGAAGCATATTACATGCTCCTTCAAGAAGAGCATCAAAGAGAAATGTCCTCTGGTGCTCATATAATCCCACAGTCTGCTGCCTTACATACCAACACTTTCAATATGTTTGGCCAAGATCCTTCTGCCATGATGGGGAATCAAAATAGCTATGGAAATAGAAATACTGCTTATGGTCCAGGAAATGGAAATAGAAATTCTGGAAACAATCTTAGTTATGGAGTCAATAACAATAATAATATTCCTGGAAACAATGGATACAACAACAGGAATTCTGGGTATAGAAAGCCTCTATTCTGTGATCATTGCAAAATGTCAGGACACACAATACAAAAGTGCTATAAGATTCATGGGTACCCCCCAGGCCACAAGCTGTATAGAGGAAAGAGAGTTGCAGCATCTGCAACTCAAGACCAAGAAGTGGCTCTTGGATAGAAAATGTTCATGCAACAACCTCATCTGAAACACAGCCTACCCTGTCTTTGCCAACACTTAATGCAGAACAGTATCAACAACTTCTTCAGCTTTTAAGCAAGCAGTCCTTGGACAATACTCATCCATCTTCCTCTGCTGGCACAGGTTTTATGGCAGGTAAAAATAGTCTTTGCTTTGTTGCAACCTTTGATAGTGGCAGTTGGATTATAGACAGTGGAGCTAGTGACCATATTACTCCTCATCTACATCTCTTTTCTACCTTACAGCCCATTAAAATTCCTGGATTTATTACAATGCCAAATGGAAAACAATCCAAAATAGCTCACATTGGTTCAGTCCAGTTAACTCCTCATCTAACATTACCAAATGTTTTACATGTTCCTGAGTTTCAATTTAACCTTTTGTCAGTCCATAAGTTGTGTGAGTAAATAGCTGGTAAAGTCATTTTTTCAACTACTGATTGTGTTCTCCAGGGCCTCACATCACAGGCAGTGGTCCTTGGTAAAGCAAAAGGAAGCCTCTACCATGTGCAAGCCCATAGCAAAGAGGCAGCAAGTGATCATTCTCTGGCATTGCAACTCACTAGGCAAACTGACCATCACAGTTCTAGTTCTACTCAGCCCATCTTACATCAGAACCATCACTTTTCTGCAGCTGAATCTTGGCATTTCAGATTAGGGCATTTATCCTTTGACAAAATGAGATGTATTAGTCTACCTTGTGATAAAAGAAACCACAATATCATATGTTCTATTTGCCCTAGAGCAAAGTTACATAGACAATCTTTTCCTTTAAGTAGCAGTAGAGCTTCAAGAATTTTTGAGCTTGTACATGTAGATATTTGGGGGGCTTACAAGTGTACTACATACAATGGCTACAAGTATTTCCTTACCATTGTTGATGATTACTCTAGAGCAACATGGATACATTTAATGTCTACTAAAAGTAATGCTTTTCCTTTACTACAAAGCTTCATTACCTATATTGAAAACCAGTTTGGCCTTTCAGTCAAAACTATCAGAACTGATAATGGCTTAGAGTTCAAAGATGGAACAGCTACCCAGTTTTACAGCCAAAAAGGCATATTGCACCAAACATCTTGTGTAGACACACCCCAACAAAATGGGATTGTTGAAAGGAAACATAAACACCTATTAGAGGTAGCTAGAGCTCTTATGATTCAGTCCAATTTACCTCAAAAATTTTGGGGGGAAAGCATTCTTACTGCAGTCTACTTGATAAGCAGGTTTCCTACACCAATTTTGGACAACAAAACCCCTTTTGAAGTCTTATACAAAGAAAAACCCTCTTACACTCATTTAAGAGTATTTGGGTGTCTATGTTATGCCTCTACACTCAAAAGAAATAGAAGTAAATTTGATCAAAGAGCCACAACTTGCATCTTCCTGGGCTATCCTTATGGCCAAAAGGCCTACAAGGTTTATGACCTAGAAACAAAGAAAGTCTTCACAACAAGAGATGTTGTCTTTCATGAGTCATATTTCCCTTACTCAGGTGTACATCACACATCAGATTTACAATTACCTTTCCCAATCCTTGAAGAAAATAACACAGACTTACCACATCCTATGGACAATCAAATACAAACAGAACCCCCATCCAGCACCATTTCTCCTAACTTGAGTCAAGAACCAAGTCATCAGCCCAGAAATCAAACTGCAACACAAATTTCACAACCAAGAAGGTCCACTAGAAATCATAAACCTCCTCCTCATCTCCAAGATTACATTTGCCCAAACATCCAAAAGAGTTGGTGCAATCTAGTTATTGTACCTTCCAACACTATGACATGTTTATCTACAATAGACAAATACCCAGAACCAAGCACTTATGAACAAGCTGCTGCACAACCAGGATGGGTAGAGGCAATGCAAAAGGAAGTTGATGCACTGCAAAAGAATAATACTTGGGATGTTGTAACACTACCAAAGGGGAAGAAAGCAATTAGCTGTAAATGGGTTTTTAAAACAAAGCTCAAGTCTGATGGTTCTCTTGAAAGACTAAAAGCAAGGTTAGTGATAAGAGGCTTCACTCAGCAATATGGCATTGACTATCAAGAAGTTTTTTCCCCAGTGGTAAAAATGACCACAATCAGGACACTCATGGCAATCTCAGCAGCAAAGGATTGGACAATGTACCAGTTGGATGTCAATAATGCCTTTTTACATGGGGAATTGGATGAGGAAGTGTATATGCAAATGCCAAAGGGCATACCAAATCCACATAATAAAGTTTGCAGGCTAAGGAAATCTCTATATGGTCTTAAGCAGGCCAGTAGACAATGGTTCAGCAAACTGAAAGACACACTCATCTCTCTTGGCTATTCTCAATCTAAGAATGACTATTCCCTTTTTCTAAACAAGTCCTCTGATCATCTCACTGCCATAGCAGTATACGTGGATGATATCTTAATCACTGGTTCAAGTTTTACAGAAATTCAGCATGTTAAATAATGCCTCAATGACAGATTTGGAATCAAGGATCTTGGACAACTGCATTACTTTCTGGGTCTGGAAGTACACCAAACTCAACAAGGTGTCATTCTCTCTCAACAAAAGTTCACTAGAGAACTATTAAGAGATTGTGGACTTGCATTAAAAAAGAGTACTGCCACTCCACTTCCACTCAACTGTAAACTACTCCCTGATGAAGGAGACCTACTACCTGATCCAACAGTTTACAGGGCCTTAGTTGGGAAACTAAATTTCCTAACAAACACCAGGCCAGATTTGAGTTTTTCTGTACAATATCTCAGCCAGTTTCTGCAAAACCCCAGGACAAGTCATCTTCAAGCTCTAACACATACACTAAGCTACATTCAAGGCACAGCAGTACAGGGAATTCTCCTCAAAGGTTCAGTTCAACTAAGTCTACAAGCCTTCTCTGATTTAGACTGGGCAGCTTGCCCCACATCAAGAAGATCAGTAACAGGATATTTAATTCTTTTAGGATCTTCTCCCATAAGTTGGAAATCAAAAAAGCAAGGCACTGTTTCAAGGAGTTCCTCTGAAGCTGAGTACAGAGCAATGGCACAAGCAGCCTCAGAAGTCACATGGTTAGTCAGATTACTTCAGGAACTTGGCATCAACAATCTTACTCCTGTCACCCTCAACTGTGATAATCAATCAGCTCTGCACATAGCTCACAACCCAGTATTCCATGAACGAACAAAACACATAGAAATTGACTGCCACTTCACCAGAGAAAAGGTACTTGAAGGTCTCCTACAACTCAGCTATCTGCCCACCACATCTCAACTAGCAGATATTCTCACAAAGGTGCTTCCCAGCCATCAGTTTCAAGAACTAATGTCCAAGCTTGGCATGGTCAACTGTTCAGACCATTCCAGCTTGAGGGGGGGTGACAAGCCTCCTCCTTCCCTTTCTATTAATTCAGTTAAAGAATATGTAAACTAACTAACATCCTAACTGGCAGCAAGTTGCAGGCTGGTTACTGCATCAAGATCATCAAGATCTTGTAACTAACAAGCTGAACAAGCTGCCATGTTTATACATGTATATATATATATATATCATTCCCCCTGTACAATAAACACAAGATACAGAATTACATTCTTCCTACTTTCTTGTTTCTCTTCATTCTGTCACAGTTCCTACTTTCTTGTTTTTCTTCATTCTGTCACACAGGTGCTACTAATAAGCCATTAATGCCACTGATTATTAACGTCAATGCTGATTCCTTTCTATTGAATCTCCTGTCTGAACATTTTCGTGATTCTGTGTGGCCACAGTGGCTCTCATTTTCAAAAATACGTTGTGACTGGAAATGGAATTGTTACATGCATGCATATGAGCCCTTTATGTAAATGAAGTTACCTATTTTTCCAGTGTTTTAGTTTGATTTGGTTATGTGAATAAAAGTTAATTGGAAAATAGGTTCCGATGCTCAGTTTCATAACCTTGTTATTGTCTTGTGAGTACTCTGTTTTGGAATTTAGTTACTGAAGATGGAAATGCAATGAAGAATCCTCCTTCTAGATCACTGGATAGCACTCACAATCAGGTGCTTTATCAAATATAGACACTTATAAGTTCTCATCATTAGTCTATTTTAAATAACTACACCCCAAAAAAAAAAAACTATCTGTTAATGTGAGGTGGGAAACCCAATAACTCTGTTAATGACTAAACAGGTGCCAAAAACTATTACACCGATACCAAACACTTTGTACAATTGCCAGTTGTGTTTGAAACTTTTTCCTTTTAAATAAAGTCTCGGATTTGAATGGAGAAAACTTGCACCAAGAAAACTACCCGTTATAGGCCAGCAGTAATCCATGAATATGCTCATGCTATGTCTAGCTGGCTAACTAGTCTAATTAACACTGATATTCTCCTCTGACATTCATGTCCAGGGGGAGGACAGTATGTTTCACGGTCCTCCAAGCTCGAAGCACTGTGCCAATCAAGTCAAATGAGCTGGTCACTCAAGATTCTCATGCAGCCAAAGCCAGAAAAGATGAATCAAACAGACTTTTTGAGGGAGCTCAAGAGATGATGAAGCTCATGAATAAAGATTATGGGGCGAGGTGGAGACCTAGGAGGAAGCCGCCGATTCACAACTCTGGTTCTAGGGGCTAAAACTTTGGCAAACTCCTTGCCTATACTTTGTTACAGTTCAGGCTAACAAAATTGTGCCCTTCTTGTAGAAAGTTTACCCACAGACCTCACTAGGAAGACCTTTTCTTTTTTTCCCCTTTATGTTATGCTATCATAGTGTCATCTTTCTGTACTTTGTTTTTAGCAGTTTGATGTTCTAGCTCTTGGTTTTAGTCTATAGAGGTATTACACTATTAGCATAGTTTAGATTAAACAATGGTGTACAGAAACCCAAATTGACAAGCTTTGTAAAATATGGAAGTTGTATTTATAATCCATGTGTTGATTGTTTGTCAAATTTAGGAGGTTTGGTGAAGGAAACAGCATCATGGTTTAGTGGATTTGAACCTTAACTGTTTTTATGAAGAGCAGTAGTCAATTCATCTGGAAGTCAAATCTCTATGGATGAACTGAAAGGAGGATGGATGAAAGCAGAAATCAAAGCAATTAAATTGGACTTTGATGACTCCAATAATAGTGACAAACCAGGGACGGTTTCATGCATGCCTAGATATGAATCACGAAGGGTGATACTGTACAACACAACAGGAAGGTGGAAATTAAACCTGAGATCTAATATACTTAAAGTGTTAGTCTTTAAAGCATACTAGGAAAATTATCCACTTGTGACTGGACCAAAGTAACAGCTTCATATATAGACAGGCATCGCAAATGCGATATATTTTTTTCCCCGATTAAGTAGTTGGGTACATCAGAAAGATCCAAAAAGAGACAACGCAGACATATATGTATACCTAAAGGTGAACAAGCTGCTCGAGATTGAGGGGAAGGCAGACAGTGGAGCCTTTGATGCAATGAGCTGCCAGCAGAGAGAAAATAGCTTCAGTAGGGTGATATCCATCAAAGAAATAATGCCTACTAGGGTTTGGGCATGCCTTTTGCTCTGGGATGCATAATGAGGTCCCATTTAGCCATGTCTCACAACATGGGTTCCTACTATCACTTAACCCTGCACATAAACCATTTATCAATTACATAGTTATAAAATTAATCAATAATTACAATGCAAGAAACTTTTTTTTTATTTACAATTTTGCTCAATGCCTAACATATAATCAAGGGTTTTTGTGCTTGAAATTTTGACAAAGAATCGTGCCAGAATGAAAGACAACTAAAAATATTTGTTAACTAAAGACCGGAAAAAGTATCATTTTTAAAAATAAAATGTGAAAATAAGTACTTCAGTCTCAAATCTAGATAAGGTCATACCATATTTGGTAGGATTTATAAGAGCACTGTAACTGAGCCAATAAGATCGGCCAAGGATGAAATGAGAGCCTTGTAGAGTGGATGTCAAATTCTCAAGCATCAAAGCAAGGTGTTTGTTAAAGATTGATATGACTCTATTTGCATCTTCATCACACTTTTTTCCATGTTTCTGCTCGCTAAGTCGCCTTTTAATACTAGGAATGCAACCGAGGGGCCCTAAGTCTGACACCATTACCTTCCGGGCTCCTATTTGGTAAAGCCTCTGCATAAATTTTTTTTTTTTAAAAATAGTTCAAGATAAGTCAGAGTTTATATCTTTTTATAGAATTAAAAATCAAGTCATTTAGAAGTCGGTCTTTTTGCTAACAGGAATGTCAGCTTGTAAGAGTAAAGTTACATACATTTGTAACACTCTAGGAGAGCTTAGTAAGACTTTGATGGGTCTCTACTGAAAAAGGCAAACATAACAATCGAATTCATTTCTTTCCAAATTCTATGACAACCAAGTAAAATTTCAACCTGATACCATGCTAATTATCTTCACTTTCATTTTTTCGACTTACATTTTCTTTTTTGGTGTAAGAGAATAAAGAGTAAAAATACAGACAAGAAAAATAAGTCGATAAGTTTTGTATATAAAAAAGAGGCAATCTTACATAGGAAATAAAGAGTAAGGGTGTGTTTGGTAGGGGAAAAAATCATTTTTTCAGAAAATCATTTTCCATGAAAAATATTTTCCCAAGGAAAATGATTTTCCACTTACATTTTCAGCTGTTTGGTAGAATGGAAAATCATTTTCTTTCCACTTCATTTTTTGCTATTTGATAGAATGAACCATCCGTCCTCACTTCATTTCTTTTTACCATCAACCCCCTTCCCTGCTTACTAATCTGACCCGACCCAGCCAACGAATTCTGTTTCTCTCTCCTCTTCAAAATCAAACCCAAAACATCAGTAAGAAATATACCCAGTAACAAACACAACAAAAGAGAGAGTCAACATTAATGAATCTCAATTTTTTCACTATTCCCAGGGATTACCTAGTTGACTTTAAGGGATATTAAATCCAAATTAAAGAAAATGATGAACAAGGAGACGATGAGTGTCCCAGATTGCGAAGTTCTTCAAAAGGGCAACTGTAACAAGATCAAAGAACTCAAGAAATAATTACAGAGATTAACGATGGAAATCATCGATGAATATGATGAACATGAAGAAGATAAGAAGAATGAGAGACAAAATGAGAATGAAAATAGAGTGATTCTAGGCACAATTAAAAGAAAATAGAACAAGAGACAAAATTGGGCAACGAAAATTAAGCTTGGAAAATCGTTTTCCCTACTTTTTCGAGGGAAAACAATTTCCTTCAAATGGGGTAAAATGATTTTCCCTTGAAAATGATTTTTCCTTCCTTGTTTTACCAAACGGCGTAAAATAGGAAAATTATTTTTCGGAAAAATAATTTTTTCCCCTACCAAACACACTCTAAAAATTACCTGTAATTTATGTGACAAAGCACGAACAAGGAATTGAGCAAATTGAGGAGGATCATAATGTTTGGTTGCAAGATACAGGGGATCTAAATAATTGTTGAGGTAATCATTGTTCCCCACAACCAGAACAAATATGGACTTGGACAAGTGGTTGGAAAGTTCTGTTGGATCCTTGAATTTTGGAGCCAATACTGAGTTTACTGTCATTTCGAACATTCCTATTTGATCATCCAAATTGAAGCATTTGCCCTGCAAATATTATGGATTAGAATTTGCGAGCCAATTTGATTCAATTAGTTTAACTCAGTGTTATAAATTTTGTATTATACCATTAGCACAGACTGATATGTATGGTTTTGGTTAGGAATGGACAACGGATTGGATATTTATTGGGTTAAACGATTGGCCCGTTTAATATATGGCTAATAATGGGCCGGGTTAATAATGAACTGGATCAATATTGGGCCAGCCCATTAAGGTATATTAACGGGTCGGATTGGGCTAGCCCATTAATGACCCGTTTAGTGACCCATTAATTTTTTTCAATCTACTTGACACACTAATTTACATGTTCAAATTAGTTAAACTTATTATAAATATTTTGTGCATAACAATAATTATTATATACCGTTTTTCGGCGTAGGTTTGTTCCGTTTTTAAACAGGCCTAAAGCGGGCCGCCTATAGGCGATTCAACCCAACCCATTTATTAGCTTGGATGTCTATTTTCTAACTTCAAATTTGGGCTAGTTTAGTTTGGTTGGAACATTACAGAGATTTTAGTTCAAAAATTAACTCACCAAAAATACTCCTTAGTGATAATGGGCAGGCCATGGGAAGAACGGGTTCATTTGGTCAATAACTCAACCCGACCCATTAACAAATGTATTGGGCCCAGCCTGATCCGATTAGTTAATGGGCTGACCCAGTCCGATCCGACCCAATCCGTTGTCCACCCCTAATTTTGATTAAAGATTAGACCTTTTTTTCCGACTATTCTAAAGGTAATAGTCTAGAAAGTTACCTAAATATAAGATTTAAATCACAAGGTCAATAAGACTAACAAAACTCACATCTAAAGTGAGAAACAGACACGCAAACAACAAAGAAAACTCTACAACTCGACATCACTGTCAAAACAGCGGTTTGTATGCGATTCATTTGTCCTTTCAAGCTATTTACATATAGGCCGCAGCCAAACCCCTTTTGGCCCAATACCGGTTCGAAAAATTAGTTTTTAATTTTTTAATTTTACTTTTTTAAAATTTCTTTTTAATTGAAAATATGCGTGTACAAAACAAAAGCTATGATACTCACAAGGTGCGATCCAGTTTCTGGTAGAATGCCACTTGATGCAGATGCATAATTGTAGCCTGTTATGAGACTCGCTCTAAATAGGTTGACATCTTGTGTTGGATCCGGAAGCCCAGCCCAATTTGGGCCCAATAGACTTGCATATGGCGGTGGATATGGCAGCCCAAGATACTCCGCTACACGCAGCCCACACCACCCAAAAAAAAAAAAAATAAACAAGAACAATAATTTTTCTGTTAGTTTATAGTTTCACAGCTCCATGCAATTATTACCAACATCGTCTCTTGTTTTTGTTTTTTTTTAAATTACACTAAATAGTACGATAAACCTATAAAATATCGATAATTTGTAAAGCTCTCTCTTCTCTCATGTTTATTTTATATAACACCTTTAGATTACTTTTGCGTTAAATCGAATTCATTATTTCGAAACTGAATTAGATAGACAAAATTAAGAACCAAAGCCTTCTCATTGCAAATTCCCCTGGTTTCATTTCTGATTTCATTTCATTCCAATCTAATTAAACCAAACAGGTTTAACGCACATATATAAAATTAAGTTGTAAGAGGATATACCTATAAAATCAGCAATATTTCGACCATTGGTGAATCTTCCAGCAGTACCTCCAGGGAAATTGAGACCATAAGGGGAGTAATTAGCCCTAGCAAGAGTGGGCAACCAGTTGTTATTGCCATTGTCCACCAATGAATCTCCAAACACATACAAGGCTGGAGCAAGGGGAGTAAGTGATTGCCTAGTGTGTAATTTGCTGCCCCAAGAAATTGGGCATAAAATGAAGAGTAGTAGTAGGTGAAGCATTTGATTTGGAATGTGACTTCAAGGGTGTGTTTGGAAGGTGGAAAACTCAACTTGTGTTCCACCCCAAATTCAAATTAATCTGCTTTGTGATGCCAAACTGTCTAAGGAATATGATGTCAAGGTGTGATAAAAGCATGTGAATTAGATGGGCAAAATATATATGTTTGTTTGTTTGTTTGCCTCCTTTTGGGGGGGGGGGGAGGTTTTGATTGTCTTATTGATATATGAAGAGCTACCCCTGTTGAGTTTCGATCGTATGGATTATAGTAAATCGGAAAAGAATTTGAATAAACTCTTAATTCGTTTCAAAATTGATCGATCTTATTCAGTATCAGTCAAAATAACAAATTCATCGGTCACTTATCAATAGTACATAGGTAACCGTGCTGAAGATAATTAATTAATGAAAACAATAACAAAATAAAGCAAAATAATACAAAAAATACAACAACGATAAGTTAGACATGGACAAGCTGCTGGACATTCAGAGGAAGACAAACACCAGAGCCATTGACGCAATGAGTAGCAATGACAGAGCAGGTGGCTTGCGTAGGATGATAACCATCCCAAAAATAGCGTGCATTAGGGTTCGGACATGGCTTCAATTCTGGGATGCATGACAATGTCCCATTTCCCCATGTTATGCAACATGGATTCCTGGCATCACTTAAACCTGCATTTATGATCGAATACACATGAAGTCAATAGATTGAAACATTATCTTCCTAGAGGAAGTGAAGGGAAATCTTTTAAAATCTTATTTTTCTCTAGCAATTATATTTCTTCAGTTTAATTCAATCTCAACCGGATAGATGTACTTTCTGTACGTATTTGAAGATATTGTTGATTCAACATCAAAAAAATAAAATAAAATTGTTGGCTCATTACGCTGCAAGAAAAAACCAAAAAAGAAAAATAAATGAGCGATCGAGTAGGGTAAGTTCTCTCAATAAATGTTGGCCAAATGAGCTTGTGATGAACTAAGATACTTCGAATAATTGAATGGCGGACAAGTGCTACTTGGATGTTCTAGTCAGTCATTTAAATGTGAACTAAGATACTTCGAATAATATAGCGATTTAATTTCTTTATTCGGGAAGGAAATAATTGAATTGAGTGTTCAGTTGCTTAATTAGTTGATTAATGAAAAAGGTGTTTTGACATACCATATTTAGAAGGGTTGATAATGGCATCATAACCAAGCCAGTTAGCATGGCCAAGTATGAAGTGTGAGCCTTGAAGAATAGAAGTCAAGTTGTTGAGCATCAAAGCAAGCTGCTCGTTGAAGATTGACACAATTTCGTTCTTCTCTTCATCACACTTTTCACCTTCTTTGACATGCCTTATAGCAATTGATGGAATGCAACCAATTGGACCCAGCTCAAACACCACTATCTTCCTCGCACCCAACTTGTACAGCTTCTGCAAGCCAAAGGTAATTCACAATACATAGACATGAATTCAGTCCAAGATTGAATGGAACTAGTCTCTCTGCAATGTAACAGTATAGGGGCAAGACTGCTATATCAGACCTCCTAGCGCATGCACCACTTGATAGAGGGACTTTTCGGTGTGGATTTAGATTTGGACAAAGACATGAATTCAAAACATATTGGTTTTTCAATTTATTTTATTCTTAGATAATTATGTACGATGTCGTTACAGGGAAGAAGAAATATAAAAATTTATCGAGGACACTATAACAAAAGTCTTGAATTGCAAGAATTTGGATAATTTAAGCTAATAACTACTGTCATTGTTTCACGTAGATGTTTATTATCGAGATTTAAATGTTGCAACCAATATGGAAAGTGTGCTTAACCATTGACACCCTTGAATTTCAACCGATATTTCTAAAAAGGTAATTAGTGTCAAAGGTAGTTCAAGACAAACCTTTTTTTCGATAATTAGTGCCAAAGGCAGTGTAAGACAACTATAAGTAAATACAACCATCTCAAACACTCAACTATGGATGGCAATGGGGCGGGTACGAGATGGGTTTAGCAGTACCCCTCACTCATACCCATTTTCAAAATTAATACCCATTTTCAAAATTAATACACATACCCATACGCACACCCATACCGATCGGATATTTTAAAGTTATATCCATACCATATCCACTGGGTATAGCGAGTATGCGGGTTTTATTTGGGTAAATATAGACAAAAAAAAAA
>JACYFF010031956.1:103903253-103957399 GCA_017589665.1 Selenicereus undatus | reverse complement strand
TATATATAATTTTATTTATTTAGATGCGGCATGAATCACTAAGTTGTAGCCCAATACTAGCATTTCAAATTTTGCACTTGTAAATTAACTCTTATGGATTATATTCTGATTGATATATTATAGTAAAGCTTTGCACATTTTAATCTGAATAAACTAATTTAGAGCTACTAAATTTTGATTGAGATAAAAACTTTTTTTCTTCAGAATGATGCAAGCTTAATTACTAGCTACATATAAATACCATTTGAGTATTGTATTAATTATATTATGGCTACATACACATATTAGATTTTATTCCGATTACATATAGCTTATTAAACTTTGTACATGCTATTAAAAAAAAATAATTATATCAACTAAAAGTTTAAAGAATATGTGATTGATCTTAATCCAAAGAATATCATGCATATATATACCCTAACATACTACACGCAATATATATAGTTTATTTGTGACATGTTGAATCAGTTAGCTAGAATGCATTCCGATCCATATATAATACAATTAACTGGATCGACCTTATCATATCTTAGTGGACATCCGCTAGAGTTGGAACCTCATCATATGGGGCAAATCATTACATACTCATATTGTCACATATATATACTTTTTCAATGTGAATTGTCATATGGGCGATTATTCACATATATTTTACTCACGTGATTTCCGAGAGTATATATTCTCTAGTGTATATATGATATAGGCTTTACATCAGATGCCCATTATGCCATTGAAATTCTAATGCGTGATTATATATGTTTAACTTGTTGCATGATCAACTTCCTTGGCATCATGTCAGGTTGACAATCGCTTTAAACACGCGTACGACTTGATAATATTCTAAAATAATCTATATATATGTGTCAGTCCGGTTAATTCATGTCATGTTTAGTTAAGAGGGACAACCTGACATGATGCCAAATAAGTTGATCAACTTATGATCGTAAAGATTTAATTTGTTGCATGATCAACTTCCGATGCATGACTAATAATTAATTAACATTAGGGTATGTTGACTTTATATTGCAGCTAGCACATGTGTATATCGTCTTGTAATAAAGGATTTGATGCACAACGGCTCAATAATTACTAGTAGTACAGTATAAGGAAATATTTTTTGTGGGTTTCGATACTGGAATCAGCATCTCTACGGGTAGGAATATCCGTAGATGTAATATTGCCTACATTTGGATCTCCCCAGACCTCGTGAAAGCGGGACCCATACTGGGAGGTGTTGTTGTTGTTGTTGTTATTGTACAGTATAAGGAAATAGCAAATAATGACCAAAAAATATATGTTTTTAGTGAATTATTAGTTTACTCCCTAATTTTTCAAAACATAATTGTACGCATATATAGTGTTTGGTTTGACATAACATACGATTTCATCAGTGGCGGATCCAGACATTTAGGATAGGGGTGTCCATAAATTAATATCGTTACTAGTATACACTATTTTATTTTTTTTAGGGGTGTCCATAAACCAATATTGTTACTAAATTAACATATTTTAAAATAGAAATTTTTTTTTTTTGGAACTTAGGGGTGTCCATGGACACCCCCAAGTACAACATGGATCCGCCCCTGGATTTCATCATAAAATGTGTCAACCCTAAAACTAACGACATATTTTATATATAAATTTAAATTGTTGATTATTATTATTAGAACTTATATTTATTTCTACACTGTGTACCAAATAAAATTTTCAAAAATGTAGAAGTACTAAATGGAATAGCCTTTTCTAGGAATCAAATTGGTACCGCTTTTCAGTTTTACGGATGAGAGAAAACCGATACAATAATGATACAAACATGTCATACATGTGTATTTTTTAAGTTTTCCAATCCTACAAAATTGAATCAAACCTAATGTATGTCATGACAAGTCTCATGTAATTTTATCATCATTTTTATGAACATTAATTGCAGAGGTAGGAGCCAGTTGGGGGAAAAAAGCATAAAGAAAGGGAGGAAAATCTTACAAGTTGGGATCCAGTAAGGGGCAATATACCGCAGGATCCGGACGCATAATTATTACCCGTAACCGAATTCGGCTTAGACAGGCTTACATCAGGTGGAGGATATGGTAATCCCAGGTAGTCAGCTGCATATATACCCACCATGCATGGAGTTAGTACGTACGTTACGTAATGATAATACTTAACCCAACTAATTAAATAATTTCGAAAGAAATTAAATCGAAGTACTGCAAAAAGTATAATACTTATGCAGTATTCAGTGGTGGACTCAAAATTTCACTTCTGCGTACTCCAGTTATGTTATTCTATAAATATATCGAGGTTGCATAATTGATCTTTTCTATAAACTTTTTGAATTTTTTTTTCAAATTTTTAAAACCATGGAATACATACATATTTTTAGTGATAACATTTTGAAAAGCCGCTCGATCGACCCGGATCCACCAATCAATAGTTGTGTATACCCTTTTTGGTATCAACATTATTTATCTTGTGGTGGTAGTTACGGTCTATCGGGCTCCCTATCTTAGAGAAGACTCAACACGTCAATCAATTCAGGGAAAGAGGGACAAAGCTGTCAGGGGCCAAGGCCCAATCCACACTCCTCATTCTCCCAATTAATTAGCAAAGGAAGGTCATCCGATTCAAACCTGGTTGGGAAGGATGTGGCAAAAGTAATCAAGCCAATCTGCTACAAGCCGATCGGCAAAACACACACATACATTATGCAAATATATGTGATGCATCATAAAATTCAACTCAATGCACCAAAAAAAGAAAAATAAAGAGATTAAGAAAATACATACCAATAAAATCAGCAACAGTTTTGCCATTGGTGAATCTTCCAGTAGGGCCTTTAGGGAAGTTGAGTCCATAAGGAGGGTAATTGGCCTTAGCCAATGTAGGCAACCCGTTGTTGTTTCCACTGTCAAACAGTGAATCTCCAAACACGTACAGCGCCGGAGCTAGTGGCGGTTGTCGCGGTGGTTGTTGTGGCGGCTGCAAATTGTCTAGCAAGCTGCTGCTGGCACATTTTCCAGCCAAAAGAAAACAAGAGAAAATCAAGGCAAGAAGAAAGAGCATGTCTTTGAAAAATAAAAACAAAAATAAATACATTTGGGGCGTTCTTTGATGTTATTTTTCTTTAATGTGAAAGATATATATATGGTGTGAGTTCTTGGAATAATTCTTTTCTTGGAAGCTGGAGGATCCGTTGTGGACATGAAGAGTACCACCATCCTATCTCTTAATATATGGAGAGAAAGGGAGATGTATTTTTTGATTCTTTTTTGGGGAGGATGGGAGGTGTATTAATTAATTTATTAGGTCAATGCAAACTTTTGCCGTACTATTTGATGAATTATTGGTCACCTCAAATTGAACAGTTGTCACTTTAGTATACATTATTAATCATATCAAAACTTTATGAAGTCACCGTAAAAGACTGTCTCATTATAACTCTTATATGAGACGATCTTTTCTAATAATTTGCATAATTAATTATATCATGCATGATATATGTTGGTAAGTTATACGTATTAATTGATCTCATTTTTTTAAATTATTGATCAATATTTCTTAGATATTGCAAATCTTCGGTAAGACCGCCTCGTGTAGATTTATCAATAAGCCATCATATGAGTTATTGTGATATGCACTTTTTTAAAGGCTTTAAAATGATTAATTACTTATTTCGGGGCAACTTTTTAATTTGACGGAAAAAATTCATCTATAATGGTGTTTTTATCAGAACACCTGTAAATGAATTACTCACCCTTATGTCATTATTAAATGTCACAATAATATTGTGTATCTGGCATGATATACCTTAAGTAAAATGATCTCTCACAACTCACAAGACTTACCAATTATGTTGAAAAGCATTTTAGTTTTCGATCTAGGGTATATTTGTGTTGGCTCTAGTCAATATTTGTGTTTACACTTTGCATAATTTTTATTCTAAAAAAATTATTGTGATATTAGAAAAATATCACAATAATTTGTGAAAAAAAATCCTACGTCGAATGGGAACCATTCGCTTTAATAACTAAATTAACGAAAACACATTATTCAATATGTTATATTTTGTTGAAATTATATTAAAACAAAATAATTTTTAGAAAGATTAATTGATTACATAATTAAAATTAAATTTTAAAAATTTACGCCATTCATCCAATTTCCATGTATGGAAGTCAACACTGAGGTGGCTTACATTATTCTACTTATTTTTCTGATTGGTTTTTTTTTGGTTGGGAGTTGGGGGTGCTTGGCCAGCTCTTTTTAGAATTTTGAAGGAATATTTTCCATGTGAGATATGGATCTTATTCTTCACAAGAAGTTCATATTCATTGCACTTAGAAAGTCAGGGCTTATCCCAGCCATTTGAGCCATCTCGGGTATAGAAGTTGACTGCTGGGGGTTGGTGATTAGGGATCCTAATGGGTGCATTTGGGGAGCAGTGGTTAAGCAAAGGGACAGGGTTTGATAGTGTTGAAGCCATGGAGGACCAGGGCCAGGGGTTTAGGTGCCTGGTGATTGAAGGAGACTGCGCAAATGTTATTTCTTGGCTAAAGAGAAAGTCCTCGCAGAATGCTTTATTTGGTTTAATCTTTTCTGATATTATAGGTTTTGTTTCTAAGTTCGATTTTTTAATGCTTTTTCTCATATCAAAAGAATTGATAATAAGATGGCTCACACCCTTCCCCACTTTCAATCTTTTGGTTGTTATTATGTTAGATCTTGAGTTGGGAAGGGACGAGACTGTGTTTATAATTTAACCATGCAGGATTTATACACTGAGACAGTGGTTGATTAATAATACTCCCTATTTTCTATCCCAAAATACGGGCTTATCAATTACTGACCTTATTATCTTATTCGATTTTTTCCCCTTGATTTTAGACAATAATAGAACTTGTTCCCCTAGGCCCCTCCTCATACCCCCTCCCCCCCTTTTTTCGGACAATATTATCTCATAGCCGTTTTGATTAGGGATGGCAATGGACATGATTTATAAAATTGGATCCAGACCTGGATTCTCTGGATCTAAAGGGTCTAGTAGGTCCTTAACGGGTCCTGCTACTTTGAGTCACTTTTTCTTCACTTTCTTATTTTTCGCAACAAAATGAAAGTACATACATAAAATTTTACCATATAATTAATTTCACCGTTGTAACACATAGCAAAATACTGAATTATAAGTAGAAATTACTGATAGTGGTCCACTATCCTCCATTAAGTCACTAAACATAAGCTAAACAAGTTGTCTAATATCCATACACAACCTATCAATTACTGAACCTCGGTCTACAAGCTGAAAACAAATTACACAGTCCATAATACCAAATGCTCAAAACGTGACGAAGCTGTAGCGCCAGCTGTGAAGGTGTATGACGATGAGAATTCTGAGAGAGATAGATGGAGAGGAAGCGTAAGGGTCTGCGGGACTCAAAAGTCTCAAAACGCAGAAGGCCAAAAAACCCTAGGCAAAATATCAACACACGGTCAAAAAAATATATATAAAAGGATCTGCAAATGGGTCCAGGGTCGGGTCTAGGTCTCCAAGCCTAAGATCTAGATCCAGATCCAACTCAGATCCAATAGGACCTGAATGCTCTAAAAATTCAACGGATCTAAATTTTTAGGATCCAGGTCCTTAAAAACGGAGTGAGTTTGATGAATCTAGATCAGGTTCAGGATTCGCTGCTATCCCTAGTTTTGATAGTGTTTGAGGCCTTCTGTGCTCTTCCAGGGTTCTCCGCCAACTTTGGGTATGATGATGTAAGGTGATTGATCAAATGGCATGGCTTCCATTGCTTCCTGATGACAAAAGTAACGACCTCTATTATTTTTCTTCCTTTACTTGTAAGCATTATTTGATCCGCCGGAAAAAGACTAATTTATATTTGATTCGCTGATGGAAAACATCCAAACTAAGGTCCAAATTAAGGCCACATGATTCGACCTCAACGCAACTCAATTAAATATGTAATTTTTCCATCCCTAAAAGTTTCACCTCTAAACATGTTCGTATCTTCAACAATTATTCATGTAAGGTTTTACTGGAAGTGTCCTTTGGTGTTCTACTGATGTCATTATTATATATACTCACAATAACACCACCACCACCACCACATTCCAGCATAGGTCCAGCTTTTTAGAGGTTTGGGAAGATCCAAATATAGACAATCTTACCTCTATTGACATTCCTACCCGTAGATAGGCTGATACCAAAAGACCCACGAAACATGATTTTTTTTAATTATACATACCATTTAAAAAAAAAAGTACCAAAATTGCTTGTATATTACACAAACTCTTTGGACTGGGACGTACTAATTGCGATGCAAACTTGACTGGCATCAAATCTAAACAGAACTCAACCCGATATTCATGCCACACCAGAAGACAACCTGGTCTGAAACTAAGCCAACTTAGAATGACCCTTTATCAATAATTTATCCATGATTTCGTGAAGCATTAACAGTTGAGCCTTCATGGCCCCAGCCAGAGCATCATATCTGTGAATTGAGTCTAACATGCAACCAACCGCTGAAGCTTCACAAGTTTCGCATGGCGTGAAAATTTCAGGGTTCAAAATGACGCCTACTCCATCGATGCAATTCCTCCAGGCACCAAATTTGGAGACTGTCACAAAAGTATCAGCAGAGAGATTCTCTTCATGTGTGATAGATATTCCACTGGTGTGGAACTCCTGTCTACCAATAAACAGAACAAAGATCTCCGTTTGTAGATCGATGAAAGTTCTATTTGACTAGTAAGGCAAACGCAGGGCTTCTGCGGAAAGGGGAATACATTCGCCCACAGGCCAGGCAAAATATTGACAGAGGCCATGAATTTTCTCAACAAATCCAACAAGTGGTTGTCTATGACCTAAACTTAAATTTCTCAGCAATTGACAAACCAAATGGAACTAACCTATCAAAGGAGTCCAAATTTAAGTACTTCCACTGCATTCCAAAGATGATTAAAGAGGCAAGAAATCTGCAGCAGTCTCGCCAGATGGTAGTAGTATCTCTGTTCTCAGAAGTCTCACTGGAGAAATAAAAAATGGATTGGCTCAAGCAGGCTTTCGAAGAATAAATGCCAACATAAAGGCGAGAGCAGAATCAACAGCGGATAATGCAACAATGAGCATCGCTACAAGTAGAAGAGTCAGTGTGGCTGTGCGCAGCTGCAACCAGGAAAAGAAAAAAGAACAGCAAAGCAATGATGAAGTTAGTTTTCTTTTGGCTACAGTAAAATACTCTTTGCCTTCGACCTAACAGCCAACATAGGCATTAGGCAATCTTGACTGACATCGTAAGGCAAGCTTTAGATGATTAGATGATACTTTCAGATAATGTACGTAGTGGACTAAACAAAAATGCCTCACTAAACCAGTTTCTCTACCACTATTGTTGTTTATGGAGTAATAGGCAGTCGACATTTGCAAAATCTAGGAATGGTCTTTCTGTGATATCAGTGTAACGCTGCATGCATAATCATAATATCCAAATTCTACTCATGCAGAACTCACACATTTGGCTTGGTTTGGTTTCTTTACGGTACCCATCATTTTTGTAGCAGAAGCATCAATAACGAAGTTTTAATACAAGGAAAGATTCACTAAAAGAGAGATCAATAAGCACTCTTTCCAAAATTCAGATCACCAACAACCATATTCTACTGATACTATGAGTTTACACATACAATCAAACAATACTCATTGCTAGCTCCTACTCAACCACTGATTTGGCCAAAGATCCTAGAATAAGTTAACACAGAATGATAGACCTGTTGGTCTCCAAGAGATTGAAAGATGTTTCCCAAGGAAATAACAATTAGGTCACCTGATTCAATGGACAATGAATTCAAGCACCAAACTGATTGTAGCCAACAATATCCATGGTATATTACATTTAGGTTCATGACCCCCCCCCCCCCAACCCAAAAAAAAAACCACACACAAACAGCACGAACACACACAAATATTCAGGTTCACTATTTTCAGGATGGTTTTGGGGTGGGGAGAAAGAGAGTTTTGTATAGAAGGATTTCTAGTTCTTAGGCAATGCTCGTCCCACATTTCTCAGAACATGTCAAATATGATAACCTTTTGTTTTGAGGCTTTTTCTTTAGGGGGAAGGGGCTCGGAAGCGAAAGGTAAAGGACCTTAAATCCATTCATTAAAACAAAGTTAACTCAAATTCATGTTGGACATACAGCAATCAGCGAAAGGCAGGGGTTAAAACATACTGTATACTGGAAGCCAGGCCACTCTATGTACTTCAGCTGACCAGGCTGCTCAGCAAGGAAAGCGAGCAATGATTTCAGAGACCTGAAAGAACATTACAAAAAGAACAACCATTATAGATGGCTATTTTCTGATACCACACCGTGAAACTGTAAAAGCAGTTAGCATCATTCTACCTGATTGTGTCCTTAAACAGCTGCAACCAAAACGGTTCCTCCTGATGCTCATCATCAAACCTCAAACCATCATACCCTCCACTGGACATCGCAAAGCTGGGTTGAACACGGTCCACATGAAGGGCCCGAGTCCTTGACCTTGGAATCTAAAACATACGACGAGCAAGCGTAAATTCACACATAATATCCTCCTTTTTGGTACTCAAAGAAGCACAATTAAATTAGAATATAAATTATACCCATTTTGGCACAAATTTACACGTAACCAAATCTGTATTGTCTGCCCCAGTTGACATTCGATGACGGAAAGGGTGCATTGGGTTGCCATTATAATGATGCAAAACTACACAGAAGGGAAACTTAGTTAATCTCTTGCATTTTGCCTGGTAAAAATTCGTAGGGAAAGAGAGATAAGGAAAGAAATTGATCGTTTTCTTTCATCTCGTTTAATAAAACACCAAAGCATTCAAAAGAATATTTTCAGAATCAATGGGGAAGACTTATCAGCAAAGATCTTCCTTTGGTTGCAACCATTTTGTGGGTTTGGAAGGGAAGAAAACTTACAAATCTATGTGAGGTGTTTCCTTTCTACTCATATTAGCTAATCAAAGAAAGGAAAATATTTTGTTTCCCATCAATTCTTTCTTAAAAAACCAAACAATAGAAGGACTCTCATTCCTTCTCGCCATTTCATAAAACCAAAACTAAAAACAACCTCCACTAAATAATTTTTTTTTTTATAAAAAAGTCAGTTATCAGTCTAAGAAGACATATACCTGAAAAATGTGATAACAGGCCAGAAAAGGAAGCCATTTCTTCACCCAAAGAATGGGTCTCTCTATAATTCCAACACCGGTTAAACCTAGAAATTCTTGAAACTTCCAAGTATCACCCTTCAAAAACAATAGCCCTGGAATAGTGTGCAGAAATTTCAGTCAACAGCTAATTCAGATTAAACCGAAATCCTGTCAATCGCAGACTTCAGTACTATAATTTCTGCGCAATTTAGACGGATCAATTATGACAACGAAAGTAAATTTGCATCAACCAAAATCAATTGTTGAATTAGCATAGCTTGAACTCCAGAGTAAGAGCTCATAAATTTAGGAACAAATTCCAATTTCGCATGAATTTTCTCACTCACAAACAAAAATTGATCGATAAATCATTGAGCATAACAACGAATTTGCAGCCGCAGATTTTCCGTCTTCGAAAAAGAATTGAAAATTGCAGGAATAGAGCTAGGAAGAGGAGAGAGAAAGTACCGGAAGAGGAGAGAGAAGAAGACGGCGAGCTTCTCCGGCGAACGGCGATGAGAGATAAACGAAGATGAAAAATCTGGGTCGATAAGCCGTTAAGTATGGGTTAGCTTATAATTGAGATGAAGAGCTACAATTTGTATGATGGGCTTTATTCAGAAGTTTTTTTGGCTTATTTGAGTATTGGGTCTTGCTTAGGCCCAAATAATAATTACTGGTCTAATGCGCAGTTAGTCTACTCCTACCCTAATAAGAAGTTTTTCTCATTCGTTTTTCTTTTTTTTTTTTACCTCTCTTCTCAATTATTTATTTCTACTCCTTCTGACTTTTAAATCTTAATTCCATTTCAATCTATGTTTTTGTGGGTCTCTTAGATTCGGCCTCTCTAAGGACTGAGATGCCGGTAGAGGTAAGGCTGCCTACATCTGGATCTCCTTAGACTCCGCGAAAACCAGACCCATATTGGGAAGTGTTATTTGACTTGATTTTGTTACAATTTATTAACAAGTCAATTGAGGCTAGGAAAGTTAGATAGCGTTTTGGAAATTTACGACGGAGATGTACCTAATTGCTTATGATTAGATTGTTATAAACTATTTGCTACTCAAATAGCTATGATGTTAGATAAACAGTTATCTGATAGCTACTTAAACAAATGACTCAGCAGAACAGGGACTAAAATCTGATTTCCTGCTAATAATTTGCTTGCATTTTGAAGACAAACCTGCCCACCAACCGACGATGGAGACATGAAGTTGAGCAAAGTCCAAAATGACATATCTATGTTTAATTGGAACCAAAATGCACCAAATGTGACAATAGTGGAAATTAACTTGATCTAAAGTCTAAACCAAAATCAAAACCAAACAACGTATTTACCTGGTCCAACCGCACACATTACAGTTTCCTTCACCCATAATTTATATGCATGTTGTTGTAGGCTTGAAGATACAGATCAGCATCTATTATCAACATTATTGTAGCGACACCGCTTTAATGCCTATTGTCGAATGAAATTACTTACCATTCAAGGTGTCCAAATTCATAAAGAAGTAGAAAACACATACGAGATTTTTTTTGCATGTTATCCATTATTGGTTTGTATGAAAGACGAGAGAATGAAATGGGAAGCACGTACGTAGTATATTTAACGTCCAAAAGCTTGGTTGGAATTTGAAGACTTCCTATATTATGTAAGGGCAATTCCATTAAAAGGAGCGTATAATCAATCAACCATCCTGAGAAACTTGAAGACTTTTGTGTTTAGTCTTGTATTTGTATACGTAACAACACCAGCAAGCGGTGATCATTTTCCTGACCATTTTTGCGCTCTTTGTTGGACACATCAGTGCCCCGCTAGTAGTGGGGCGAGTACAATATCAAGTGGGATCCGCAGTAGCACCAGAACTCCAGAAGCCTCTTTGTACTCAAAATCAGGTGCTAGTAGTGGGGCAAGTACAATCAGAAATGGACCAGCAAGTATAACGAATTCACATGCAGGCGCTGGAGGATCATCCTCTGCCTATGGAGGTACATATGCAGCAACTGCAATGAATTCTGGAAGATCATCCTATTCCTATGCCAGTGGAATACCATATGCAGCAATGTCAGGGTCAGGAAGCGTTAATTATGCAAGGTCATCAACACCAGTTGAACAGGATTGATCGTCTATGGCATCATTAGGATCAGGAAGCACATATATCGGGTATCATGATCCCTAACACGCCCTAAGATTGTTTGTTAAGCGATCCTGAACACGTCCGAAGATTGTTTATTAAGTGATCTTCCTTGTTTTCCAGCATGAACAAGTTCTATGTCAACTCCTTCAATGTCATTCCTCCATTTTTCTGTAGTCTGTTACTTACTTTGTTGTTGTGTGTCTCGCAGCCTCGAGTGTTGGATGTCTTTTTTCGGGTAATCGTTTCAGAATAAGTTCGATCATTTCCAAAGTTGTGTTGTACATCTACATCTTCAGTTCACTTTTCTTTCTAGATTTGATCATTTCCTAAGAGCATTATTTCACAGCCTCTGATGAAAATTCTGCAATTAACACAACAAACGATAAAATCATACTAGAAATGCTGTATAGGTTAGTAAATGAGAACTGGGAGAGGACACCCAAAGACCACAGTATTATGTGCAACATTAGGATGATACTTCATAACATGTTATTTTTTAATGTACATCCTCATACTTACAATGGAAAAACCTTCTTCTATCAGAAGGAAAAAGGATGACTTATGGATAGCAAATGAAAAGCTCATGTCCCTATTTTGTTGGAATCTAAAGCCTCCCTACATCAAGCAGACAAAATATTAACAATGGCACTAGGCCAGTACTCTGATTTGCTGATGCAGCCAAAAGCAGAGGGGATGTACGACCTCTTATTAATTTTTTCCCTACAAAATAGTTGGGCTTTTCAAAACTTGCAAGAAGTTCCAAGCCTCTGCCTTGGCCCCTGTCTCATCCTCTCTGCCTTGTGATTCAAGAATGCTGGGTACAGAAGCTTCTGGAAACTGTCGAGAAATGCCAGCCATTCTTCCTCACTCATATCTGCCAATGTCACATAGCTTGAGCCTCCTGGAATCTGATCGTGAAGATTCCTAATTCCAGATGATGTATGTGGCGGGTTTCCTGCTCCCACTTTCACGCCTTGGTTGCCAACATCATACGAAAAGGGACCCTTAGCTATTGCATCTTCATCTTGCCCCTCATGAGCACCTTCTTCAAGGCTAAAGAGGGTGTTTGTACCATTCAAACCATTGATCTTACTGTGATGCTTGTTCTTGGTTGCCGGTTTGTCTTCCAAGCATCTGGATGAGTTTCTGGGCGAATCCTGTTCATGGTCATCGCATTCAAAATCAAATTGAAACTCATCATAATCTTCTTTCGCAGTCGAGTCTTCCATCACCCTCACATGCAACATTGATCTTGCCTCAATGCATATAAGCTCCAGCTCACTGGGCTCGTCCGTGCGACCCTGAAAATCCCTGCTCATCATCTCACCTATCTCAGCAAGACATAGACCAAAGGTAGCTGCTGCTTTGAGAAAAGTTGTACAGAGGATCAAGATGCGGAGGCAAGCCTCACGAATCATGGGCAGCTCTAATCTGAGCATGTCAGAGTCATGAAATGGGTCGAGATTGGCTATATACTCAAGTTCATCCTCTGAAAAAGGGATTGACGCTTGTGGCCAGTGGATCCACTCAAAGTAGGGATCTTCCAGAGTTTCTGGAAGGCAAAGGCCATGATCGATAGGAACTAGTTCCACCTGATCGAACCTCTCCACATGACTAAGCTTCCTGACCAGAAGGTTGCCACCATGCCTATCGGTGTTCAATATGCGAATGTCAAGAATCCCAATGCGATGCACTGCAGCAACTGGAAAACTGGAAGTCCCATGATCACTAGCATCACAATCATGGGGAATAAACTTCTGGAACTATGCAATTTTGCTGATTTGTTCCTTTTGCTGGTGATTATTCCCACTCACCCCATCATTATTAACATTGAATATTGAGTGAGTTACCTTCACAAGAGCGGTCAAGGGAACATTGGCAAAGCCATCGTAGTCAAGAAGATAAGCTGCTACTTCTCTAAAACCTGTTTCTCCCACCCGAACTGAGCGTTTCAGCCCCGGTTGACCAAGAGCTTTTCCAACAAAACCTTTCGGATTGTTTGGAGCAAAAGGCTCCTCATCAGTGGGCTTAATGATGGCAATATTCTCACCACTGCAGCCCCTGAAAAAATAAGCACCGCCAAGACCACTGCGTATCGGGACAGGATCAATGCCATTCATCATTGCCTCAACAATCTCCTTCACTAACTGCTTTGTCCCAGGAAAATGATTTGCGCACCCTATGACCTCAATTGGGCCTCTTTTGTCACTCTCTTCATCGTCTTTAGGGGAAGGGGTAGGGGAGAGACATGGTGACGATGAGCTTCTATGCAGGCAATTTCTAGTAAGAAGAAGAGGTGAATGGTTTCTCACAGTGCTAAGATCATTCTTTAAGATCATATCCCCACAACTCAGGGAGGTCTGCAGTGTTGGGATATTGAGAGCAAGCTGTAATCTCCGCTTGACAGTATGAGCATTGTCACTTCCATCCAACTCAAGTCCCAATACAGAACCAGTTTCGGTCTGAACAAAAACACGCCTTTTCCCTGAATGATTTACATCCATTGTCCAATATTTGGAGAGCCCAGTGCAAACATTCAGTACCGAAACTGCCATCTAAGTCCTCTATAGTGTTTTCACGTTATGAGACATGGCACAAAGATCAAGATAAGAACATTCTCAAAGCTAGCCGCACTGAAAGCAGCAGCAGAGAGCTGCTCTCTGAAATATACACCCAGCTCTTGTGCCGGAACTAATTGAATGGATGAGTAGATCAAAGTCTAAGAAATCATAGTCAACATAGGCTGGATCAAATAGCATCCATGGATTTCCCAAACATATCAAAGTTTGGTCGTAGGACAGAGCAGGACTACATTGGCAGAGCTGCAGGACAGATTAACAACAAAGATCAACGATTTCCTGCCAGATTAGTAAAAATTCACTCCAACAGAAAACTAACAATTTGTATAAAAAAACAGAAAAATCATAGCAAAGAGTGCAGCTGCACGCAGAAAATCTATGGTACCAAACCAAGGTCACCAAGATATACCCCCCCCCCCCAAAAAAAAATCCAATAACTGTTGTCCAATCTCTCATGCACTAACCAAGGGAAAAATTGTTACTCTGCTCCAGTGCTGGTTGGATACCAAAAACAAGCACAAGCAAAAACAAACAGCTTTCCCATCCATCAGGACTATAGGAACACACAATCAGAGTAAGAATACTTAGACAGTGGTTTTAATATCCCAAAAAACACCGCAGGATTTTGTTACTACTGTGACCCATAAAGAATATTCATCATCCCAGTTAATTTGAAAAATAAGAGCTCCCAAAAGAGAACTTGAAAAAGGAACCTTGTCAACAAACCAGTAAATCACAATCAGAGTAAGAATACTTAGACAGTGATGGATGCATCGCTGTTTTAAAAACATAACTATCCTTTTTCTTCAACTCTATGTAAAGTCAAAAGAAACATTCTTCTTGTAATGTAGAAAGTAATTATTAAAAACAAAATTATAGACATGTACAGAGGAAAGGGAGAGTGAGGCGATGACTCATATATATGTCTGAGGAACAAGCTCTAAATCATTATAGGCAACCAAAAACTGAAGTCAAAGTATTCTCTTCTGATTATCAGTAATTATACAAAGCTAACAGCCCCCTTTAAACTTTTCATACCTCGAATCGAGCATCCAACACATCCATCTCACTCAGACTATCCAAAGCCAAACATAGCAAAATGCCTACATAAGAACAACCGGATTCCCCCCCCCCCCCCCAAAAAAAGGAGTACACAGACAGCAACGCAATGTCCAAAACCAACAATACAATGATACATAGTACAGCGAAGCCTTTCTTACATAATTCATTTTAAGTTAATTTATCCCCCAAAAAAGGAAAAAGCAACAGATAGTGGAATAAAGTCATTCATGTGAAAAAACAGAAGCAAACTAGGTGTTGCTCCTGTACTATGCGCGGACAATTTTAACATTATAATTTTTCATTTATATTGCTACTCTTTCCTTAAAAGTCCCTTAATTTTTATATTGTTAGAGTTAGATTATAACACTTACATAACCTATACAAACGAAAAGATCTTCAGAAATGACTTTACAATTTTCTGTATGATAAATCCATAATAGTTCTATATTTTAATATGTGAAATTAATCTAGCATTTATCATTTAGTTAACATTAAATGGCCAAAACAATAATTTTATCACCATGTCACCCAATGGAAAGTAGCAAAGTCACCTTTACATGTCCATATATACAACACACACAAATACAAACACATGTGTATGTGTGTGTACGTGCGCGCACGCACGCGTGTTTATAAAATTATTAAAATATATGGCTAATTAGCCTAGTCCTCCATAGGAAGCATCGAAGGAAAATGTCAAATTTGGCAAGCAATTATGTTCCTCGTTGATCAAGAAACACCGCCCCACACACGGCAAGATGTGTTCTTTCATCAAGTACGATATTGTCGATCGATGAACATGGAATGCCAAATTGAACAACCTCAGGATGAAAATGATCCTATTTGAGCACAGTTATTATAGTCCAATTCGATAATTAATTCGATTCGACCTAACAAGAATGGCCCTCAGTTGTTACAGCCCCCAGCCCATCTTTCTGCATGCCCAAGCTAAATGTATCCTTATCTCCTTTTTTCAGTAACTGTCAGTACTAATGCTTCGTAGACTACTACAATAATATACCTTTAGCAGCAGGCAAATTATACTCTCCTCCTGGAAACATGTACTTTCACCTATAACTGTTCACACAAGACGACAAAATTGTTCATATATTCTGTTGTGCGACATGCATGAATAATCTATGTGCTATAGACTTTGGTGTTGGTTATTCAATATTTCTCATCCCCGCTCCCTCCCCCAAATAACCAAAAAGAAAGGCAATAATCCTATTTGACCACCTTAATCCCTTCACCCCCATTGATTACTTACACTTGATGCACAAATATCTGTGTCGGACAAGAATTTAATTTCAAATTCACAAGCTTCGAGGAAAATGGGTTCATGGTCCAAATTCCAATAGTTCATCTGGGCAAGTCGTTCTTATTACCAGAACTTTCTCAACCCAAAGGACATCAATCACTCCAAAAATAATATGAAACATATGGCTCATAGATCTCAACACCCATTTTCGTGTTTCAATACCCATTTAAAAAAATAAAACTAAAAAAAAAACTGGGCAACTCCGAATCGAAAATGTGAAGAATAGACTTGAAGTTTCAATACCCATTTTCGTGTTTAATCATATCCTCTACAATAAAGACACAGTGCGTAATAGAAATAGTACACAGCAAAAATATCGGCAATTTCTAGAAATTGTCTACATATATGTATTTTTTAAGCGTGTATTTATCATATATTAATTTTTTAATATATATTTAATATAATATATGGAGAAGAAATCCTATTAAGATATTTGATATGCTATAAAAAAAACTATATATATATATTTTTTAAGAAAAATATTTTTTTAAAAAAAACGGTCTCTCGAAAACCACCTAACCAATCAAAAATCACCGAATTTCCCGAATAGTTACGAGATTCATCAAGGATTTCTGTAAGCCCTATTTCCAGAATCACAAATATGCGATTACATAAAATTAAAAAATCACAACAAATAATTGACAACAATTCGATCTCTAAAACAACCAATTTAAATTTACCCAAAAATCAGATTAGAGCAATACAAATAAGAAACGTCCTAAATAATAATCATGAATTTGAACAAAATCAAAACTTACCGACGGAAAACTGCAACGGCGGTGGGAGAAAGCAACGGCCTGCCGGCGCCGGGGAGAGAGGAGAGAGAGAGTGATGAGAGAGAGTGCGTGTCTGAGAAAGAGAGATGAACAATGAACGGCCGAGATCGAGGGTTTGGAAGAAACCAACGGCCACGATCGACCTACTGATTCACAGATCCAAAAAAGTGTCACCCACTCTCTCTCTTTCTCTCTCCTCCTCCTCCCTTTCTCTCTCCTCCCCGCCTCCCCTCCCCTGCTACCGCCCTTTTTCAATACCCAAGCTTGGAAGGCCTTCCGCGTAATTCACAAAAAAGAGAAATTAACATGAATTCTCATGACACGTGGCATGGAATTGTGGATGCCATGTGTTTTTTGGGGCCTACAAATTTGGGCTTAATTATGTGACGTGGCTGGCATTTCTGCCGGATTTTTGGTAAATTTCTTTTTCTTTTGGATTAGCTCTGATCTGCCCAATGAGAGCTTCGTTTTTAGTTTTTGCCCACAACAAAGATTTATTTTTTTTTGGGGGGGGTGGGGGCGGGATCTAGAGACTAATGATACCTTGGGTCCCAATGTGCCCAATGTCATCCTCTTTTTTTTCTTTTTTTTTTTTGGCTGATATGCTATATCGTTCAATATTTTGACATACGGCATTTAAAGGTGCTATTAGAATCCGTATAATGGTAAACTAAAATTTTAATTCATAAGTCGAGACATACTCTCTCCTTATTATTTTATTTCCTTCCTATAATGCAAGGCTTAAAGCTTTGATTTATCAAATAAAAGAATATCCGTTAACCCACTCTATAGCATACAACTTTATTTGTAGCTAAATTTTAAAAAACAAAAAAGGTAAGAAAAATGGTTGCAAGCTAGCTTGACGCTCTGAGCCTGCCCCTCGAGCTGCTATTTCTTGAGGCGAGCGAGCCTGAATTTGAGAGGCGTTACATATGCTTAATGTAAAAAAAACCTTGGTTCAAATGATTTGACACATATTTTCTTAAATAAGGTTTTGAGTTTGAGTCTTATAAGTTATAAAAATTAATGATGAAAAGCTATACCTTTTTATGTATTAATATTATCTCAGTAAGGATCTGTTCTATTTCGCATTTTAGATAGATAGATAGATATAAGGAGATGTAAGGAGCTATAAGGAGATGTAAGGAGCTGTAAGGAGATATAAGGAGCTGTAAGAAGATGTAAGAAACTATAAAGAGATGTAAGAAGTTGTGATGAGCTGTAAGGATAGATATAAGGAGTTGTTGAATTGTAGAAAAACTGTATAGTATAATTTGTTTTGCAATGAACATTTTGGATGAAAAATAACAATATTAAAATAATATACTTATTGAAAATAAATAATTAATTAAGTTAATTACACAACAATAAAATATATTAATCCCCATAAATTTGGTGAATAAAATTTCGTCCACTTGAGGTGATTCTTTATATAAACATTAGTTTGATCGAATAACCAAAGTATAACAAAAAAATAAATTTTTTTTGACAAAATTGAATACAACTCTTCAAATAAATTCCTATTTTAAGTAAATAATATTTAATATAAATAAATGTATGGTCTTCTATAATAATATATATTTTATGACGAAACTCAAATATAATTTACGTCGTTATATTATGTTTTTATGTTTATATATATGTTGTGTTCATAAGATATTTATAAATTTTGTATATTGGTAGTATCATTCAAAATATACATATTTCTGTAACTAAAATAAATAAATGTTATAGAAAATTTATGAGATGTAAAAAGATGTATGAAGATGTAAGGATATGTAAGGAGATGTAAGGAGATGTAAGAAGATGTAAGGAGATGTAGCCCCTGTTCTATTTCGCGCTTTTTAGGATTTAACTAAGAGTTTACATCTCTTTAGAGCATCCGCATTAGTGATCCAAGAGTTTGGATCACAAGTGGGGTCCACACCCTCCACATCATCCCACAAGTTAATTTTTTCTTTCTTCTCTACATCCCATGGATGACCAACTTGAATCACCAAATAAAATAATACTTTGTGGAATCCACTACTAATATATCACTGGTCAAACTTTTTCAAAAAAAAGTTTAAAGCTTACTTGGCAAAGAAATAAAAACAAAAAATGGTGGTGAGCGGATCATGGCCACGAGTTGGACCGTGGGGCGAGCTGAAAGGATCACCATTGTATGTTATTTTCTGGACCGCGAGCAGAAATTTTGGCTCACAATCCTACCAATGCAGGTGCTCTTACAGCTTCTTACATCTCCTTATATCTCTTTACATCTCTTTATATCTCCTTACATCTTCTTACATCTTCTTACATGTTCTTATATCTCCTTACATCTCCTTACATCTCTTCACATCTTCTTACATCTCCTTACATCTTTATTTTATTTATTTTGTATTTTTTTATTTTTTTATTTTTAATTGTTAATTTTTATTTTTTATTTTTTATTTTTTTTGTTCTTTATTTTTTTTATTTTTTTCAGTTTTTATTTTTTATTTTTCATTTTTCATCTTTTATTTTTAATTTTTTAATTTTTTAAATTTTTAAATTTTTTATTTTTTTAAAATTTTTTCAGTTTTTAATTTTTATTTTGTAATTTTGTAATTTTGTATTTTTAATTTTTAATTTTTTTGTTTATTCTTTCATTTTTCATTTTTCATTTTTCATTTTTTTTATTTTTTATTTTTTATTTTTTGTTGGTTTTTTGTTTTTTGTTTTTTATTTTTTAATTTTATATTTTTTAATTTATATTTTTTAATTTTTTAATTTTTTAATTTTATTTTATTTTTTTTTAATTTTTAATTCTTATGTTTATTTTTAATTTTTAATTTTAAAATTTTAAAAATTTTAAAAATTTTAATTTTTATTTTTTCTAGTTTTTTATTTTTTTTATTAAAAAATTAAAAAATTAAAATTAAAATTAAAATTAAAATTAAAATTTATTATTAAAAATTTAAAAATTAAAAATTAAAAAATAAAAAATTATGAATTAAAAATTAAAAATTATAAAATTAAAATTAAAATTACAAAATTATAAAATAGAAAATTAAAAAAAAAATTAAAATTAAAAATTTTAAAAAATAAAAAATAAAAAATAATAATGAAAAAATATAAAAAATAAAAATAAAGAAATAAAGAAATAAAAAATAAAACAATAAAATTACAAAAAATACAAGAAATTAAAAAAGTAAAAAATAAAAAAATGAAAAAAAAATTAAATAATAATAAAAAAATACAAAATACAGCTTCTTAAGTATATTATTTTAATATTATTATTTTTCATCTAAAATAAATTATACTGTACAACTCTTTTACAATTCAACAACTCCTTACATCTCCTTACAGCTTCTTACATTTCCTTACAGCGCCTTACATCTCCTTACAGCTCCTTACATATCCGTGCAGCTTCTTACAGCTCCTTACATCTCCTTGTATCTATCTATCTATCTACAACGCGAAATAGAATAGGCCCGTAAGAAGCTGTAAGAAGATGTAAGCTCTTAGCTAAATCCTAAAAAATGCGAAATAGAACAGGGCCTAAAATAGAGGTTTAAAGGCCAAAATCACCCAAAATTATCTGTAGAAAGAAATGGGGAAGGGGGTTAATAATCATTTCAATTTTCTATTAAAAAATGGACTAAGAATCACTTGCAATGGCATCAAACTTTGTTATATTTAGCCCCACAAATTACATTATATAATTTTGTGACTTGTTTCATCCAATCTTGTAATGATTCTAAATGGATTGAGACAAGACGTTTAAAAATAAGCTTAAAACTTCTTTTCAAAGAAGCAAAGTATGTGCATATTTTTATTTTATTTTTTATTTTGTAAGAAAGGCAAGAAGTATAATTTAGGATGTCATTCAAAGATATGCAGATATTATAATATAAGAACTTACATTCTTTAACAGTAATACATACTTAATCATAATAATTAAGCCAAAAAAACACATCTATACTATATATAAAAGCAATGTTGTGATGATGTGACTTTTTAGAATTTTCTCATAAATTTGATATTTTGAACCGTTAGATTATTTGATTATATAATCACAACTGTCGGATTTTTAATAAAATAATTACCGTCATAATTAAAAATATATAATATCTTATTTTTTTTGTGGCAACAGAATCTCTTAACTACCGAAAAACAAAATATACTTTGATATCCTTTCCTAAATCAATAAAAATAATTATCATCATAATATCATTAGGTTATTTGATTATATAACCACAACCATCAGATTTTTAATAAAAATAATTACCATCATAATTAAAAGTATATTATTTCTTGACCTTTTTTTTAATAGTGGAATCTATTAACTGCCTAAAAACAAAATATACTTTAATAAATTTTTCTAAATTACTGAAAATATGTGTACTGAAATTTATGGATGGTATTAATATTTAAGTGATCCAAGGAAGAAATAAAGTATTAAGGTTTCACTTTTTTTATTTTAATGGTAAACCCGAAATTAGCCACTTTGTATATTATTATTAGATTAAATAAAAGATATATATGAATTAATAGAAGAGCTAGACCTAGACAAAATAATTTTATTTCCAAACATTCTTAATGCGAGATAAGGTATTTTTCTTCTTATATTTTTTGGTCATGAATTAAAGTTCATAAAATCACTTTTTTATGAACAAAAATTCGCACAATGACAATTAATTAAGGGTCGAAAAATGTTCCTTTTAAGAGGTTGATGAAGTTTTATATATTTTTTTTTTAATTTGTAACAAGTATTTCTATACCCATATAGTAAGTGAAAAAAATTATAGGTTTTTATTGGTAATAATTATTTATAAAAATATTACAATATTCCATATAGCAACCATGCCATATACAATATTTTGAGTTTTTTAAATAAAATAATTAATAACTTTTTAAGAAGAAGCAATTATTGACAGGTGCAAATTGTGAGAAACTATCAACTAAAATTTCTAATATATCGAAATATACTACAATAAGTTTAGCAAATATTTTCGATCGCAGTTATAATATCTTAATTTCTCTATAATAATTTAAAAATTATGATAGTCTAAAAAAATTATCTAATTTATTCATTGTTAGGTACTATTGAGTATACATTTTCAGTTGTATATTTATGTTATGAATTTCGCAAGTGTATAAATTTCCAGTAGTTCTTACTCATTGTTGAAATTATACATTAGAATACGTCTCATAGCTGAAATCAATTCTGCCGTCTTGCTCATTGCTCATATGTGTCAAAGTGATCTTTTTTAACTCACTTCCACAAATATAATAATTAGCATTCCCTTCCTCATATATTTATTTGTATTAATTTGTTAATTCGTTAGCAAGTGACCTCATCTTTTCTAATTAGTAATGTCAAAATGCTTGATCGTATTTGATTGAAATTTTTGTACTTTTTTGTTGTGATTCCTTCCTATCTGTGACTTAATTTTCTTTTATTGATATTTAATTTTCTATAGGTAGAAATACCGGTAGAGGTAAGGTTGCCTACAGCTGGATCTCCCCAGACCCCGCGAAAGCGGGACCCACACTGGGAGTTTGTTGTTGTTGTTGTTGTTTAATCTTTCACTAATTGACATCATCATTGATTTTTGCTGCAATTCGTAATCTCACTTTTTTAGGTATAATTTTTGTCAGGCTTGATTAATAGTGGTGGTATTTGGTTTGATTCATTTATATTCTTAGATATTTCCGTCCGATTTATGACTTAGGTTCAAAAAATTTTACTTATATTATATTATATTGTATGAGTAACTTAATTGTGTTTAAATTCTTTCATGTTTTATTTATGTTGTTCATTTATGGATTTTTGTTTTTTTACAAGAAAAACTCTAATAATTTGGTCCTCTTCCTTGGCGTTTCAAATTTTTAATGGAAACAAAAATACAAACTATTTCACATGTATCTAAATTGTTTGGCGACCTATTTATTTACATCAATTAAAAAAGTTCAAATAACTATACTACAAATTATAATATGATTTTCATAATTTACAAAAGTTACTAGTAAAATATATAAAAGAAACCAAAAAATTTGACTTCCACTTTTACATACGTAGATAAGAGTATAGCCCTCTATATCTTCAAAAGTTTTGCTATTTTAGAAATTAAGTGAGGCTGTCAGGTTGGAGTTTAGAACAATATGGAGGGGGTGTTGGGGGATTTCATTGGGTTAGGGACGCTTGCAGTAGGATCAATTTGCATTAATGGATATATGAGATGAGTTTAATATTTAAAAGTTGATCCCAATTTATAAAGTCTTTAGAATGATTTTGATTAAATTATTCACCTTCAAAATATGCCTCCAACATTAACAAATGTAATTTTTCAATTTTCTCTTTAAAATAATCGCATACGTTCAATACTACATGTAATGCATACTTGAATACTATAATGCATGCTTCAATATTTCCGTTATTTAGTTAGAAATTACGATGCTTACTTGAATACTATTTCTATATATTTTTTATCATGACATACATTCAATACTGTAATGGATGCTTGAATCAATGTAACAGTTTTTATTATTTAGTAAAATACTGTAATGCATTCTTGAATACTATTTGTAGGGTTTTTTTCATAAATTATGACAAATGTTCAAAATTATTAATCATGTTATATAGTTAACTTAAGACACAAATCACAACGTAAGGTTATAAAAAAAATTAATTTCTTGGGAAATAACCCCATTTTAGGTTAGCAAATCGAATGAACAAATTTGAAAATACTATTTTTGGGTTTTTAAATTATGGGTTAACTAAACAGACAGTTAGAATTCTATGGGTAATATGATGCAACTAATTATGATCAATGATTTAACTAGAATATCCTAACATACTCCTGTCTACTAACTCATTATCTTTCGTTCTGAGAGGGGACAACTTATATAAATTGGTAAATAGTTTCAAATCAATAGGCCAGCTACCATATATGATAATTTTTATTACCTTTTTAAATCCATTAACTATTTTCACAGTCCCCCTTTTTATAGAAAAATAAAATTTACTTAATTCAAATAACCTAAAATTACTAAATCTATGGTCCTAAATCTACAAACTCATTTGTGTTGCAACTCATGATTTAAGTGGAACACTAACCTTAGGAGATATGTTGTCAAAAGAAGAATTCGATAACATATTTTCCAACAAAAAGCCACCCAACTTCATGATTTGAAAAGGAGGAGCCTAAGCACATCATGGATGACTAATTTTTACGTGTTGTAACTACATATTGATATAACTTGAATGAATTGTGACGAGAATAGATCTATTTTCAAAGATAAAAATCCCCTAAAAGAAAATGATACAAAACTATATAACACTAAAAAATTCTAACTATAATAACTAAGTTTATTAAATTTTTATAGTGAAAATTTATTTATACTTTAACAACATCACTTACTAAGTAGCTTATTTGTGTCTTCTTTTCTAAATAATAATAGCAAACTACGTGTCTTTTGTAAATAATTTATTATCTATTTTATAAATCACCGTGCAGAGCACGGGTCTATACTAGTAGTAAATAATGGTTTTGAGTTTAGGACCCTATGGGCTATGGTTATGGACAAGCATTTTTATGATTTAGGCCTTGTTCTTTTTATTGGTAAATTCAAATTCATCAACTTTAGTCCAGTTCATCAAAAATATACCACTTTAATCCATTTTAATATACTTCAACTAATTTTAGCCCATTTCAACTTACCTTAACAAAAACATAACCACTTCATCCCGCTTTTACCAATCTATTTCCCAACGGAAAGAACAAGCCTTTAGAGGAAGACTAGTACTTAATAATAGGTTTAATACTCTATCAAAAAAAAAGAAAAGGTTTAATACTAATGGAAAATTTTCTCATTCATCCTAATTGTTTGCCCTTTATTTACAAGGTAGTCTAGACTGTGAACATATGAGAGCAATCTGTTTTGCCTTCCTTTCATTACCCTCATATTTTTTTTAGCTTCTATCTCCTTCTGGGTTCCACCATCGATCTGTAAATTCAAATTGTTGAAAATTACATTGAAGTGTCTTCAACAACCATATTCAAATTGTTGAAAGACTAATATTTTTGGCACGAAACTATTTTGGGTCTTTATAGTAGAAGCTTTCAAATATTAATTAAAACTGAATTAATTATCACCATTTGTCTCTTTGTAAAAGATATATGACCTTCTTTAATTTGGCCAATAGTTGCGAGTTTTGTTAATTAACTGTTTGAATTGCTATTTGTATTAATTGCTTAAGTTAACCATTTTCAAATAAAGTATTTGATAAAATTAGTTATTTCTCAACCAGATGTCTAAAAAATTCCATTTACGCTATTTTTTTGGGGTCTTGGATCCTTCATTTTATTATGCTTGAGCTATTGTTGGCTCAATAAAGATAAGAGCTCTCCCATAATAGATTTTTTCCATTCACAAGATTCAAACTCAAGACCTTACTTAAGGGGAGAAAATACGTAACAACTTCAATCAATCTAAATTGGTACTTTGTATTGTTTGTAGTCTTAAAAATTGGAACTATAGGTCAGCTTTATTGAAAAAATAAAATAAAATTGGAGAACAAGAAATTTTCTATAAAAAAAAAGGGTTGTGTACTGACAAAGTCAGGTTATGCTGTCTACAATACACCACTTGGAATCAATCACTGACAAAGTCAGATTAGGCTGCCTACCAATACACCCCTTGGGGTGGGGCCCTTTCCGGAGCCCTGCGTGAACGCTGAATGCTTGTGCACCGGGCTGCCCTTTTCATATAATCAATTCCCTATGTTGGTAGTTTTTAGCCATTTCTTTGTCAAGTGCAAAAACAGAGGGCTAGCTAGATATACCTTGAAAATTAAGCATCTCTGGCTTGTTTTGCATTTGATGATAGGATATCACTTTTTAAGCCACCAGATTATGTGGCCACATTGCTATCGATTTACTTCACCCATATAAGTTTTACTGTGCAGCGCACATTGGACAGCTCATTTTGGGCCTTCAACATCGAACAGTGGGTTGGGCCCAATGTTTTTCTTTGCCTTTTTTTTTTTTCCTTTTCGAACCCAGGTGCAAATTGGTGATACTATAAGAATAGAGCTGGAGTAGTGAGTACTGAAGACTCCGCGGAGAATAAACTTGTAAATGTGGGTTTTCTTCTTTATTCATCTGTACTTACTAAATAAATTGGATGAGTATTGATCGCCTATTCTTTTCAACTTATTATAAGTAATGTATTGTTGATTAGTGATTATCAATGTTATCGATTATTAATCAATGTTGATAAATACTGATGAGCGTTGATCAATATTGTTGAGTGTTGAATATTAGGAAACCATTAACTAGAAAATATGACAAGGTGTTGATGAGTGTTATTAGTCTCATTGCACCCATGTGATCCGTACCGATAATTATTCTATATACTCATCCATCGAGTATAGAGTCACGAATCCAATTATAATCATGGATAAACTGGCATGCAACCCCATCAAATAGATAAATATGAGATAAACAAAAGCAAATGCATGCAAATGCAAGCTCTTGTGGCCATGAGATCACGTTACTAGATATATCCACAAACGACGACACAAACTATAATACGAAGAAATAGGAGTCATATGGTTCAAATAACAACCCAAGAGCTGTATCACGTAATCAACCACATAAGCTAAGTCATTCGACTGCACCACCACATTCAAGGTTCTTCCATATAGCACTTCGTTTACGAAACACATCAATGGTCATTCTAGAATGAATCTAAGTCAGACATAAGCTCCTATGACTTTCTGTTGCATATAATGCCACACTTACGCTCTAAATAGCATAGACTCATTGCATTATTTACCTAGATGCATGTATGCAAATGCAAAAGATGGGTTGCAAACATATGGTCACAAGCCTTTGCTCTGATATCATTTGTAAACCCCCAACCCCAAGGGCCAAGGCTAGTAGTTTGGTGATTACATGAACTTTAAAACAAAGTTGATAGATTTTTGCCTATAAACTTACATGACCCTAAGCTTATAGCCTTACATGTGGTGCCTATAATAATAAAAACGCAAAAGACATATCTAAACAAGCTCGACGACCATACACCGGGGAAAACATTTGTATGAGCCACATGCTCGAATCAAGCCGATTATGAATTAAATTAAACTAAATAAATCAACATACATCTCAATGGATCACAGAGCTACAACATAAAGGGTTTACATCCTAATTAAACATCCAACTTTAGCCAGTGAAAGACAAATGACTAACCATATGGTTGGCTCACCTATCCATTTAGAATGACAAGTAGACATGAACCCAAGTATCAGGCGTACATATGCTCAAACCACTTATGAATCAATCACATTACATCGTTCAACTCATATATACACAAGTGGAGTTCCTAAACACGTATTAACAGGAGCGGCTAAGAGAACTCAAATCATCTCACATAAATCAGTAATGTCCACATGCTTTTCAAGAACCTGGGGCAAAAAGAGAAGGGGTGAGCTACCACATGCTGAATTGGTAATTTACATCCCGAAAATCAACACGATTGCACACAATACGATAAGTAGCAGTCATAGAGAACATTAGTTAATAATAACATATTAATGAGAATGTAGACTTGAGCGTGGGTCTTCTTCTGCTATATCGTGTCTCCCCCAGCATGTAGACTGCATACATCTAGAACTTTCCAAGCCCCACAAAAGTGGGATCCACAATGTGAGTTTTTGTTGTTGTTGTAATTAGCCATATTAATCTAATAAAACTACTTAGACTAACTACCTAGAACAGTTACTCATAATTAAAATAAATAATCCATGATTCCTAGGATAAATCATCTGCCAAAATCACAAGCTACTATGTCAATTTGACACGGCTATTACAGGATTACATATTAAGAATTTAAAAGTTGATGTTTATATACAATCGAGCTAGTTATCATACAATTTATTGTGAATTGAGTAGTGACAATTATGCGTCTAAAGGGCTCGAATTGAGTTGAGAATGTTGCACTATGATATGAAGTGGCAACCAAGTTACTCAATGCAACAAACTTTCAACTATGCAACTGCATATTTTTGTAAACCATACCAAATAAACAAAAGGAGCTGTCAAAACATCCCATTCTCATAGCGAAAGCTTTGTCAAGGCATGCCTACATTACATGTTATCTTCTCTAACATAATACTCCATTGCTAATTTTAGCGATCTTGACCTTTTGTCCATTATCCCTATCCATCGCACTTTTCTAAATTTAATGTCACTATTGAACCCAAAAAAAATTTAATTGTTTATAGTGAAGCTCGTCATTATTCGTTAATATACAAAGCATAATTGAGATTCACGACATAACATGTTTCAATTATTATTAGATAAAATGCACGGTAAATTTAGAGTTTTATTCATTAATGCATGTATTTTTCATCACAAACTAGGAAGGGGAACAAATATTAATAAAATAAAAGAAAAAAAAGAGGACATAGGGAAGGTGTGGAGATAAATGAAATGGGAGCATGAGGTAAAATTTACTCATGAAAAAGAACGGACTCCTCCTAAGACCTGCTCTTAATGCAATAGGATAGCTAGTCATCCTTCACTTCAAAAAACAAACCAATACTACATTGGACCCTGAAACTGCTTAAACTCATATATGATGGCGAATTAGGAGACTTAATGGCCCCCCCCCCCCCCCCCAAAAGAAGTTGCCAATTTGTATAAATGCTTATATATATATAGTTGCTTACCTTAAAGATTGTTAAATAGAAAAGATATAATTCACGGAAATCCCCACACACAAAGACATTGATAAATCTATGCATGATTTTGGTAATTGTACTGGTTAATTAGTAGACAATGATGTTTACTTTCCAATGAGCAAAAGGGTCAAACAAAACCATGAATGAAAAACCCCTTTTGTGATCGATTGAGACAGGGCAAGTTGGGAGAGGGGGGCCTCATCTGTCCACCCTTTCGGCTTTTAGATCCTTTTCAAAGAGCTTTACCATTGGCTAAGATCTTCATTGTTCTTTTGTTACTCTTATGTTGTGCTTTATATCATAATTTCCTTCTTGTTGAATGTTAGTTATCAGTCATTTGGTTCAAGGCATGTTCTATGGCTCAACGAATACTTAAATAGATTTGTATAGATTGTCTACTAATACGATTCTTAAGTTAATAGTATAAATCAAACATGTATCTATTTTGACACTTTATAGACATTTTCTAATCAGGTGTGTAAACTCAACTTGGTTGCTTTCCATGCTAGAAGTTAAACAAGAACGAGGTGTAATTAGTGGGAAGAAATGAGAGGAGACGTGATGATCAACAATTTTATGATATCAAATGGAATGATGGGTCTCGACATTTCTTAAACATTGTTTGTCACTAGTCTACCTACCGTATTATCTTTTGTTGCTGAATGTCCTTTTTACTTTTAATGAAGAAATATCATTTACATTTCATGCTCAAATATTACTTACCTTCTCCCTTTGTTGTAGATAAGTTGGTATAATTAGAAGCTTTATTCATGTTAGGGTTGGCACTTATCTAAGCTTCTTTTTGGGGGGGGGGCCCCCCCCCCAAGGAGTGTGAATAACTAAAGGCATATTCGTGTCTAATGTAATTTAAACCCACATCTCTTTAATAAAACATAGACTGAATCTCCTAAACCAATCATATGATCGTACATATCCGGGGTAGTGTTTTCTTCCATCGTAAAGGATGGTTAAATCAACTATTGGGAAAAAAGGATGATTAAGAATTAATCATTAACTCCGATATAATTTACATCATCTCTCTTTAACAAATAATCTTTCTTTTTTTTTGACGCAGAAGGCAAAACAACATACATAATTAGAGTAGAAATCACTTTTTGTTTTGATATATAGACAACAAAAATAGCCAGGAAATACAATCATAAGATCATTAACATAGGTTCAGCCACTTGGCAATAGCCACAAGTCAAAAAACAAATACATCAAATTAGATCCCAGCCAACTATGGTATTACAAGTCAAGATATCACCGAAATTCTGCCACTCTAAATTGAATATTAAAGATCATTCAAAATTACGACCTCTTCAAAGATATACTTAGAGCACAAATAATCCGAACCTAAATATCTGATCTGATTAAGATTGCCAAAAGGCCCAAAGCCTACCAAAAACCAACTTTCTTATACTGATTTTTCCTTTTCTTTTTATCCTTTTTGGGGGGGCGGGAGGTTTCCAAATTGAATATGTGAACAGAAGCCAGAAGGATAATAACTCTACACAGACTACACCTAAAGCCTGCGTGCAAATGGGGAAAGCTGAGAGCTGTGTATGGAGGATTTTCAAACTTAAAGCAAAGAATCTGCACTCTCATTTAATGACCATTGATCAAAGCCAATGCATTTACTACCTCTTCAATGACCCAAAAAATATTGACCAGGTTTTTTTTTTTTTTTTAAATAACTTCAAAGCACTTTCCTGCTTTTCTTCACCTCTCTTCTTGCCTGTCACACTCGCATTGAAAAGTCATCTCACCACTTTTATTATTACAGCAGCCGGGAAAAAAATATTCCCACCTACCACCAGCAGTTAATTTCTTGTGGAATCTGAGTTCTTTATAATTTTTAACTGAAGGGTACTCCATTCGTTTTAAAATATTAATGCAGTGTTAATGATTTGTTTTAAAAAATAATTTTCTACGGAAATTTTTTGAAGGAAAAGTAATTTTTATATTATATTTTTTGTTATTTAGTACAAGATAAATTAGTTCTATAGAAAACAGAAAAAAATATCAACTGAATTGTTTAAGTGACAAAAGGTATCGATTGAATGGTCGCAACAGAGATTGATGTTTGCCAAATGAAGAAATGTTGAGCTTACAATTCATATTTGAGCTTCTTTTAATGTTTTCTATCGGATAATCAAGTTTTAATCAAACCCGTTTAAATTATTTTAATGGCGAAAAACATCGTCTGAATTGTTTAAGTGGCAAAAAATGTTAACTGAATTGTCATGAGGGAGAAAAATGTTAATCAAATGAATGAATGTTGAGCTCAAAATCAGGATTTGAGCTTATATTAATATTTTATATCTGATGATCGAGTTTCTATATCTAAACCGTTGAAATTATTTTGGTCGTGAAAAATATCGAAGAGAAAAATGCTAATCCAAATGAAAAAAATATCAAGCTCAAAATCTAGATTTCCGCCTATTTTATTCTTTCCTATCCGATGATTGAGTTTCGATCTAAATCGTTGAAATTGTTTTAGTGGCAAGTCAACTGGATTATTTAAGTGACGAAAAATGTCGATTGAATTGTCGTGACGGAGATAAATGCCGACCAAATAAAAGGAACTTTAGTTTAAAGTCTGAATTTGAGTTTATTTTAATACTTCTCATCAGGGAATCAAATTTCGATCTAAGTTGATGAAATCGAATTTTACACTCAAATTCCGTATGACCATATTATCAAAGAGTTGAATAAAAAAAATCAACTTTCTACTTTTTCAAAATGAAAATTATTTTTTTCCATTGAGAAAAAAACCATTTTCCTTAGAAAATAGGTTTCCATAATTTATTGTGCCAAATAACAAAAAAATTAAAAAACTATTTTCCTTCCAATCAAACACTTCCTAAACAATTGTCCCATCCCAATAGGCAACAGAAATTTTGAAGGGAATATCACTTCATCTTGAGATTTTCATAAAAGAAAAAAGGAATATTGTTTTGAGATGGACTAACGAAGGAAGCATCATTTTCATGTTTCTTATTCAATATTCGAAATTTTTTGAAGAAATAGTAATTTTTATATTTTACAAAAAATTATTTTGGTCATTCGCACAGTATTTGCATGCCACTCCATACTGATTATTCATCACTGCTCTTTTAGGCTCCGTTTGGACCTTGAAAAATTTGATGGAAAGAATTTTTTTGGGAAAAGTTACTTTTTTTCTTGTGTTCGGTTTAGAGAAAATCACGAATAAAAAAATATAGAAGAAAGTTAGGTGAAAAAATTGTTAGAAATAAGTGATAAAATAGTTATTCCCAACATAATTCAAATAGCTCATCAACATTCAAATTTCTCATCCAAATTTTTGTATTTTTCCCTCAATCCAAACAAGAGAAAAAAAATCATTTTCTCCCAACTTTTTTTCCTTTATATTTTTTTCTTTCAACTTTTTTTTCCATCAAATTTTTTAAGGACCAAACAAAGCCTTAGTATTTACCATTATTTATCACTCCTTGTTGTTCATCTTAATAATTGGAAGTTGAACCGAGCATACCCTTCATCACTAATGACAAACTTACAGTAAAGTAAAGTTCTGAGTGTTCACTTAGAGCCTTTGTTCGTGCAATCTTTTATTTGTGTAACCATTTATTTTTTAGACCCCACCTATTGATACTATGTCTCTTTTACAAAGCCAGCAACCTGTAAAAGAGATGGAGATAAAGTAGAAGCCTTGCATTAAGGAACAATAAATATATCATAATTTTGATAGTACATATTTTTAATAGTTATATCAGTAAATATTTTTTTAAAAATTAATATATGATAAAAATACGAGTAAAAATATATACACGTAGATAATAAGAATATGAGTTCTTAAAAATACATAAGAAATTGTCCTAATTACTGACATCTTAGAAGTTTTTTGTTATATGACTACTTCTTCCATATAGGGCGTGTTCGGTAACATCGTTTTGGGTAGCCTTTGGTGTTTTGACTAAGTCAATACACTCATCAGATAATTTTTAGTGTTCGTTAATGTAGTGTTTTGACTAGCATTTCAAATAGCGTTTAGCGTTTTAAGTAGCGTTTTTGAAAAGTTAATGGTATTAACGTTTTACATTCAAAAGTAGCATTTCATTTTTTTTTTTACCAAAAATTAACCTTTGGAAATTTTATCTATCCTTTTATATCAATTTACATTAATCAGCTAATCCAACAGTTAAATTTACCGAACACATTTTATTCAACTGCTCTTCTAAACAGCCATCTGCTAACAGTTAAATTAGAAACGTTATCTGCTATCTGAACAGTTATCTGCTACCTAAACCACTATCCGCTACTTGAACCGCTAATTTTGCCGAACAGATCTACCATGTCACGTGGCAATTGCTTAGAGTCATGTGCGCTGCCCCTGGATTATCAATACATCATTAAAGACCCTCGTTTTTATTTATTTATTTGTTGGGGGGAGGGGCCCGGGGGTGTGCAGGGTTGGAGAAGGCATTATTCATGAGGCTGTGGTACAAATACAAACATTATGTTTTGATTTTGAGTCAGTGAAATTGGATAATGTATATAAGGAGGACAATTAGACTGTGTTAGTTGATTGAAAGTAGTTGTAGAATAGAAATATTGATTTGAAACATTGGAATATAGAAAACTCTTATTTTAGTTACCAGTAAATTTATTTTCTTATGGTGAAATTGAGAAATTAAACACACCAATCATACATGTAAATCCGTTTTTGGTGAATTTGATTTGATTTTCGAGGAATTGGGTAATCATTTTTCTTGTGAAGGTGATTGCGAGGTTCCTAAACAGTTGAGAAAATTTGACTTGGTAACTTCCTAAAGGGGTTACCCCGTACACATCCATAGATAAGTTGAGTATTAAATAAATCCTTAAAATATAATTCATATATAGTGCACATTACAATGAGTCAATAACTCCTAGATTATGTCCATGATATTTTGTCTGATGTTATAATTTTTTTCTAAAAAACATAGTAAACTTAATTAGTAGAGAATTTATTATCATTTTCAAAATAATCACAAGTAAATACAGTCAACTTATACAATAAATTTACTATAGAAACTTTAGGGAATCTAGCCCCCACACCAAGGTCTAAATCTTGGGAGAACCATGTTTACACCTTGGTTCGTACTTCGTAGAAATATAGACTTTGCCTTAAAGCTAACCCTAAATTGGATCTAGTCTAGTTACTGTGTCCCTACCCATTTGGTATAACCTTGTATAGGGGTCTAGTGCTTAAACACTTACCATTTACGAAGAAGACAAAGAAAGGGGGGGGGGGGGGGAAGTGCAAGCATGTCTTGAGAAAGGGGTACAATATCAAGGATAGTTTGGTTCACCATCTAGATATGAGAATTGATTCATTAATTTGCAGAGTTGATATTTGGTTTGTGGATTTTTTCTTCTAAAATTATGTACCTAAGATGCCATTATCATTTTTATGGGTTATGACTCTGGTTGGTAAACAGCTGTTAGCTGTTAGCTATGTATATTAGATGTTAGCTTTTTGAATTAGTTGTTTGTATTAGCTGTTTGAATTAGTTGTTTGTAGAAAAATTGTTTGATAAGATTAACTGTTTTTGATAAAACTGTAAGATGAAAAACTAATTTTCCAAAAAACTCTTCTAAAAAGCTAATAGAATTAATTTTTTCAAATTAGTTTTTTGAACTCAAAAAACTATTCGAAAAGTCATTTTATCAAACCTCTAATTAGTTACTTTTGATCAAAAAGGCTATTTTTAATAAAAAAACTACCCAAAAAGTTATTTGCCAAATACCCCATATATGTCAATTATATTATTTTATTGCTTCAATTTAGAGTTCCTATTATTAATAATTAAAAAAAGAAGTCACTATAATTTTCTAGATTCAGATTTGAGAAGCCCCATATTCCATGCTGATTATCTAAACCCATATTTTTATAATCAGATTATCTTATATTTATAAGTTGAATCAACCAGGTAACTCTAAAAACTAGAGACCATCCTACATTTCTTTAGTTCATTTCTTACTTTATTTTATTTTAATTCTGAAAATCACAACCCTTAATATTATGACTTATGAGTTATGGGTGAAGAACAAGGATTGAAATTATTACCTTTCCTCGTTTGACATAATTTGAAGGATGAATGTCTGGGCCCTTTGGCATCCCCTTTTTGATCCCCAAAACTAAATACCACCCTCCTCCATACCCAAAGTGCAGACACATACCGTGATGAGTGAGTGCAAACATCTGTCATTTCTTTCCAAACTCAACCACACTCACACTCACACTACTAGAACACTAAAACTAGCAGCAAGGCATGTTGGCTCACGTGGCAAATCTCTTCCCTTGATCCTCTTTCTCTGTTCTCACCCACCCCCATTCCTATCCCAGTAATCTTTTTTTCTCCATTACTTTTCTGGGTTTTTCTGGGATTTGATTAATTTTTCTGGGTTTATTTAATTTAATGCAAGGAGAAAACCCCAGAAATTTGGTACTGTGCTATTGTATCTCTCTCTCTTGATTTGAGGAAGAGAGGGAACATTAATAAGAGAATTTGTGTTTGGAAAATTGGATCTTGGGAAACAGAGGTATTGGGTTTAGGAGAAAGACTTGGTCTTTTTTATTCTGGGCAATTTTCTCTCTCTAGTCTCTTCGTCCTGGTTTGATTAATACATCAGGGTATTATTTTGTGTAGAAAATAACCGAATCTAGGCAAAGAAAGGTGCAGACAGAGTTAGAGATGTCCCAAAGAGGATAATAGATTCTTTTCTTTTTCTCTGTCTATAAACAACTTTGGTGTTAAGATTTTTCTAAGATTTTGATGCTGAGTACACAAGCAAGAAAACAAAGAGCAACCCATTTCACAGAGGTAGAGAGATAGAGAGAGGAAGAGGTGACAAATGGTGATGAAGAAGGTGAGAATGAGATGGGTTGCAATTAAGGAGGCAGAGAAAAAAGGGAGAATGAAATGGGTTGGTCTTATGGTTCTCTCTCTAGCTTCTTTCTCTCTCTTCACTCACTTCTTGATTGCAAGATACTCTGAGCAACAGCACAGCAGATTCAACCCTTCACCTTCTTCAAACTCAGTCCCAATCTTTGCTTGGAGACCTGTGTTTGGAAGTGCAGATCTTCCCAGAAATGTAATGCTCTCTTTCCTCAATTACCCTTTGAATTTTATTGTACTATTTTATGGCTTAAATTCCTACCTAATTCAGTTTTATCAAAATTTGTGCTTGACCCATCAAAATTCTGTGAATGTTTTCTGTAATTATCAGTTCATTTTGACATTTCAGTGCTTGATTTGATGAGGATAGGAGTATGGTTAATGGATTAGTTTATCTTTGGACGGCTACCAAAGCTTGGAAATGTCAACGTTATTCTTAATTTTGGAATATTGAGCTAGGTTCTTTTTCTGTCTGGAACTTAGGGTTGCAAATGATTTCATTTTCATGTCCAAATCTTCTGTTTGAAACAGGGCCCCCCTGTATAATCAAACCTATAAATGGTCCCTAGAATTCAGATTTATCTCTGTAAATCCCAATCTTGGAGTGTTTAATCTGAAGGATTTTGATGTGGACTCGAATTTTTTAATTCTTTAGATTAATTTTTGAATGCTTGTGACTTATGTGTCATTACCCAGATGGGATTTTTGGAGCATTATATGGATTCATGATGCCTTAAATTTTCTCCCTCTGTCAAGTCTAGATTTTAGGATAATGTCTGCCGAAACAGCATTAACCATGCTCATCTCATTTTCTTGTTTGATACTATTTCTTATCTCATGTTTTGTGTGAAAACAGAGTCCCCTGTATAAAAGACTATGGGGCCCAGTTAGCGAGCTGGGGTATTTGTATCCACACTCAAATCCTCGAGGACCCTACTCTGGTTAGTACTTCTATCTCTCCCCCCTTTTTTTTTCTTTTCCTTGTTCTTTTTCCGTACTGGGTTCACTGTGTGCTGTTGTTCATAACTTATCAATTCTTAAATTGTGCTAATTTAGATGTCTCCTTTTCACTAGAGTCCGATGTTTGGCAATGTGTTGTAGCTGGGTATAGCTGTCATGTTTCTTTCTTTCTTAGGGACCCTGGCCTTTCCTATTGTATGTCGTTTATGCTTGTGTTCTGAATAGTTCATGTTACTATAGGTCATACTAATGTAACCTTGGTAAGCATTGAATTCTAAAGTATTTGGTGAAACTGTATGATGTAGGAGTTCAATCAAACTCACTTGTAAAACTTTTGCGATTAATTTTGGCACATTTGCTGCACCTAGCCCGTCAATGGCCTGAATGAGGCACTTTTGGTGTTTGATGGTTTGGCCTAATGAACCCGATTGAACTATGCTACTCATTTTTGAAGGGAAGAAATAGTCATGGGTCTAGGTCCTGGCTCCTTTATTTTAGAGTTCGAGTGACATGGCTGGCCATTGTATTAACTAATCCCAGAATGATTGTTATAAGCCTAGATGGGTCTGCTGCAATAACCACGTAGTTTTACGAGTTGCGAGAAAACATGTAAGAGTCATTAATCTAAGAAATGCCTGGCAAAGTCTTATGGCATGTATTGACTACCTGAGCTAACTCTTGTTTAAACAATTTGGATAGAAAGTGAAGAAAAGAAAACAGTTAAAGTTGTGATTCTGCAAATAATTGGTATTGAAGATGATGGCATAGTGCCAGTGGATAGGCGGAGATATTTCAAGGGTTAACTCTTACTGTTGTTTGTTCTCTCCAAGTTGAATACTGTCTTGAGTTTGTCCTCTCTTCCTAACTTGTTACAGCTCCCAGCTTGCAATCAACGGGGTTCATTTTTGTCAGGATTCGAGGAGGCTTTCACGAGATCAGGACCGCTGTAAGACTTCTGCATTTCTACTCATTAATCTAAAAGAAGAATTAAGGCAGAAACTCCAAAAAAAAAAAAGGAAATAGAATTGATTGCATTAAGATGAGTTGTATGAATTCTTATTCATGACGGTTTTGCAGATCTGTGATGCTGTTGTGGTGGCACGGCTACTGAATGCTACTCTTGTGATTCCTGAGATTCTGTCAACCACTAGCAGCAAGGGAATTAGGTAGATTTATTCTCTTCTCTGAGGCTCGTCATGCCATCTATGCTTTCATTTTCACTATTTGATTCAGTAGTTTTGCATGTGCAGCTTAGAGTTCAAGAGTTTTGCCTATTTATACAATGAAGATCAGTTCATAGCAGCACTAGCTAAAGATGTCAATATTGTGAAAACTCTTCCAAAGAATCTTAAGGAGCGGAGGAGGAAAAAGGAAGTCCCTTTATACAGAGTGCCTAACTCAGCATCGCCGCATTTCTATCTTCACCAAGTTTTGCCGATGTTGAAGAAGCACTCAGTTGTTGAACTTGTTATCTCTGATGGCGGCTGCTTGCAGGTAATACCAAACTTCTTTAAATTTTGTTTTCTTGTTCTTTGGTGCTATTATGTTGAGCAGTTGTGCCTTTTGAGCCATGAAAGTTTATTTATACTTGGGATGTGTTGTCTATGTCTAAGCATCCTATTATTTCATTTAACTGGAAGAAAAAGAAATGAAACAGAATATGAAATAAGGACACTAGATCAGCAAAGCTGAGTGTGAAGTCCCAATCCAACTTATCTATGTAATCACACTCATGGGTCTTGACGAATTTATGACACTATAAGCCTAATGATGTGTGAGAGTAATTTTGTGATGTTTGTGGTGGGGCCAGTTGTCCTTATGTTTTCAAGTCACTTGTTACTAGTTACATCTGATTGATGCAGGCAAATCTTCCTCCTGATCTTGAAGAGTATCAAAGGCTGAGATGCAGGGTTGCTTTTCATGCCCTATGGTTCCGAAACGAGGTCCAAAAACTTGCTGCTAAGATTCTGAACAGGTCTGAGGCACTGTGATTTCTCCTTGTTATATTTATCTGATAAGATGTACATTCTCAACACATTTTCTTGGGCTTTGTAGATTACGGTCAGTGGGGAGGCCATATATTGTGTACGAACCGGGGATGAGTCGAGAAGCATTGGCGTATAACGGCTGTGCAGAACTTTTCCAGGTACTCCATAATGATAGTTAAAAGACACAGATAGTATATGCTTAGTATTTGCTGACATGTAGTCACTTGATTGATGTTTAAAATTTTGAAACCTGTTCTGAAGGATGTGCACACTGAGCTGATTCAACACAAGCGATCATGGATGTTGAAACGTGGGATGGTGAGGGGGAATCTTTCTGTGGACTCAGCTCAACAAAGGCTCAATGGTTCTTGCCCTCTTATGCCAGAAGAGGTTAGAAGTTTGTCTCTGCATTGTGTATTTATTTTTATGGCACTGTTTACTTGTTGTGTGACTGTTAACACCAATTTTGGGTAACTATTTTGGGTTTAGATTGTAGTTGATATGGGCAAACTGTCTCACTAAAGTAAAATGTTCTCTATCTTTTTAGGGGCTACTAAGCCGTTAGTGCCTTTAAAATCTACAGTCTGACAAAGCAATCCCATTTCAATTCAATTGTAGGGTATGTACATTACATTGTCTCTACCAATGCTATACCAGTTAGCACTCTGGGTTATTAATTTGGTTGAGTTAGCTTGTATTTCTATGGTCTAAAGGACTTCTTTGTTTAGAATTTCAGCTCAATATTCCCATCTTGTTTTTCTTCTTTTTTGTAAGTTCTTTGGGGGATAGATTTCAAAACTCGGAGTGGCTACAATGACAAGGACTTAGTAAACCTATGGAACAGAAATACTCCTTATGAGAGTATTTTCCTCATTAAATGACAAAATCAGGGCATGGAACTTTGTATTCATTATTGAGCTTTGGGTTTCCACAGGTTGGTCTCATCCTTCGCGCATATGGATATAGGCGAGACACAATCATATATGTCAGTGGCGGAGAGGTATTTGGGGGGCAAAGGTTACTGATTCCTCTCCATGCCATGTTTGATAATGTAGTCGACAGGACATCTTTGAGCACGAGTTGGGAGTTCAAACAGATTTATGGGCGTGAGACTGAGCTTGCGGATAGCATTTCAAGGGCGCCTCCTTTGGTTGTCGAAGAAAAAAAGCGTGAGGCATGGAAAAATGCAGGCCCACGGCCACGTCCCCTGCCTCCCCCTCCAGCTCGGCCTAAGTATCCATACAATATTGAAGGTTGGTGGGGTTGGGTGGCGGAGAGTGACAATGAACCCGAGAGTACAGTCATGGAGCTCAGAACTAATGCTCATAAGTTACTGTGGGAAGCTATCGACTATGTGGTTTCTATGGAAGCCAATGTTTTTATTTCGGGATTTGACCGTGATGGGAGGGGACGGCCAAATTTCGCTAGCTTGGTTATGGGGCACAGGTTGTATCAATCGGCTGCTTCTGTTACATATAGACCGGACAGGTAACTTGTCTCTTTTCCATTTGAGTATTGCATCAGTCACTAATACTTTTTGTTCGCGATTAAAATAGTGAAGTTCTGGTGCGTGAAATAAGGTCTAATAAATATTTTTATTTTGTACTAGATTTCAATGTTTTGCAAGCTAATATCTGGGGAACAGTTATTGCAAGTCTGGCTAATTTCCGGTTGTAACCGGAAAAAAGGTGTCATAGTGTCTGTTTAGATTGGGTTCAAACAGGATCATCTTGGGTTTGCTTGATAAGTTTGGGTACGGTTGGTTTGTCTAAAAAGCTTGTCAGGAAAATGTTTTAAACTATTGAGACAAGCTCCAGCCGATTTGGTTTGATTTAGGTCAATTTGTGCGACTCATGTCTCCATTCAAGTTAAAATGCATAGCTTATTTTGGGTGTCGCTCCAAATCATTTCGATTCTTTGACAGGATACGGTGGCTTTTGCTAGATCCACTAGTCCATATAAGATGTATCATCATACAACATCCTACAAGGATAGCCAATACGGCTTGTCTGGCTAGTTAGTTGAAACTGCATTCATCCCTTTCATTTGATTCTTGGCAGAAAAGAAGTGGTCAGACTCATTGATGAAGTCCGAGTGAGCATGCATCAAGCTAATCGCACGTGGCTATCTTCAGTACGGGGGCATCTAAGAAAAACATTGCTTGATGGTCTTCTGAAAGCATCCAACAACCTAAGACCACTGTCCTTTCTCTCTTATCCGATTCCTGAATGTTCCTGCGTGAGGGAGAAACCCACCCCAAATACACCTCTTGACTCAACCTCTTCAACCAACTTTAGCTCTCGAGCCACTTTGAGGGTTAAGCACAGTTGCCCGGCTTGGATGAGCGTTAGCCCAAGCTCACGGCAGAAGGAAAAGGAGAATGATGAAGACATCTATATTGATGAGACTTGGATACCTCCATTTTTCTTTGGCCGCAATGCGGATAATCAAGGTACAAGCAATGGCAGAAGCACCAGCCGGGAAGAGACCCCATTGGACGACCAAGAAGAGCCTGAGGGCGGCGACAGATGACACGACAGAGCCGTCAGCCTTTTATATGACTGTGTCCCCATGAAAAGAGTCGATCTTTCCTGGGGCCCCAGTTCCATTTCCGCTTCTCTGGGCTCTTGGATTATGTGACATACATAAACGATTTAGCGGCGAGGAAAGTATTCGAGCTCCTGGTTTAGTTTGCTGTTGGGATTGTTTGGCTGGTTGCTGCAACACAACAATTCTGGCAAGAAGTGAGCTTTCAATTATGCTGGAGTACTTATACTTACATAGGAAATCTAGTATTTAACTGTGTGTTTTCTTGGCGTTGCCCCCGATTTTGAGCACCAGGGGCTTCTTGGAGGGAGAGCCATAACATTGTGCATGATTAGATTTAAGAACTCTCCCTTTTTTAGATTTTCAATATAGATGCATCTAGAGAGCTTGTCAGTTGTAATAGACCATATAAATACATAGAGATTTGATATCTTACTTTTAATCAACCATACAGCAGTGGATGACATTTTTACCCGTCGAGTAATGATCTAGTGTGATGTGATCACCTTTTGAGCACTGTAGATTGATAATTTGTAACCTTGGAATGCCGTTTTTAGACGTGTATTCGTCTTGTACTCTTACTATTATTCCTGTATATATTTGTGTTTTGGGGTGCAAATGAGGTGCGTTGTTCGCTGTGGGCGGATTTCAAACCAAGATATTTGGTATTAACCTTCAGAGACTTTACCGTTAAAGACATGCTACGCCCAATCTACGCCTGTTTTTGTGTCTGTCCTTCGTACGAGACATTCTTGGTAAACAAGGCATTATACTTGGGTCTTGAGACACTCAATCAAGCACCAGAATACTATTTTCTTTTGAAAATGATTGCCCCGACTTTTTTGAAAATAAAGAACAAAGAAACTGCAGAGAAGCTGGGGGATCAAAAAGTCCTAATAAAGCAAGACTTGGACCCGTGAATGGCCAAAAAATTCCAACTGCATGCTGTACTTGTTCCCCAAGTCAGTCTCCTCTATTTTAAGAGGATGTCTAAGCAACTAATTCGCCAGCAAAACTAGTACTAATCATATTCCAAAATTTTGAAGATTTGATCCCAACAAAGACAAGAAGAAAATGTTGAAGATCACCAGTGGGAGTTGGTACTTGATGTGCTGGTTCAGGTCATTAATTCAGTGTTTGGGTGCATCTTCTTTAGAAGATCTCCAACTAGAACCTGCTGATGCAACCACCAGTGAACCGATCAGAGCCACCAGACCGGGTTCAGCTGAGATGGTGGTGGCTGCGAGACATTTCTCGGCAGCCCATAGAGTCCGGCTTGGTTCATAGACACTTATTGCTGACAGCACAAGCAGATGAACTGACAAAAGCTTTTTGATCATCCTAGAGAATAAATCACTGTTTGTGTGAGCTATATTTCATTAAATGTACTGATATTGGGCTCCTTTTGTGTCAGGAGTGATCAGATAGAATTGTCAAGCCTTTATGGAATGAAAAATTGCAACTCATGGTACAAAGTTGTCACTTGTGACTTGTGAGTTCAATTGGCATAAACTATAAAGTCTGCTTTTATATGTGGTTGAAGTGTATGAGCCAGAGCATATGTTGATGTTAGGATTAGTTAAAGAAGTGTATTCAGCTTGAAGTCTTCAATGGGAATTTTTTTTTGTTAGATAAATTTCAGTGTTTGTTGATACTCTCTTTCTCTTTTTATTGTAATACAAATTGAAAATTCCCAATTAATACGATAAATTAAGTTTGAACTCTATAAAAAGTGTCAAATTTGAGCAAAATCTAAACCTATCTGTCTATGTCCGTCTTTTCCCATACTTTTCCTCCAATTTATAGGGCAATAAAAGTTATTACGGATCAAATGTTACTTTATCTAACAATTTAATTGAAAAAGAGCATTGGTTCCTTTTTTTTCTTCTTCGCGATATATACTGCTATGAAAACATTTGTTATAGATAGATAATGCTCTAAACACTTGTTCCTTTGAAATACATATATTAATATGAAAAGATCAAATATGTTGTGACACAACAATTTCTTCAAGCTTTTAACAAGGTATAAATTTAACTTATCTTTTATAAAGTAAATCGATTAACTGAGCCGTAGATAGGAATGGTCATTATATCAGTTCACACTGCATTTTCAAAATTAGACAAATCACTACAAGTAAAATCTTGATCCATTCTCTATATAGATAACCTAAGCATAATCTTATCAAATGAATTGCTTAAGGTTTTGTATCTTATGGTCTTACCCCCCCCCCCCCCCCCCCAAAATGGCTTAAGTTGCGAACATCGACTTGGTGCATGAGAGCACTCCGACGCTAGAATTACCCCATAGAATGCGGGCTGCTGGCCCACTATCACTTGTCCAATTATCATTGCAAGCTGAGAGTAATGGCATGTCTGGTGGAATTGGGCAGAGTTCTACAACTCGAGACACACTTTTTTATTTTTAATATATTTTTGTTTTTTTTATAATGTATAATTTTTATATGATTAAAAAAAGGGGATTGGGTGTTACAAGGGGTGTTTATGATAAATATTTTTGTTGGGTGATTCAAATTAAAGTTTCATAGGTTTGAGAAGTGATAAATTGTAACTTCTAAAAAATTGAAACTTTTGCTGACGTGACAAACTTAAGTTCCAAAAAATGAAACTATAATCGGGAATGCTCGGATATCATCACTCCATCCCCTTCGACCTTCGTTGCATAATTGCAGGTGTAGGTGATATTTTACAATAAAATGATTGATCGTCTATCAATTCTTTTATAAAATTATTAACAATATATTCTATAAATTCAAAATTAAATTTCATTTATATCAAATTATAAGTTTGTCTATTATCAGCATCATATATATCTTAAGGAATATATTAAAAGCAAATAACAAGGATGCACTTTTAATTATTATTTTTTTCAAATTCTTTCTAATAAGATTAAAAAAGCTAATGGAGTAGGAGTTTTTCCCGGATGAGTAAGCATGAAGTATCAACATCCTCCAGCAGAGGAAGAAGACGACGACGCCGCTACTGGCACCGACAACGATCCGAGGTCCCCTCTGCTTTCTCTTTCGTGTTTTTCTCCGTAAATTAATGGTTTTTGTACGCATATTATTCGACATTTACGAACACAAATTGATGAACTTTGGAATGCAGAAGGGAAAAATGCTGAACAAAAGCCCAGTAAATCTAGGTCTAATCACTCTGAGAGAGAGCAGCATCGATTGAAAAAGCAAAATCAACCAAAGGCAGGCTTTCATTTCTTTCAGATCAGAGAAAGGCACGATTTTTACGGGTTAATATGTCTGATCTTCACTTCAATTTTTCTGGGGTCGTTTTTATTACCTGAATTTGGTTGAATTCTTTGTAGTAGTATCGCATTGCATTGTCAGAATTCATCAATTCAGGATTATGGTTTTCAGTATCCAGCAATTTAGGATCATGGGTTTTAGTCCTTTATGTTGCTGTTTGAATTGCCTTTGAGTTGGTATCTCTTGGTTGCAAGTTTTTTTGTTTTTTTGGGGGTTGGGGGGGGAACAGGGGTGTGGTGTTCTGCTTAAGCCAATTTTTTCCCATGCTTTTGCACATTAGTATCAGATTTATGTTGTCATACTAGGGGATACATTATTGAGTGTTTGTAATGTACCTAACCCAAAGGTAATCGGAAATTTAGGGGTTAGGAGGAATGTTTCTACGATTTTACTCTGCCTTCTAGGGGATTATCAATTTTCTTTTATATGTTAGGGGAAGCCATAGATCAGGCTTGGGCGTGGCTTTAAGTAATGTGTATAATGAACATAGACCATGTTTGAAGAAACAGAACGGTTGAAGCAAAGGCATAGTGTATAAGCATTGCAGACAGGTTGTCAAGGAATGCTTAGCCATTCTTTCCATCACATTTGGTTAGTATTTCAAAGTTCTTGTTGGCCTTTGGACAAATGTTTCAAAGGAGCATGGATTGAAGTCTTGAAGTGTAGGCAGGCATACGAAGGAAAGAAATGATGAAATGTTTGAGATTTTTCTCGAAAGTGACCCCTCAAGTAATGTACTTAGGGTTTTATTAAGCTCTTACCAACTTGTAGACACTTGAGTTATCTATATTCTTTCTTTTTTTTTTTTTTGGTTGAAAATAGGAACAATTTAGACTTCTTTTAATAACATGAAAATGCAGAGATACCTCATTATCATATTTGCAAAAATGAATTGCATTCAATGTGAATAAAGAAAGGTCATTTTTTTAAGGATAGCCCTGAAGCTGTAATTTTGACTCTCTTTTCTTGATTTGGTAGGATAGAGAACCTGTGCTTCTTCTCTTTATGCAATTGCACTTGGCGAATTGTATAATTTATGTTTGATGATTGTATGATTATTGGGAATAGAGTTCAAAGAGCCTGTGATATTTGGTTTTATTTTTAAGGTGATAGCTAGATGCCTGAAGGAGCATTTATTCATCTGTATGAAAAGAGAACATTTGGACAATGGCTATGTTCATTCATCAAATTTCCTTGCAGATTTGTAGAGGAGACTTGGCATCAGAGTTTGCAAGTTTTCTAGTAAAGCCTATGAGCTTCTAGAAGGAGCCCTTTATTTTGCATACTAGTCTCGCAATTTGTAGAAGATATGAACTTTAGAGAAGAACTGAAATTCATAGAGGAGGAACTCTGATACGTTTAGACAGCAATCTGTACTAGGGCTTTGAATGGTACGATTATATAGAAGATCCGAAAACTCCATAGCCAGTGTGAGATCAGAAAGGGGTTTTCCAGGAATTTGTAGTGAGGAATATGATGACAATCTATATAGACAAATGGAGTAGAAGCAAAGACATGCAGGTGTCCTTTTGGTGGCATTTCTCACCTTTAAAAGCTACAGGGAGGTGGATCTTGCCAAAATGATGTTGATTGATAATTTGATATGCCTAGTCCATTGATATCTCACACTCGAATTCAAGTTCTTTTTAGAGCCGAGGGATGTGCCAACGCTTTACAGAGTGCTCTAGCTGGGTATAACAGCCAAAATTGAAGGCTGATTTTTTCCTTTTAATTTATGCAACTTACAATTACAGGAAGAGAGTAGTGAATAAAAGATCACTGTTTTTTGGAGCAAGATATCTATGGGTATTCAGCAATGTTTCTTTTCTTCCATTCCGTCCTGAAAGCATACACTCTTAGGTGTTGACATTATCTAAATTTCGCTGAGGCTAAGGCGCCTATAAAAGGATTCAAATCATGCAGTAACAGGCAAAGAAGTCTCGTAGACTGCCAAAAGTCAATTCTGCCAAAATCTATGCCTTAGTTGCTTTGGTCTTTGTGGGTGGATACTGTTCATTTTTCTGCTGGCAAGATTTGCTCCTGTCTGAGTGTGATCTCTTTATATGGTGTTCTGTTGCCTGATTTGAACATGTTAAATGGGATTCTGTATATTTTGATTTCCTAAAGATAAAGTGTCTATTATGCATAGTGGTGATGGTGGACTTGGTGGCTTGATATTGGTATTTGTTAGAGTGTAAACCTATTCTTGAGCCTTCAATCATCAACTTAAGTTTTTGGTTACGATGGTTCTTGAACATGGTATCAGAGCCTTTCTGAGTGAGAGGTCTCAAATTCGAAGCTCAACAGCCCCCATATTGATTTATTGCGCAAGGTAGGGGGAGCCTATGCGGCATTCACGCTTTAAGCCCAAAGGGCATTTGACTGAGGTGGCATGTTAGAGTATAAACCTATTCCTAGGCCTTCAACCATCAGCTTAAGCTTTTGGTTGAGATGGTTCTTGAACAATATTGACGGCATTCACTTTGCAAATATACTGAATCCTCCATTACTTTTAGATTAAGTGCGGAGAAGTAATGTGTCACATTTTTATTATATATTTTCAACAAAGCTAAAGCTGTCACTAATTACCAAATTTGTATACCTCAATGGTTTGGTTGCCTCATATTGGTGTGGGTGTTCACTGTCCAGATATCATGGATTCTTGATAGCTTTAGACCTAAGTGCCTGAGAAGTTAGTATGTGTTACATGTGCATTTATACATTTTTGTAAAAAGCTGAAGCAATTTTTTAAGCTTTGTTTATAATGCATTAACTCTAGTTTAAGATTAAATTAGCCTTTGCTTCCTATTTGTTGTGGAGTCTGAAGTAAGAGGCTGCCCACCGTCTTACCAATCATTGGCCTAATAAAATAGTCTCTGTACCTAGAAGGGCAAGGTTGCATACTTCTGGCCCCACCTGAGGTGTGATCTTTCTGAGAGACACTTGGAATACTTACGATAACTGAGCACAGATTTCTGGCCAAAGTTGCGAAACAAATATAGAAATGTCTCATTGCTTCAGATATCTGATGTTTTCCTCATTTAGTTCCATTGGTTCCTGCATCTTTTGCAGCACTGGTTGATAAACATCATCTTCGTTTTTCTCATTTATTTTGATACAGACAGCGAATCACAGGTCGGTAGACAGCTTTGCTGATTATTGGCAAGCCATAAGAAATGACTACAGATGAGAAAAATGCAGTTCAACCCTTAAGAAACCTGCACAACTCAATGGAAGCACTGTTTAGTGAGGACTTTGCCTACAGATAAGTGTATCATGCTGCTGGGCTAGCTTACTTAACCGTTCCTTTGAATGTCCCTTAGCAATCATTTGCTCATGCTCCTCCCAAAGGTAACCCACCAAATGAAAACCTGCTTCTGAGATTCATGGATCATTTTTTGTTGAGATTGAAGGCAGCACATTTGAGAGTCTCACGAACAGCATTTTCGATATTTACTATGAAGGGTATGTACAGATGGTTTATTTATTTAAATTTCCCGCCTTCTGTGATGTTTTGAACTATCCCTGTATCTATGCTTTCCCTTCTCCATCACAACGATCTCTCTGTTCATCCTTTTCATTGACAAACCCACAGTTGCTGGCTGATTCTATTGCTGTGTTTCTTATGTCTTCTGCATGGCAGAGGCTGCTTGTCTCTGCATTCTTTTGGAGGCCGACGGCTTTGAAAGTTACCACTCTGTTCCTGATGTTGTAGCTACATTCTCTCTATCTCTTGGTCCAAATTCTTCGTTTGCCTATTTGCATTCTCTGATATTGTACTAAATGACTTGGTGGTCTAGCCACAATCCATGAGAGCATCTGAATCTAGTAAAAAAAAAAAAAACAAACTTCGGTAATAGTTTTGATGATGGAACTCAGCTCTGTTTCCCTTTTCCTAGTTTGTCAAGGGCTCATGGCATTAGGGTTCTGGCATTTCACTTCTATCGAAACAAGCAATTACATTTGACAGGCTATAGCTGATTGTCAATCAATCTTGCTCTGGAGACAAGCAGGATTCTTGATCTTTGCTCTAGTACAAATTCTCAGGCCTTTAGTGGATTAAATTGAATTTATTGTTTTATGTATTAATTCTGCGATTCCTTGGCTGAAGTCGTCCTTGTGCTTTTCTAGTATTCCAAACCTACGAATGGTTGGACAATCATGTATCATATGCTATCATTATCAGGGGTCACTGACGCCGCAGTTATTAAGCTGTTTGCTGTTTATGTTGTATATTCTTTGTCACACTTTTAGTTCATATTAGCCCTTGCAATCTCAATGCAAAAGCTCCCATCTGAATTCCAGGCCTCTCCCATCTCCTTGCCCCAAGCATCCAAAACCTAACACCCCCTCCCCCCCCCCCCCCAAAAAAAAGAAGGAAAAAAAGAAAAAAAATAAGACATGCTTCAGTGAAACTACTCTTCAACAACAGTAATAACCACCTAATATGTATCTCACCAAAGTGGAGGCTGTTTCTGAAAGTGAAGGTGCTTTTCGCCTGAGCTGATTTGTCTGAACGCTAATGGTGGACAGCATACTGTGGAAACTTCCCCACTTCGGACTCGGGAGTGGATTTGTCACTAGGCAACATCTCGGTTGAAGCTGGCATTGGCAAGCTACGTATGCTCTATCTATGAAAAAAAATAAAAAGGGCAGCCTGGTGCATAAGTACCCCGCATTCACGCAGGGTCCGGAGAAGCGCCGCACCCCAAGGGGTGAATTGTAGGCAGCCTAACCTGACTTTGTCAGTGGTTGATTCCACGGCTCGAACCCGTGACCTTTTGGTCACACGGAGACAACCTTACCGTTACTTCAAGGCTTCCCTTCGATGTATGCTCTATCTAGGTTCTTTTTTTTTTTTTTATGATTTTGCCACTGTTGGTTGGAACTGGCAACTGTCTGATTCCAAATACTGGCTGATTTCGTACAAGAACATCATCCGCAAGGCCAGAGAAGTAGACCGTGGATTGCAGACAAAAGTGTTCATGCCTAACCTTCTTGGCCCTAACTCATCCTTTTTCAGGCTTTTCAGCTGCTAAGAGCAGCAGGCTGTACTTTAGCTAATGGCTGCTGTTTTTCATTTTTTTTAGATATTTTTTGTGGGATAAGAATAATATTATCATTGATCAATCACCTCCCAATATGCAACATCCTATGTCAAGCGTCGATTCCCCCTCTTAGTCTCATAACCCCCAACCCTAAAAGAGAATGGAATATGCACGAGTCTTTGCTTGCACATTTCAAAGTTTTCATTGTACTGCAGGATGCCAGGATCTCAGTAAGCAGTCTCTAAGAAATCAGCCTGCATCGCACTCTGAGGAGGTGAGTAGAAAGCATTATCTTTCGGCTGTCAAGAACCTCCAAACAAGAGAATGCTAGTAGTCTTTGGTTTAGTCATATAGGTGTTCTTCCCACTTTGATTTGATTCTGACTTCTGAGTGTTTCATCTCTTGTTCCTATTTCCTAGTATACTTTGCCCTGTTTTGAGAAAGGGCAACGAAGAATTAGGAGAACCAAGTGGTTTGGGCGCTTTGGTTCGCTACATTGACCCTAGTCGATAGAGTTATGAGTTTACATTCTACTGTTAAATGCTGTCATATCTGGTGCCATGAAACATGCTGATCAGGGGTCACCATTGTGTACAGGGCAAGAACATGGCCTTCTTGTTTATTGCAATGCTTATTTAATGAATGGATTGACCTGTCGACTTTTTTTTTTAAAAAAAAAAAAATTGTTGGCATTTTGAGTCCCTCTAGTTTGCAGCAGCTCTGCATCCCTGAGACTTGGTAGATTTGAATTCTCCACAGGCAGAAGAAAACTCTCAAATCTCTTTTTACAATGGTTGAGAATTCTTTTGGCAGATTTTTTGACCATTTTTGGTATAATTATTCCACCATATGTGGTCATTGTAGACATGTTGAGGAATTCTCTCTACCGGGTCGGAGCATTATAAGATTACAATCCTTTTCAATTTCAGACGATCGAAATATCTTATGTATTTTGATCATTCGTAATTATAATTAAAAGGAAATATAACTTGTAAATATGGCTGCTTCTTTGCAAAATAATCTTAATTTTTCCTAAAATCAAGATTTCTTAGATCTGTAGCCTTCTCTTGGATCAGATACCTCTCGGCTCTCCTGTTACTCGTTTGTACAAATCCCTTCCAGATTCCATTGTTGGTCCTCTCTCAGTCTCTCTCTTCATTAATGACAAATCAATTCCAGGCTCACTAATCGACATGATTATGACCTCTTTAATTATCAAGGTAATAGGCAATTAATCAAACAGTTTAGTACTGGACTACTGGCCGCCATGAAAGTGACTACGTGTTATATCAGTGCAATATTAAATAGTCTGAGTCAGAAGGAAAAACGCTCCCTATAATCACAATCACATCTGAGTTCCTGTAGAAAAAGGACCAGAAAATTCACAGTTGAAGTCTCCTTGTTAACTACCCCAGAAAGAGACGTATCAACGTGTGGACCGTATGTATTAATAAAAAAAAAATATAATAAATAAATAATGAAAAGGAGCCAATAGGGGAGTCTTTGTATATAGGCAAGCTTTGATAGGTGGCACTTAGGCAATGGCCTGCATTTAGGACAAGAATCATCACCAAAATCTAGCCCACGTAGTATTGGGAGCAAGAAAGAAATCAGGGGGCCATATCTATGTTAGCATGTGCAGCTGAGTTGAGCGGCTTGTGCTTTTTGGAGTGGCCCGCAGGGAGGCTCGGAGCAACAAAGTAGCTCATGAAACTTTTTCCTTGCTTTTTTGTGTTTTTAATTTTAATTGAGTTTTTCTTTTTTAATTCTAAAAAAATTATGCATTGTAGAGTGAGCTCATATGTATTGTTTTATTTGATAAACTAAAGCAGTGAATCTTGCATTGTGTGGAGGAAAACTTGAGAGGCGAAATTGGTTCAAGGGGTGATGTAGAAGGGGTACGCCATCCACTTGTGAGCCAAATTTTGGCTCACCATTGTATTTGCTCCAATTAAGGCTCCCACTTTCCCACGTAGTTGTATTGCATCAGGTCTGTACACTTGAGTAATAATCAAAGTGATATCCGATTGTGTCAACTTATACAAAAACTCTCCCGTGTGGATTCTGCTTTCGCAGGATTTGAAGAGATCTAAATGTAGGTAGTTTTACCTCTATATGTATGATTACACGTAGAAAAACATTTTCTAATAGACTCATATAAAAAGTTCTAAGAAAATATTTTAATATTTAAAAATCGATTGGCAAACAAAGCTACCAAACACAAGACCTAAATTACTTTAAATAATATAAATTAACGCGAATAACAAATAAATGAGAGTTGTGTGTACTTTGAGCAGCAAGGGGGTGAAATACTACAAATCTAGCCAAGTGTTGTCTACATTTGGACAATCGAACGTGAGGGTGATAACGCAGATGCAATTAGGGTACTACTTAAATCAATTAGAGGAGCGGAAATAAAAACCTTGCAAAGATCTATCTACTAACCTATCATCTTAAAATTTGATCTCAAATCTCCACAAACTTCTATCACGGACTATGTCCCAGGTTAATCCTATATACTTTAGATCATATTTAATTACCTTGTTCCAACTTTTCTTTGGCCATCATCAACCTCATCTACATTCCTGAAGGTCAATTGTCTCGCATCTCTTCACTGGTGCATTCACACTCCTCGATTTAACATAATCAAACTATTTTAGTCTAGTCTCCCTCATCTTATCTTCTAAGGGTGTAACTCATACTTTCTCTCTAATCACTTCATTCTTAATTCTATACAATCTCATATGGCCACACATCCATTAAATCATTCTTATCTTTGCTACCATTAACTCGTAGACTGGACTTTTCCTGATTGATAAGCATTCTGAACCATACAATACAGCTGGTTTGACTACCACATGATAAACTTTCCCTTTCAATCCTATTGAAATTTTCTTATCACACAATACTCCGGAAGCATTCCTCCATTTTTAACATCCTGCTTTAATACGATAATTCATATTTTGGTTAATATTTCATTTCTTCTCAATGATTGAACCTAAATACCTGAACTTCTCGGCCTTGGTATTACCACACCACTTATGGTGACTTTTTCCTCATCCTTTTCCTCACCATTGAACCCATATTTTAGGTATTCAGTCTTGGATCTGCTCAACTTAAATTTCCTAGATTATAAGATATGTTTCCACTACTCTAACTTGATGTTAAATCCATCCCTAGTCTCATTATAAGAACAATATTATCAGCAAATAGCATACACCATAGTACCTAGCCTTGAATCCCTTTTATGAGTTCATCAATAACAATTGTGAACAGAAACGGGTTTAAAATTGAACCTTGATGGAACCCAATGTCAATAGGAAAGTTGTAACACCTGGGATTTTATCTCCTTGTTCCGCCATTTTATATTGTTAAAAATTGAAATCACATTGACATGCTTGCTTATGAGCTGTTTTTATTGAAAAGAATATTCTTCCTATTTTAGGATTATATCAGGCACTACATTGAGCAGCCTCTTTAATATAACTGAACTGGCGAACCTTGGGACTAGTCCTGTAATTTATTGAATCGAACATTGAGAATTAATTATAATGTAACGAGTGGATAAACTCGTATTAATTATGATGTGATGAGTGAATAAGCTTGTATTAATTATGATGTGACAAGTGGACACGCTCGTATTAATTATGACGTGATAAGGTAATTATCCAAAATAAAAGAAAAAAAGGAAAAAGAAAAGAAATTATTATTATTTAAGGGGCCGAAGCCCCTTCTTTGAAGGAGGGGGGGGAGGAGGAAGGGGCGCGACGAGGGTTTGGAACCCGTGACCCCCACCGTGATTTCCCCCTCAACCCCAGCGGCCAGCAGAGCAAACAAGGGTTCGCGTCTAACCCTAATCTGTCCAATTAGCCCGGGAGTTGGGTCCTTTAGTTTGGAACGAGGTGGGCTTCCTCTTCCTCCTATTTATTGTTAATTTCAATGAAATTTATTGATTATTGATTATAGTTCATTCAGAATTCGACCGGATTATCAGTGATTGGAATAATAAAGTTTATCGATCATTTAAAGTTAATTGAAATATATTGATTACTGCAAGTTTATCGATTATGGAAGGTTTATTGAAAATATATTGATTATTGCAAGTTTATGGAAAATTTATCAATCATGAAAGGTTTATTGAAAATATATAGATTATTGCAAGTTTATGGAAAGTTTATCGATCATTGAAGGTTAATTGAAATATATTGATTATTGTCAATTTATGGAAAGTTTATCGATCATTGAAGGTTTATTGAAAATATATTGATTAATGCAAGTTTATGAAAAGTTTATTGATCATTGAAGGTTATTGAAAATATATTAATTATTACAAGTTTATGAAAAGTTTATCGATCATTCAAGGTTTATTGAAAATATATTGATTATTGCAAGTTTATGAAAAGTTTATCGATCATTAAAGGTTTATTGAAAATGTATTGATTATTGCAAGTTTATGAAAAGTTTATCAATAATTGAAGGTTTATTGAAAATATATTGATTATTGCAAGTATATGAACAGTTTATCGATCAATCAGGGTTTATTGAAAATATATTGATTATTGCAAGTTTATGGAAAGTTTATCGATCATT
>JACYFF010031956.1:103890928-103903243 GCA_017589665.1 Selenicereus undatus | reverse complement strand
GAAAATATATTGATTATTGCAAGTTTATGGAAAGTTTATCGATCATTGAAGGTTTACTGAAAATATATTGATTATTGCAACTTTATGAAAAGTTTATCGATTGTTCAATATTTACTGTTATGCCAAAAGGCAGAAATTCAAGTTTAATATTTATTGTTCTGCCAACAGGCAGAAATTCAAGTTCAATATTTATTGTTCTGCCAGAAAGCAAAAATGCAAATTCAATATTTATTATTCTACCAAAAGGCAGAAATTCCAATTCAATGTTTATTGTTTTGCCAAAAGGCAGAAATTCAAGTTCAATGTTTCTTGTTCTGTCAAAAGGCAGAAATGCAAGTTCAATATTTATTGTTCTGCCAGAAGGCTGAAATGCAAGTTCAATATTTACTGTTCTGCCAGAAGGCAGAAATTCAAGTTCAATATATATTGTTCTATCAAAAGGCAGAAATTCAAGTTCAATATTTATTGTTCTGCCAGAAGGCAGAAATGCAAGTTCAATATTTACGGTTCTGCCAAAAGGTAGAAATTTCAGTTCATTGTTTATTGTTCTGCCAAAAGACAGAAATTCAAGTTCAATATTTATTGTTCTGCTAGAAGGCAGAAATGCAAAGTTCAATATTTACTGTTCTGGCAAAAGGCAGAAATGCAAGTTCAATATTTATTGTTCTGCCAAAAGGTAGAAATTTAAGTTCAATATTTATTGTTCTACCAGAAGGCAGAAATGCAAGTTCAATATTTACTGTTTTGTCAAAAGGCAGAAATTTCAGTTCAATGTTTATTGTTCTGCCAAAAGGCAGAAATTCAAGTTCAATGTTTACTGTTATGCCAGAAGGTAGAAATTCAAGTTCAATATTTATTGTTCTGCCAGAAGGCAGAAATACAAGTTCAATGTTTACTGTTCTGCCAAAAGGCAGAAATTCAAGTTCAATATATATTGTTCTGTGAGAAGGCAGAAATTCAAGTTCAATATTTATTATTCTGCCAGAAGGTAGAAATACAAGTTCAATATTTACTGTTCAGCCAAATGGCAGAAATTCAAGTTCAATATATATTGTTCTGTCAGAAGTCAGAAATTCAAGTTCAATATTTATTGTTCTGCCAGAAAGCAGAAATGCAAGTTCAATATTTACGGTTCCGCTAAAAAGCAGAAATTCCAGTCCATTGTTTATTGTTCTGTTAAAATGCATAAATTCAAGTTCAATATTTACTGTTTTGCCAGAAGGTAGAAATACAAGTTCAATATTTATTGTTCTGCCAAAAGGTAGAAATGCAAGTTCAATATTTTCTGTCAACATGCAGAAATTCAAGTTCAATGTTTATTGTTCTACCAGAAGGCAGGAATGCAAGTTCAATATTTACTGTTCTGCCAAAAGCCAGAAATTCCAATTCAATGTTTATTGTTCTGCCAAAAGGCAGAAATTTGAAATTATACGTTATAAAACCCTGTCAACTGGTAGAAGAACCAGGTCAATAAAGAATCCCGGTGCGTATGACGGATTGTAGAACATTGTACTTTAATAAACATGCATGTGAAGTTCAAAGCGCATATTGCTACATCATTAGTATACCATTCACATGACATAGTTACATGTTTCGCCTTATGGTTATCATTCCATGTTTTATCGAAGAGGTTTATTCTTGTATATGACCTGTTACTGTATGGTGTAGTGAAATCATCAGTTTAGTGACTCTATCGCATTGAACATGATGCTTGTTCTAGTGTAAATGTTAAATTCATATAGTCTGTCACCTGACAGCATCTTCAACGAAATTTAAATTCTCAAAATTTCAAGAAAAACGATAACACTCCTAGCCCTTGGGTTGGGAGCGTTACAAAAGTTCTCTGTGACTTTTCCTAAGGTCCTAGCGCTTGTATTCACTCCCTAATACACATCCTTGATAGTTGGGATATATGCCACCGACTCCTCTTTCTTCTCCAAACACTTCCATAATACCTCACGCGATATTCTATCATACGTTTTTCTATATCTATAAACGCCATGCGGAGATTATTTTTCCTATCCCTATACAATTCTATGAGTCTTCTTATGAGATGGATTGCTTCTATGGTTGATCTACCTGGTATAAAACCAAAATAATTTTCCAAAATTAAAATATCCTTCATCAACCTTCTCTCAATCACTATTTCCCACAACTTCATAGTGTAACTAAGCAGTTTAACAGCGCTATAATTATTATAATCTTGACTATTACCATTTTTCTTGTAAAGCGCGATGATTGTACTGATTCTCTACTCGCATGGCATTTTAACAGTCCTAAAAATGACATTTAAAAGCTATATTAACCACTCTAGTTCCTCTTCACCCAAACACTTCCAGATTTCCATAGGGATACAGTTCGAACCCATAGCCTTTCCATTCTTCATCTTCGTTAATGCGTCTCTAACCTACTCTTTACTAATACGACTGTTGAATATATAGTTTTGTACCCCTCCTTATTCCTCCCTCATTGCTTTGGGAATACTTACTCCTCTCACCATTAAAGAGCTTAGAAAAATAACTCTGCCAACTCACCCTTATGTTTGCTTCCTCTACTACGACCTTAACGTTATGACCTTTGATACATCTTACGTTTCCCAAATCTCTTGTTTTCTTTTTAGTATCCCTTGCTAACTTAACACATCCTTCTTACCTTCCTTGTCTGCAATCTCTGATAGTACTTTCCATATACATTGTATCAACTTATGTAATCCTCAAATTATTTTCAAGAACAAAAACCATAAGTCTCAGAAAAATTTGGCCTGGTTTGTTTGAACGTGACAACATGCTGGTTGGTAGTCAAATAAGACATGTTGCCGTATCGAGTTGGTGTTTCTCCCAGCAGTTTTCAATTTGGCTCAAAACTCAGCGTTGTGTGGTGTGAGACAATGATGTATACCATACTCCCACCCCCGATGGGAACCATGAAGGTGACTCAACACCAGGGAAATTGAGGTGGGTCACGAAACATTCAACATCACATGAAGTGATTGGCTGATTGCCCACTGCTACTCATTTCTAGATGTATGACCTTGAATTTGGAATCATATGGATTCTGAAGCTTTTCCCGTCTAAAACAGAACAAAATAGAAATGCTCCAAAATCCACGCAATCATCAGTATTGAAAGCAACATATATTTGCAGATATTGTATATTCAGCACCCCAGTGACAAGCACGGGTGGAATTCTATACACAAAATAACTTATTTAACTATCTATGAGAAGATTATACAAATAATTTCATCATCTGCCCAAGAAAATCTCGGCCTCGGACATGTAACTTCATCTCGAACTTCATGGCTCCAAAAAGGGCATTCTGTGCTGAGAGCACGCGTGAATGTGGAAGAGGGATGCTGAATGTGTGGGTGCAATGCAAACTGTACGCAAGTTTTGCATCTGAATGAGTACAATCACCCCATCAGCGTGGAGGAAGAGAAATGGAGGGATCATGCCGTCTGCAATGCTTCGTTTGATTGGTCTAGGCATTCATATGGATTGGCATAGAAATAGTCCTCTTCCTTTGGTTTTTCAGGAATCACCTTCCGAGTATGGGGGCTTCCCATGCGACTAGCATGAGCTTCCTTCACTTGGGAAGAGAACTCATCCCAACTTAATGATCCATTGGTGTATTCATCAATCAACTGAACTAGCAGCTTTCTGTCTAATGAGATTGTTGTCTTGAAACCCAAGAATCTGTAAAACAGTTCAAAAGTCATCCACAATAGTTGACATTAAAAGCCAATTTCACATATCGAGAATCTGTGTTCTAAAATGAAGGGTCTAGTGTGTCAGCATGCATTTCAAAGTAACAACTGTGCGATGAGGATACTTGAGGTCAAATGAAGGGAAGTACGAGCAAGTTAAAAATCATAAATGGAGGTGGTTGAGCAGTGTTGATAATGTGTCCTGCTTCTTATAATTAGGACCAACTACATAGTGCTGCTATGAGGAGATGTAAAACTCAGTATTGAAAGCACAAGTGCCGTACCTGCGGTGTCCTTCAACGACTTTAGCCATATTTCCATCATATGTTGGAACAAATATATCGCTCTTTAATGAGACCAGGTAGTCCAATGCTGCCATCTGAGATGAGTGATTCTGGAAAAGCCTCAAGTCTGATGGTTCAAGCAGAGTCTCCTTTCTGACCTGTTCCAAAAATGAATGGAAATTGTAAAACTCTGTCCTTACACATAATGACATAAGTAATAGTAAGAAAGTAGCAACTACCCAAATCCACTAACCAAATTCGGAAAAGATGATGCTAAACTGGCCATTCTCCTTTTCCCTCCATATATTTCCCCTGATGCGATATAAATTTGGATATTTTGATCAATACCGAGTGCCCTTAGGGTTAAAGCAGTTTCCTCGGGCGTCAAAGGGCACAGCCCTTCTCTTCGTTTCATGTCCGAGTCTATGACCTTTTCCTTCCACCAAGGGTATGCATACCTGTAAAATGCACTTACAGGTCAGAACTGCAGCAGAGAATTTAATATGAGCTGCTAATTCAACACCAAAAGAACAGCTCTCACCTCATTCTTGTTAGTTCTTCTGCCTCATCTTCAGTGCAACCTTGAGTGCAGCCTGAGAAAGCCAACATGTCCATCTCATATCTAAGATGAAGCACCAGAAAGGGGCCATTTTGCCTGAGGATCTGGACTACCCTTAGTCCCAATTCTTCTATTTGAGATGTGAATCTCAACGCATTGAAATTCACTCTACACCGCAATTTTTGAATATCAAGAGGCAACCCGTTATTAGCAAGTCGGGTATCAGTTTTATTTAGATGTACAACCTTGTATTTCTGCAGCAATGGAAGAATCTGTTTTCAAATATAATTACCAATATGTCAGTTGCATCCTCCATAACTCAAACCAAACCAAATTCTCAGCCAGTGTCATGAAGACTGTTGACCCAACCTAACCTGGTTATGGTAGTAGGAAATGTCGGACCAGCTGACAGGCGGCAATGAGTAGTAAAGTCCTAATCCAACTCGCCTCTTAACTCTTGGAGGTAGTGCTTTCAAAACCCGAACTTCATCTCTCAAAGATGTGATGAAATGATCAACATCAAAAATGTCTTGGAACTCACTGCAATATTCCGAAAATACAGTCAAGCCTCTAACAATACCAGCCGTGTTACTTGGACTCATTTTTTTCTTCCAAAGCACTCAATCGTTAAAGAAAATCGGCTTGATCTGAGTAGCAAGTGTTCAAGAGACTCTTAAGAATCTTTTCCCTAATAGTTTACCACGGAAAGAGTACCTTGGATCGTTCCAAAACGATGTTTTGTCTAACTCGGGTACTATGAGGGTGACATTCAGATATCTAGCAATGGCCACCATGTCACATATCTGCAGAGAATGAACTACAGAGTTGAGCAGACAATTCAAACAGCACCAATTTTCCCTGCTCCAAATTGAGACACTATTCACTCAAAATTGATGAGAAACTTACAGCTGCTCGCATTTGATTAAGTCCTCCATTGCATGATACCATAAGATAACCATTATTCTTATAAACTCCTGCAACAAAATTTGTATTTCTAACAATAAGCCAAACTTCATTACAGAGGATCACCTGATTCATAAACCCCAAGCAATGAGCTAACACACAGCAAGGTGAAAAAATAAAATAAAATGTCACGGTAGATAAACTTAACATCATGGAATTTAGACAGGACAGGCAAAACCACTCAGCTTAATCAAGTTTACCCAATAATAGAAATACACATACAGTCAGAAACCAATCATCAAATACACTCTGATGTTGCCCAGAAGAAAAGGGAAGAAAAAATACCCTGAAAAATGAAAAAGTAATTAAATAATTGCAATAAAATTAGAGAAAATCCCAGAAAGCTTACTTTTTGAGGGGCGAGAGATCTTGGGTAGGGCAACAGTCATCTGAGCAGACAAAGCCGAATTCAAAGGGTTGTCATCATCGAAGCAAGAAGGCCATCCCTTCAACAATCTTGGCCTCCACATTTCCCCCATTGCCATCAATTGAACCAAAAAAGTCCACAACAAAATTGTTGTCATTGCCCTCAAAATCCACAGCTTAATTCTGCTAGATCTGTTCACCATTGATGCCCTCAATTTATCCACCTTTGATGAATCACCCAGCATTGTTTTCAACTTCAACCCCATATCCCACTCTTTCTTTCTCTCCCTAATTAGCTCACCTGAGGATTCCTCAACTTTACACATTTTACAGCTAAAATCCTCTGTTTTACCCTTTTTTTCACCTCTACTCACCATTTATTCGCTGCCCAGAGAGAGAAAAATTCAATCTTTCCCGCTCATCCAGATGCTTAAACCCTTTATATTTTCAGGCAAATCTTCAAAGAAAATATTTATATAAACAAGGCAGAAATTTTTGTTGAAGAAACACCCTGGCAATGCAACTAAATTAAGGACTCACCAAACAGTGTTTTTTTTGGGGGGGGGGGGATGGACAAAACTAACAATAATTAAATGCAAGCTGCGTTGGAGTGCTGGAAATGAAGATTTTGCCTCGGTAATGATAAATCTGGATCCTTAAATAGCAATTAATTAAGTGCAAAAATACCAGTAGAACGAAGAATTAAGAGTGATGAACTGAAGATGAGTGAAAAAAATCAACAAAAACCCAGTAATGCTTCCTGAAATTCAGAGCGACCCAGATTATAAAAACACTAGAACTCCACACCAGACACACGGGAAAGTTAAGCAGTTTAAGAAATTATGTATAATGCCCACAAGAATAAATCAAATCATGTTGAAGCAAAAATGGGTTTTGGGAGATCTATTAAGGGTTGCTGGTGGATTGACCAGATCCCGGCGAATCACGCCGGAAAAGGAGGAAGAAAAAGAGAGAGGCAGTGCAGCGAGAGAGTGGATGTGGGAACGTATTTATGTTGGAATATCGAGTACTGTTTGTAATTGCTGAGGTGGTAGAAAGCCTGCAATTGAGGCGTCGGTGATGGGTTTATCAACGGAAAAATGTCGTTTAGTGGTATTTTTTTTTTTGCAAGAAAAAGAAAAGGGAAAATTTTCATTAAATATGATAAATAGTTATATGGCATCAAGGTATACTTGATTTGAACAAATACGAACTCTAAACTCTAAAGTGCCAAAATACAATCTTCATTTCAAAGAACTACTGCACACATGTTGATCGTCTGTCTTCACACAACCGCTTTTTCAAACTACAATCTCGGGAAGAAACTCACGTATCTGCGGTAACTTCATTTTGAAATGAGATATGTTGATCTAGTGTAACTTCCGCGACCGAGATTTTCTTCTGACATAAGAGATGATATTTAAAGTATCGAATTTTACTGTAGAGTCACTTTGCAAAAAAATACTTCATCCTTTTCCCTTAAAATCAAGCAAACAACACCAAAAGAGTAAATTAAAATCAATGGTTACATAAAACTTTCACAATCAGATAGAGAAGGCGATGTTCATAATCAGAGAGAAAATTACAACTAAAAAGATACAAATATTGTATATTAAGATATTAAGAAAATAAAGAAAAACGACGATAAGTCGGACAATCGGAATGGTCGGACTACTGACCATCCCGTCCTTTACCACCAAATGTTAAAAGAAGAGTGCAAATACCGAAGACGTTGATGATGATGGAAGCAGTTATTTACGAGAGACCTCCTTTGTTTAGTTCTTTGAAAGAAACCGTTCACAAATGTCAAATTTATATTTGTTTTTTTGCTAAAAAGAAAGCGACAAGTTATTAAAAACTAGGGAGCTATTCGGCATCTACAATATGAATTCGAGCAAAATAAATGCAGTCTTCACTACAGAAATAGAATTCTGACTTCATAAAATTTAACTTAGTACATACTGAACGTCCGTCTTCCTACGTGAATTACTGTTTTTCAAAAGTACAATATGGGGAAGAGATCTACAGATCCATCATTTGCTTCTTCAGATTGTAGACTTGTAGATCTAGTATAGATTTTGTGAACAAAATGTTGATCTCGTATGAGATATTGTACTTGAATTGTCGAATACTATTGAAGAGCTTTGCTGCAACATTCACATTATTAATCCCAAACACGACGAAGAAACAACTATAAACAACACATAAATAAGATAATGCGAAACACTCAAACACAATTATAGGGACAAAATCTCACAATTGGGGAGACAAATCATAATAAAGATAAAGAAAACAATAATTAAACATATAAGTAGATTAAAAGGGAAGAAGTAAAGGCCCTGAACGATCATAAAAGATCATTTCGACCTCTAATTGCTTACTTAGAAGAAGAAGAAGAAGAAGAAGAAGAAGAAGAAGAAGATTGAAAGATGAGGGTAGTCGAGTGGATAGTTTTAGAGAGAATGGAGTGGGTGGTTTCTTTTGAAAAGTTATTTTTTTTATGTAATTGGAATTTGGAACTATGGTACTTTCTTTTTTGTGAAAAAAGAAAAAGGTTTTCCAGAATGGATTGTGGGAACTGGGAATATAATGTGTAATTTTTAATAAGATTAAAACATAGAATATTCCAGCACACTTTAGCATATGATTGTTTCCATTTGTAGCATATGATTGTTTCCATTTGTTCTATTATGCTTGTAAAAGCATTGTTTTCAGTAGCAGAGTGTTGGAGGAGACAACCCACAGTTTGATTATTTGTGATATTGTTGTAGATGTAACCAAACATTTTAATTTTGTTTCGTTTAGTCTTGTTAAACGAGAAGGGAATGAGATAGCACATGACGTTGCCCATTGGCAACCATGGCACTACGATGAGAGTCAGGGGCGGAGCTACTGTGGGAACACGTGGGGTCAACCGACCCCGCTTAAAAAAAAAATCTGCTAGATAAGTTAAAAAAAATATAAATAACATAATATATAATTTGGGAGAGATTAAATGCAAGAGAATAAGAGTACTTTGGTGGTAGAGGGGGCGCTGTGCACTCCTCTCGTTAGTCTCACGCGTCCCAGGTTCGAAGGTTGCTGTGATCTGTTCGTGTTTTTTTTTTTTGCCCAAATTTCGGACTAAGCGTTTCTCACTTTCTCTCATTCGATTCACACTTTCACAGCAAAACCCCAAGCCCTAGCCAGCAACTCTGCTCTGTAGCAAGCCAGCCACTGAGCCACCACGCATCCACCACCCTGACCGTCCACCACCCTGGGTCCCTGACGACCGGCGCCGGTACCGGACTGGACTGGAGGAGTGCACAGGGCGCAGGCAGCAACCCAGCAAGGCAGCAGCAGAGCAGCTCCAAGCCTCCAGCCTCCAGCAACCAATCTGTCCAGGTCCAGCCGCCCCGAGTCTAGCCACCGGCCCACCGTTAACCGACTCAACCCCGGCCCCACCGACCACCTGCAGTCGACAGCCGGCAACCTCAAGCGGCCAGGCAGCCACCCACGACCCACCCACGGCCCACCACTGAATTGATTTTGAAATTTGAAGAATTGAAGGTATAAAGTACAAACCTAAAATTTTCATTTTATTTGTCAAATTTTTGATTGTTTACTCTTTAATTATTTACATATTTAGATTAGTTTCAATTATTCAAATCATTTGATGAAATTAGCTATAAATAATTTGTCAATTTGTCAATTTTTGTTTTATTATGTTCAGTTGAAAATGCATCGATATTTCAAGAAGTTGGCTACCGAATCGTTTCCTTCAACTTCGACACCTGAAAATTCTCCTTTGAATCAAGAAACCGGCGAACTCAACACTCAAACACAAACCTCAGATTTTGATATTGATGCAAACACTAATCCCTGGTCTTGTGGGAGAAGCCAATTTGATTCAAGTGCTATTCAGTCAGATCCAGCTGAAAGAAAACCAATTTCACATTATCATCCAAATGAGCATGATGAGGTAAGAAGAGCTTATATTCAAAAAGGCCCCTGTCAACCCCGAAATCATGCTTTTCCTCAAAGATTGATGTCTGGAAATTATCGTCGTTTCAATGAGTCTTGGTTTGATATGTATGGGAATTGGTTAGAATATAGCATAAAAGAAGATGCGGTTTTTTGCTTGTGTTGTTATTTGTTCAAGAATGAGCATGAAAGTTCAAGTCATTTTGGAGGTGAAACATTCACTTCTAAAGGATTTAGAAGTTGGAATAAGATTGAAAGATTTAAGATGCATGTGAGTGGGTCAAAATAGTGTACACAATCAATGTGTGAAACGATGTGAAGACTTGATGATGCAAAAGCAATCCATACAGACTACCTTGAATAAACAATCAGAGCAAACTAAGTCTGAGTACTACACTCGCCTAAATGCTTCAATTGATATTGTGAGATTACTTTTATTTTCGGCATTGCCATTTCGAGGCCATGATGAAAGTGAATTGTCAAGAAGGAAAGGACTTTTTAAGACTTTCTTATAGTTTCATGCCGAAAAAAATGACAATGTGGGAAATGTTGTTTTAAAAAATGCTCCAGACAATCATATAATGACTTCCCCTGACAGCCAGAAAGAAATTGCAAATGCTTGTTCAAAAGAAACTGTGAAGGCTATTCTTGAAGAACTTGACAATGGACATTTTTCTATATTAGTTGATGAATCCCGTGATGTATCATGTAAACAACAAATGGCTCTCGTTTTAAGGTTTGTTGATAAAAGGGGATTTGTTATGGAGCGTTTGGTTGGCCTTGTTCATGTGACCGATACTAGGTCTTTGGCATTGAAGGAGTCTATTTATTCATTGCTTTCTGCATTATCATTGAGTCTATCTCGAATAAGGGGACAAGGGTATGATGGGGCTAGTAACATGCGAGGTCACATTAATGGGCTTAGAAGCTTGATTATGCAAGATTGTTCATCAGCCCATTATATTCATTGCTTTGCTCATCAACTTCAATTAACTTTGGTCGCGGTTACAAGAAATCATAATGATATTGGATGGCTTCTTGACTTGGTTGGTGTCATGTTGAATGTGATTGGAGGTTCCTATAGACGTAGAGATGAATTTCGAGAAAAACAAACAGAAAAGGTTGAAGAAGCATTACGTATGGGTGAGCTTCAAACTGGGTGAGGTTTAAATCAAGAACTTGGACTACAAAAACCAGCAGACACTCGCTGGGGCTCTCATTTTAAAACATTCACCAATATTATTATCATGTTTGATCCAATTCTTGATGTGCTTCATGTGATTGGAGATTATGCTAATCATCCAGAAGACATGGTCAAAGCCAAAAGTGCTTTAGACGGCATGCAAAAATTTGAGTTTGTTTTCTTGTTGCATTTGATGAAATTGATTTTAGGAATTACAAATGCTCTCAGTCAAGCTTTACAAAGAAGAGATCAAGACATTGTCAATGCTATATCATTACTTGGTTCAACTAAGCGACAGCTACAAATGACAAGGGATCAAGGATGGGATTGTTTGATTGAAAATGTTTATGCATTTTGTCACAAGTACGATATAGACATTCCTGTCATGGATGATTTCCATGTTATTCGGGGACAAAGAGTAAACCGCAGAGTTTCTAAAGTGACAAATGAACATTACTATCGTGTTGATGTATTCTACACAATTCTTGATATGCAGATGCAAGAGCTTAATAGTCGCTTTCCTGAAGCGAGCACTGAGTTGCTTCTCGGTGTAGCTTGTTTGAACCCAGTAGATTCATTCTCCAATTTTGATAAGGAAAAAATCCTTCGAATGGCTCAATTGTATCCAGATGATTTTGATGAGTTGGGCATTGAGACTCTTAGTTGTGAACTTGATACTTTTATTGTCAATGTACATTATGACGAGAGATTCTCCGACTTGAGGGGCATAGATGATTTTTCAAGGAAATTGCTTCAAACGAAGAAGTATTTGAGCTTTCCTCGCCTATATCTACTTGTGAAGTTGGCATTAATTTTACCAGTTTCCACTTCAATTGTTGAAAGGGTATTCTCAGCGATGAAGATCATCAAGACCAATTTGCGCAATAGAATATCATATGAGTTTTTAAATGATACTGTTATTACTTATTTTGAGGATGATCTTTTCGAAACAGTATCAAATGATGATATCATGTATCGCTTTCAAAACATGAAGGCTCGTCGAGGACAATTGCCGTAATTATATTAGCTTTGTAATTTCGTTTTTATGACTATTGTTAAATTTCAAATTTCAAATCATATTTATGTTTGAGTCCCGACCCCCGTTGAATTAATTTCTGGATTCGCCACTGGATGAGAGAATATGGTCAAGTGATGCTCCGGAGTTAGTCATGACCCGGGCCTCAGAGAATATGGTCAAGTGATGCTCATATTGACCGGAATTTAATATAACCCCTCCTTGCTATAAAATATATATATATATATATATATATATATATATATATATATATATATA
>JACYFF010031956.1:103838230-103885542 GCA_017589665.1 Selenicereus undatus | reverse complement strand
TATATATATATATATTTCTCACTATTAGGCTAACTTAAGCATTTGATCTCACTTTTGCCAAAATTGTTTCCTTTTCTATACCTCAGAGTAACTTCTCCTAATTAAAATCATGGCCTTGTTTGATAAACAGCTGTTAGCTATTTATATTAACTGTTAGTTGTTAACTGTTTGAGTTAATTATTTGTATTAGCTATTTGCATTAGCTGTTTGTTGAAAAATTATTTGGTAAAATTAGTTGTTTCTAATAAAGTTGTGAGACAAAAAACTAACTTTTTAAAAAACTCTTTCAAAAAGCTAATGGAATTAGCTTTTTCAAAATAGCTTTTTGAACCTAAAAAACTTTTCTAAAAAGTCTTTTTATCAAACACGCAAATTAGCTTTTTTACTCGGTCAAACAGTTGATTTTGGTAAAAAAAAAAAGTTTTTTTTAACTAAAAAGCTCTTCAAAAAAACTGTTTATCAAACACCCCCATATATATTATGGTTATGATACGTACATTAGTATAACATTTTATAAGACTGGTGATGACTTCAGAGTTGGCAAATTATAAACCTCACAAATAAGATTTTTCAAAAAATTATCTAGAAAACATTATTATTATTATTATTATTATTATTATTATTATTATTATTATTATTATTATTATTATTATTATTATTATTATGTATTTTATCAATTAAATTAAATTAACTAATTGACACTTGCTAAACACCCTAAATTTTAATATCTCACATGATCATACAAGACAGGCATGAGTAGTTACATAAGTGTATCCTTGTCAATGGTCACTAAGTCATCATTCTTTTCTATAATTTACTGATTTTCTGATGAGAATAATGTACTATTAGGTTAATCATCATTTTATCATGTCTACTTCACGAAAGGCAATTAAGGAATCACTAAACTATGGGCCTATAGCAGTTTCACACCTTTTTCAGGCACCTAATCGCGGCTTGCACATTCAAAATGGACATTTTGGACCCACCAATAAACTATTTCAGAAATAATATATGCAATAATTCATTCTTAATCATATGGAGCAATATCTAATCTACAAATAATTTAATTTGAGGATAATGAGTATATATAAATAGGCATGCATGTACCCTCGTAACATTATTTTGTTGTTTGTTTCTTTACAATTTTATAGGAAGAATTTCTACCTCTAGCTAAATCAAAGCCGCTTTGTATGTCGATCTAGGTTGAATGTTTAATCTTTTATGGTCCTTTTAAATATATATATATATAAAGGTCATATTCATTTTTCTATTCTGATAAGCAAATGATTTCACTAATTTAGATCATCATCAATCCAAGGTCTACGAAGATTTTAGATATATATAATTTTACTTTTGTAGATTTTTTTATTCGCAAAAAGACCTTTTTCAAAAGAAACCTACATATAAAAATATTTTTTCTTAAGGAAAACATCTTAAAGTTTTTTTGACATATCTTTATAAGTGACTTTAAAAAGAATGGGTGTAAATGACTCACCACTATTTTCCTTTTTTTTCCCAATGTTTTAAGGAGAGTGGTTGCCCATCACCATGGCAAATCTTCATAAGGTATGCAGATTAATTAATGGCATACAGGTGGTACATATCTTAGGGTTATGTGCATTAATGTTGCTTGTTCAGTCCCTCCCAATATGGAACTTAGTAAAGAAGGGAGGCAGTTGGTCTACACTCTACATGTATAAATGTATAATGTACGTACGATCGATGTTCCTGCTGTCAGATGATGTGTCTCTTGCTGGATTGAGCTTCTTTAAATATCCGCTCGTACACTTTTAAAAAAATCAAGAAAGTGAAAATCTTAGCTCTTGTTCTCTTTGATTTATTTTTTAAAGTATAAATTTAGAGAAATTTCGTTCAGAATAAGTTCAGTAAATAAGTTCAGCAAGTGAATTCAAAATAAATTCAGATAAATTCAATTTAATATAAGTTCAAACAAAATAAATCGAAAAAAACAGGGCCTTAATTCTATAATTTTATTTCTTAAATTCTATAGTTTATGAATATTAATCTGTGGCCTATTAAACATACTCAGAGTTGTAAGAGGAAGATATATGTGCTTAATTATTAGCCAATGCTATTTAAACCTTTCTCAGGAGAGGTTACGTGGAATGTGTAATGTTGTATTATATGTGTGATTTGATGTGAGGGTTCAATTATTAGCATAAATCATCACAGTAAACGTGGACAATTGTACAGAGTCATGTTCAGACGAGCAGTAGACAGTAGGTTTAAGAGAGATTGAACGTTGAAGTGTTTTGGGACTCATTTTTGTTACCAATTCAGGGCATATTCTTTCAATTTATAAAAATGCTTATTGATACTTATTGTTAAAATATGTTAAATTATGTTGATATATATTGAAATTTTCTTAAATATATTTTTTGATACGGGTCAAGTTCTACCAAGGGCAACAACTTGTGTTGAAAGAGCCCAAATCCTCATAAAACAACAACAACAACAACAAACTCCCAGTGTAGGTCCCGCTTTCGCGGGGTCTGGGTAGATCCAGCTGTAGGCAACCTTACCTCTACCGGTATTCCTACCCATAGAGAGGTTGATTCCATAAGACCCACAAAACAGTTTTGTGAAAAAGGTTTATAGAGAAAACGGTTGCAAAAATCATTTACCGAGTAAGAGAAAGAGCAAGAGAAAAGATTCCGGATATCAAATAAAGAGGGAGCAGAGACATACCTCAACAAACCAGAGGCACTTGGTGCCGTCACATCCCAGAAAAGCACGACCTGCAGGCAAGCAAACCAAAAACCCTACCCGCCCCACACCGTCTAAGCTACTGCCCCCTATGGAGCCAGTCCCCTACAATCAGAGACCTTAATCCTGTCCAGCCACAACCTCCTATCCTGAACTATGTCCTCCGTAAGACCGACAACTCTCAGGTCCTCTCTAACCACTTCTTCTAGACTCTTCTTCGGTCAACCCCTCCCTCTCTTACCATCGGAGGGGTTGATCCTCTCACACCTTCGCACTGGGGCGGTCATACTTCTCCCCAAATCCTCATAAAACGACATCTAATATTCATAACTCACCTAAAGTGCTATGATTGATAAATCTCTCTCATGCATTTGATTCTTTTTGCTCTTTAATCAAACATCAATTGAAGTTAAGTTGTATTATCCATCTATGAGGGGCAGACTTTAAGCACAGGTTTTCTCAATACATAATATTCAAATTTGATGTTAATCAAGTAGAAAAAATGGTCCATAAATCATTTCAACCAACCTATATTAATTATGAGAAGATCTCTAATATTCGTAACTCACCCAACGTGCCATGACACATACAACAGAGAGATGCATTACATTTTTTTCATTCTTTAATCTTTCGTCGGCTGAAGTTAAGTTATATTATCGATCTATAAGAAATAAACTTTCAGTATATGTTTTCTTCATACATAACATTCAAATTTGAGATGTTCATCAACTAGAGCAAATTGCACATAAATCATTTCAACCCTTTTATATATATATTACTGTATATATAACTATATACTCTCTCCGTCCCATATCTTGTTTTTGTACTCTAAAAGCCAATAAGAATTGTTAGCATTATTATGAATAGTGATGGCAATCATGTAAATTTTGCTAGTTTGGCAACTTTTAGGTAAATGTGTTCTTTCTTTTGTGTGTGTGTGGGAGGCTTTTTTTTAATAAAAAATAAAAACACTTGTTGACCTTTTGCTCATACGGATTTGTCTAACTTTTTTTTTTTTTTACCTTATTCACATACTTTTTTTTGTTTCCTTTTCACCATAAAACGCAATATTTAAATTTCTTATATCGAAAAGTTATATTTTGATGGGAAAAAATCATATCACTCAATAGTTTATGTTTTTGCTATGTCAAGGACCCTAAATATTAGAATTGGACAAAGTTGACTAGATACCATTATGATCCAAAATCGACATGAAATTAAATGGGTTTGGATATAGATTTTCAACTCCGTTTAATTAAACAAGTTGACAAGTTCAACTCGTTTAATTAATTGGGTTAGGTTTATGTTAAGATTCTCAACACTAAAAAATATTTATTTAACCCACTTAGTTAAATGGATGAAACATGTCAACTCATTCATCCATTTATTATTTACTCATTTACCGTTTTATTTGATAATTAAGAACACAAAAATTAAAAGTAAATATGAAAATGTGAATTATGATAAATCGGATGAGCTTTTAGGCAGTAATTACTTAATGCAGATGTAAAGTTAATTTTTAATGTTATGTGATTATGTGTTTGTTGAAAATGTCAAATGGATAAATAGATAATTAGGTGACTTATTTATCTTAAACAGGTCAAACGGGTCAACCCCATTTAAAAATTAAATAAGTATCGATCAAGATTTTCTAACCTGTTCAATAAACGGGTTAGGTTTAGGTCGAGCGTTTCTCAACCCGTTTAAGTTCGAAACGAAAACGAACCTAATCCGATCTAACCTATGTCGTAGCTCTACTAAATACATATATATACCAACATAATTAGCTATGTGTGTCGCACCCAAATTTCTATCTTGATAGCTAATAAGGGGAATTAATATCCTCACACACACACACACACACACACACACACACACACACACACACACATATATATATATATATATATATATATATATATATATATATATGCCTTTGTATTATATTAATATAGAATTTTATTAGCAACTTGTATACTCCATTCCTTGCAAGTACGAAGTGCATATGCATTCTTGTAGGAGCTGGTGCGTCGGTTGAATGAATTCCAAGTCAATTAATAGTATTTTGTACTCTCACCAGCCAGACATCATTCTTTGGTGGAAAGGAATATCACAGAATTTAGCCGTTCACTTTAAAAGCCTTCAATTTTGTTATGTTCGGCGTTCAAGTTGTGGAAATCAATTTCTAATTAACTAAAGACTTCTGTTGATACCCCTCCAAAAGAAATTAGCGGAGGACAACTGGATTATTGAGGAAGTTTGCCAATCACATTCATAATTTATTTTTGGTGCACAAGAGGGGCTATGCTATGCCCCAATTAAAGTCTTGAATTCTCATCTGCTTTGATCGATCAGCTCTTCGCGTGCCATCATTAATTATCATCTCATGTGATTACAATGTCATCCACATACGCAATAAATTTGACCTACGTATTGTGTGATGAGAGGTTTATGTTTGATTTTATGACCCAGTGTCACGTAATATACCAACAATAATCATATAGAGTTTGCCGTCTTTATGCTTGTAAAGTCTAAAACTATGGTTGTCTTTGATAATTGGGTACCAATATTTATTTTTTGATTTTTCTTTTTCTTTTGGATGGAAGAACTTCAACAATCTTGTTTTTAGATTTTAGATATTATTGAGTGTATATAGTTGACCTATTTGGTATCAATTGCTCTTACATACCAAAATGCCCTTTAAGATGAAATGCTTAATGCAACTGAGTTACTTCAATGTTTACTGTTCTTTACCTGGTGTAATTGACGGTCCATGATGTAGTACAATCAAGCGCTTATGTATAAACATTTATCTTTGGAGTCATCAATCTCTCTAAAAAATATTCACTCCATAAACATTTATATTTGTTTTGACCAAAAATAAAAAAATAAACATTTATATTTGTACTCACTTTATAAACATTTGTATTTTAGTTAATACTCCTATGATCAAGTTAGAACTTTTTGACAAGGCTTAGCTAGTTTAGATTTTTCTTCTTCTTCCTTAAATATAAAAATGAAAATAAAAAATCAAAACAACGTTTTGTACACTTGGTATAACTAACCCAAAATATAAAATTTTGAACCGAGTAATCTATATATTCACTGAACTCCATATTCAAATTCGGATCGAACCGTACCTGATTTAAATATTTTCCTGCAAAACTATTTCTTTGCAAGCTTAGCTTAGCGACCGTAACATCAGTCAACCCAAAGTCAGCCGAACTAAAATGATCCGACTTGAAACCGAAACCAAAGAGAAAACCCTAAGTCCTTCGTCATTCCCAAATACTTGGCCCAAAGAAACAAAATGCAAACGAGGCAGCCCACTATCTGTCTGGCCCAATATGCTAGTCCCTCTCCCCCTCCCCCCTCCCTACCAGGAAAGAAAAACAAGAAAAAAAGAAAAAAGAAATCCTCTGTATAGACAAAACAAAAAAGGGTTGAGGTTTAGGGCTTTTCTTTCGATTTTCGCTGCCATCTTTAGGGTTTTGTTACCCTCTGTATCAACCTCCCGTAGATTTTCGGTAGGGTTCTGAGAAGATGAGGAAGCTAAAATTTCACGAGAAGAAGCTATTGAAGAAATTGAACTTTTTGGAATGGAAGAGAGAAGGTGGTCACAGAGAAGCCAGCGTTATGCAACGCTACCATGTCACTGGCCGCGACGATTACAAAAAGTCTGTCTTTTTCTCGCGATTTTGTTGGTTAAGTTGAATGCTTGATGGGTTTTGTTTAGGGTTTCTTTTCAGCTAATCTTGTTTGATTTTGGTGGTGAAAACAGATATAACAGCATGTGTAGGATGGTTCAGAAATTGGTGAACATCTTGAAGCAAATGGATCCTAGAGACCCTTTTCGAATTGAGATGACTGACAATCTTTTGGAAAAGCTGTAAGATCTCGTTCCCTTTCTTCGTGTTGGGTTTGCTTTTTCTGTGCAAATTGATGTTGTATTTCTCAGTCGGCAAAGCGTAATGAAAAATGAGTTCATCTTTGAAATTAGAGTTTGTTGTGCTATTGTTCTACACAGATTATGGTGGATTAAGATGGAAATGGAGTTTTTTTTTTTTTTTTGGGGGGGGGGGGCATTGTTCTTGGCTTGGGAGAAATGAAAGGTAATTTGAACTTTGAAGTGATGACTTTCTGGATGGCAGCTCATATTACAACATATGGGTATTTGTATATGCACCCTAGAGATCTTACTGAAGTTGACTCTTAAGAGTTTGAAGCGGCAGAGTTGTCTTTGCTGAAGGGACCGGGGGATTAAAATTTAAATTCGGGATTTTTAAGGAGCAGGGAAACTGACGAATTATTTTGATTGGATTAGATTATTAGATTGTGGGACAATTGTTATAGGATGCACACCTTAATTGTTGTATTTTGTGAACGTAAACAAATGCTTTTGCTCGATGGGCTGGGTATGTTTGACACACAGATTGCTGTGTTTCGACCAAGATTCAAACTTGGCTTCATCACAATATAGTGGCAATCTTCTATCTAGGGGACGCAAGACTGGGCTATTTGATTAAGAACAGTGGATGCAATTTGAACAGATAAATTAGACACTTGCGTATGCAGCTCTCTTCTGTTGCATGATTAGCGGATAGAGATCACTTATACTTGTGTTTGGCTTGTAAGCTTCATTCCACAATCATTTTGCCTGTAGTGTTTGGATAGATGCCATTGTAATTGCCATAGCTTTTCTGGTGCAAATAGTCATGTTGCAATTTATCAGATATTTGGATCATTGGATGCAAGCAGCAAAAAAGTTTTCCTTGGAAAGTGTTGTATTCTAGTCTCTTGTATTCTTTTGATGTTCGACCCCCCCCCCCCGAACAAAAATTGCCATTGATTTATGTTGGGCCTTGTTATATAGATAATTTGTTTTTCATTTTGACCGTGTCTTTGTTCCAGATATGATATGGGTGTAACACCGAACAGGAAAAGCTTGGCTGTTTGTGAACGTTTGAGCGTCTCGTCCTTCTGCAGGTAAGTCTTGTTTTGCTACCCTGTGTTTCTGCCGTCAAATTTGTCGCTTTTGTGGATTCCTTTTTTCCCCCCTGCCTTTTCTCTGTCTGTGCGTTTGTATGTCTCTCTTTTTCCTTTGTTTTTTTTGGGGGGGGGGGGGAGCGGGAGCCTTGGTGAAACATGTTGAGAGGGGTGTTAACAACACCAGAACTGGATGGCATTTTCTAATGGGAAATGTGTTGCCTTTGCAAAGGAAAAGTTTTTAAACATTGCCTCAGCTTTGGATTACATAATCAATTGACCCTCCTTTTTGCAGACGGCGATTATCATATATAATGGTGCGACTGAAGTTTGCAGAGCACCTGAAAGAAGCCGTGACATATATCGAGCAGGGACATATACGTGTGGGTCCAGAGGTTGTGACCGACCCAGCTTTTCTTGTGACACGGAACATGGAAGACTTTGTGACTTGGGAAGATTCATCCAAGATTAAGAGGAAAATACTGCAATATAATGACAAGTTGGATGATTATGATTTGATGCAATGACGGAAGCTCATGCACGTCTATGCCATGACTTGTTCAAGTTCAGGCTCTTTTGTCATGAGGAAGTGTACTCTTCTAATGTTGTTGATTCAGTGATTACTATATGTGAGGGGAAAGTAGCCTTACCATGATTTGTAATTGCTTACCGGATCAGCTTATGGGGATTGTTCTTCATTAAGAATTTGGCTACTCCGTCTATTTATCGACGTATGTCATGGTTACCCCACTTTCGAGGGCACCATGTTCCCCAGACTCTGTTTTTTGAGCGAGTAGGAAGTTAAACTTGCTTTGCTGGTGAAAGAACACTAGAGCACTATTGCTTGACCTCCCTAGATGGCTGCGTCTAGCCAAAAGATTGAATGATTGGTAAGCGCAGTTTGGTGAAACATTCAAGGAAATTCAAATTGATTAGGTTTAGGCTTATGACTGCATTCAGACTGAGTTAAGCTTGTGCAATAACTTAACGCTTTTGAGTGTCATAAAATTTTGAGCTCATCTCTTGGGTCACTCTGAAGCCTTGTTTCAACTCCAAATTTCGACTGAATGTATCATCACCAAGCAAACACTAAACCACACATAGAGAGCACAGAAAAATCAAACCTAACAGGGCCTCAAGCTAGGCAGAATTAGATGTACTCTTTTGGGGGGTGATCTTTTTGAGATTTTGCAGTAACTAATAACACGTTTTGGAGTGACTATTAAATTTAGGGGTGAGTAATAGTTCGTTTAGGTGTGACTACAATAACAGTCACTCCTAAATGAACTATTAGCTACACCAATGAAATTTCAATAGTCACCATAAAAGTATCTGTCTCATAATATGACTTATGTGAGACGGTCTCATAGAAGGCTTACTATTTATCATACAGGTTGATACAATATTCATCCTATGTGATTAATTGGAGCTAATCTCTTTGGTTCGTAGGAAATTGAGACTGATTTACCTCAATCTCAAGTAGTTATAGATTAGGGATGGACGTGCAGCGGGTTCGAGGTGGGTTGAGCCATAGCCTCACCCATACACATTTCTGAAAATTATACCCATACTTATATTCATACCCATAGAGTTTCGTATGGTTATACTCATATCCATACCCGTTGGATTTTTTGAATTTACGGGTTTTATTATACAAGTTGGCATTTGTCATACAAGTTGATACGTACCCTAATTTCTGAAATTAGAGATTTGTAGTGCCTCAACTCCTTTCTTTTTGGAATTTGTCACATTGATGAATCCTGTTACCGGGATCGTTTCTGTTACGTTATCGTTGAAAATACTTATTATTAGTTTGTTCAAATCTAACTATATTGGAGTTAAGATTTAATTTTCATTTAATTCTCACTTCCAAAATAGTGCAAACACATTGGATGCAAAATGTGATTGCATTACATACTGAATTTACAAACCAAACATAGCAAAGGAATGATGATGATGGGAAATTACTGGTTGATAGACCCCAAAACTTGATATTACATTTGCTTCCCTAAAAAGTAAGAAAAAGAGAAATAAAAGACGAGCAGTGTCCATCAAAGCTTGAAAGTCGTGTTGGGCAAATCGAATGTTCTTTACTTCATATTAAATTGAAGAAACAAGTCGTATGCGCAGATGCAGTCTATTCAGTTCAATTTTAAATCCCGACGGAACAACCTTAGCAATACAATCTACAAAACAAAATTCCCAGCAAAGACTCACACTCAGACTGCACAACAATAGATAACATAACAATCTGCCCAAGACTTTCAGACACGGCCTTCAGCTTTTGCCTGCGTCAATCGCAGCGTGCACAAATTCTTCACAGCTTTTGAACCCTCCAGATTGCACATCAGCTAAAGCCCCAATCACATCAAAAGCTTCCTGCAAATCCCCGGCCGAACACATATCATCCAACCAAGATAAGAGCTCCTTGGAGAAACCGACCATCTCGCTCACATTCAGAAGTTTCTCCTTCATTATGACCTCCCAGCCTTCCAAGCCACCCTCCTCGTCCCCTTCTGATTGCCTTGATGTTCCTTCCCCGGCAGGGGTAACAGCTGAGGACTTTCTCGGTTTGAAGAATTGTTGGAGCTGTTCTATTAGACCAGTATAGACCAGCATGGGTTGGATGATGGGCAACAAATCCTCATTACCACTGGTGTTTCCTGCTTCCTGGGTTGCTGATCCTCGGGATGTGGACCGGCTATGGGAGTGTTGCATGTATGCGTGGTAGATTCCTCTCTGCAAGAAGGCGTGGCGGTGTTGGAGCCAAGACTCGTAGGACTCACTGAGGACGGAGCTCACCATCATGAATTGTACGGTCTCTTCGTTTCCACCAGAAGATGGTTGTGGTGGAGCTGAGGATGGAGATCGAGAATCGGAGGACGAGGAAAGATATGAAGAGATTGCCCTTGACATAGAACGATGTTGAGAGGCACTGCCTTGGTCTAGCAGGTGACGAGCCATCTGAATCATAAATGGTAGGAACTTGGAGTTGCTCTCTTTCCCACCACCTTTACTGTCAGCACTAAAGGATGCTCCAGTTGCAAACCGAGCCAACATCTGTGTGGAAATTTAGTGAGAGACGTAAGTGAGTTGTGAATAGTTAATCTAATCTCATCACACTGTAAACACAACAAACTATGACGAACAAAAACTAATCAGGTCAGCGTTCCTAAAGGCTTGTATAAACATATTACGCACAACCAGAATTCAGAGATGAAAAGAGGTTAACATACCAGAACAATGTCATACATCAAGAGCCGGAGGCGGCTTCCATCAGCACGCCCAAGAGCACTCAGATTATCCCAGTATTGGTCCACAAAGCGGACATACTGAGCCAACGGAACAGCAGGCCCTCTTACAGGGAACAGGGCATTGCAGAGCGTTTCATTATTTCTGAGAGTGGCTCCGTCCCATTCTTTCTTTGGGTTCTTGAGAGCAGCATCGGCTCTTTTGGCCTCTTGATGGCACTGAAAATGGATTATGTTGAAATGGCTCACAGTTGTGTAAACGCACTCTCCCCTACTGCTTCCTGAAGTGCCGACACCTAGGTTTACTCGCTTGCTGTATGAGTAAACTCCTAGAAGGTCATTGGGCCTCAATCTGTAACCTTCTCTGCAAACCATGCATGCCAAGCCATCTTCCTCTTCCTCCACATCTTCCAAGCCTTCAAGAACTGGCCTTGAGACAACTATACGTTCCCCACCATCAGAAGACAGTTCCTGCCTCATTCCGAGTCCCTGCAGACAAAGCAAGAGTAGGTCAAACACATTAGCTAGAACTATAAATATGCAACTTCTAAATTACAAAAATTAATGAATACAAGGTCCCCCCCCCCCCCCCCCCCGCGGCGGTGCCCAAAGAAAGAGAAAAATAAAAACCCAAGAATTCTATCACAACATACCTGTAGCAGTTCTTCCCTTTTCCTTAAAGCACGTCGTCTCATCTCATCCCTTGTTGCATGCCGCAGCTTGCGGATTTTCTCCCCTAGGAATCCATCCCCTTTCCCCTCCTTATCAGATAGAGTATCCAGTAGATTTTCTGCTCTTGCTCCAATCTCGTTCTCCCCTGAGACTCCTTCCAGTGCATGAAGCAGCAGTAGAATCTCTCCTTCATCAATACAATTTTGGGTGGGCAAGTGTCCCATTGATAATCCTCTCAACATAGACAAGATGAGAGGAACGGATGGAAGTTTCAGCCCTAGTGCCCACTCTGCAGTAGATCTATAACCAGGCTGCCCAGCAACTCCAAATGTCTCTCTTAGGTGCCTCACTGCAACCCCTGTTATTCCCCTCTCCAGTATGATATCTTTTAGCCTTTCACCACAAGAGCTTGTTTTCAGTGATTCAGAAACTCTGACAAAGTTCTCCACAGCAAATTTCTGCTCAATGGCTTGCTGTGCGATGTTGTCGTCCTTTGGATTGTCTTCGTGCTGCTTCTGTAGCCTGTCAAATTCTGTCCAGTCCTGCAGATATGGATCAAAATGTTGGACAAGAGCTTCCATGGCTGCAGGTTCACCGTAGGTCAAGTAAGGCAATATTCTTGCAACCATCTCTGTATTCCTTTGTTGTTTGTTTGATTTTTTCAGGCCTGAAGGATGAGATAGACGTTCCAAGAACATGAGAACTATCTTTTTCGCCTGCTCATCAGCACCAGTTTCCTCACTAGCAACAGTTAGACCACTATGAGCAATGTTTATATTATCGCTTTCATTAGCCTCTAGGGTCAGGGACTCAACAATCAAGAGAATGCCTTCAGCTGCCTCCATAGCATCCACAGAAAAAGCACGCCTTGCTGTTTCCAGAAGTAAGCCTAAGGCTCCCAACCTTAATAAGGCCCGCCTATTTTCCCTTATCTTACAACAGTGCATCAGAAGGTTCAGCACTGCAACCAGTTGCTCATGATTGGACTTCAAGTCATCTCGTAGGCGCTGCACAATTTACACAAGTCAACTACTACTTGATGCATGACAGTAAAGAAGAGAACTAATGGCATTAGACAAACACATAAATTGACACCATAATCTTTGAAAAAAAAGGTACAACGGCACAACCGCAAAAGTATGCATGCACAGCAGCTGACAGCAAATTTCATATAATGAACTAGCTATACACATTTATTTGAAGCCAGAAACAGGCACCGGTCACATTACGATCTTTATCAGATGGTTCTTCTGGGCAAGGGTGTGCCATAAAAAACCTTCAAATATGGCTGAAAGTGAATACAATAAGCGTTTGATAGAGAATGCTTGCCTCACCAGTTTTCACTAGGTGAAATAGGCAGAAGGTGATTCAAATATTTAAACAAACAAGAACAATTAGTTAAGCATGCTCATGTTTATTTAGACATAAAATTAGAACACACTAAGTTGACTAAGTCTAAAAATGAACAGTTGCCAGTCAGGGCAATTATTTGAATCCTTCATAAAAAGGGTCCAGATTTGAGGGTTTTTTGTGGTGGGGGGGGGGGGGGGGGGGAAGGGGGAACCAGTAAGCGATATGGGAGGAGATATATCTGGGTGCTCGTTTGGAGTCCCAGTAACAAATCATAAGAGTATCCAATGTAAATTGGCTACAATAACAGGAAAAAGGGTCAATCCAATAGCACCATATAATACTTGGTTCCCTTTTAACTTAGCCACTACCCAGAGAAATTTGAAAAGAATGAAGACACACCTTAATCATGTCCAAAATGATCTCTAGCCCACCATACTCCCTGACTGCCCCTGCTATTGCAAACTCGACCTCGGGATCTTGAGATTCTTCTCTATCCTCCTCCAGCTCTTTGATCATGGGTTCTGTAGCTTCACCATCTAACCCCTGCCATTGTTCCAAGAACAAGCAGAACAGTTCAGACGACACGATGTCGACAACCAAGCTCGTATTTCAAAATAAGCATAGCTCACTGCAATTTGGAATACTGCATCTTGCAACAATTGATTCATCTTTGAAGAACACCATATCAGACGGCATGAGACAGAGAAAAATATATTGTACGAATACATATAGCACAAGGTGCTTCAGAACAGGACTTCCCATCACTGATAATGATACAAACCACAGTAGAAACATGTAATCACTAGATAGTCAAAGCTAAGAGCTAGAAAACAAGTTTCCCAAATAGGATTGAATTATATATGCATAGGTGTTTGTGGATTTAATTAAAGCAGGAGCTGACCCACAGGATAAATGGCAGCACCAGTTTCATAGAGAAATTCCAAATCTCCCGTAGATGCCATTAGGATAACGGAAAGCCCCTTTGCCGTTACTAAACATTAACAAAAGAGGAAACATGGGCCATTGATGCAGTAAAGTCAACAGGTTCCTAATAAGCAAATTGCACTGACCCAACATCAAATTCAACAGACGACAACAACCATTCAAAACCAGTGCAGTGTGCATCATGTTATCAATCTAGACAGTGAAGCTAACCTGGAGACGATATGTCACAATCATTGGAGGAAACTCCCTCGTTGAGGCGACAGAACCAGGGGATAGCATGGTTGCATTAGCTACAGAGTTAGAAGATTGAGTATTTGCCTTCTTCCATACTTGCTCATAAACTTGCGCAATGCTCAAATCAAGAGAAATGATATTCCCTGCAACTAGCAGCTCCATTCCATAATCATCTTCCAGAAGACCCAACAAATCTAGCTGATGGCAGATTTTATTTTTTACATCACGCATAAGAGGACCAATCTCTGCACTGGAATAAGGATTCTTGGTCATAGAACCCCTGATGAACTCCTCCTGTGTGTGGGCTTTATTGAGAACCAGCAGGTAAACAGATTCTGGTTTCGATGGACAGATCAGATTGCATAGCTGCTCCAAGATAAACTGCATACAGAAAGGTTTGAAGAACAAGATAAGCATATCAGTTTGACTAAGTTCAGAGCACAATAATTCATCCAATAACAGGCCTGAACTCTGACCTATCAATATGAAAGAGAACAAGACAAAGGGGTAAGGCCCATCAGGGCATAGGCGGAAGCACAGCAATTCATCAAGTAACAGGACTGTACTTCGAACTCATAAACAAACACGAAGACAAGGGACAGGAGCCAGGTCTGTCAAGGAGGTTCATGTGTAGAATTCTCAGTTGCTTACCAGTGAAGTTTGTCCTTTCTTCTCATTTCCATGGATTTGCAGACCACAAATACAAGCCCGTATGAACTGTCGCTTGTTCTCACTGCTTTCCTGCAGAAGACTGTCTAGAAGATCTTTCAAAAGTCGATTGCAATCACCGATTAACTTTGTTTTCTGGACCACTAATCCTCGAATGACAATCAGTGCTTCAAGGACTTCAGAAAGCAAATTGTCTCGCATAAATCTGACATGAAAACCACTATGATTTAGAGATCAAGAGAGAGCAAGTTTCCAAGTATGCTTCAGAAAATAATAAAATAAAAAAGAAATAAATTAAGAATAGAATATTAAGAATTTAATTAGAATCGACTTGAAGAGAGTATCTGGCCTGACTCCACACAAATATGATCTAGACATATATATGTATTGTGTATATGTGAGGACATATTCCTTAAGTTCACAAAATCATACCTCGCTCTAATGTTTGGAACCTCCAAAAATTTTCCAAGAAGCTCAATTAACTTGTGAAGTATAAATCCTTGTGAAATGTCAATATGCAGACTCCGCTCCAAGGATTCAATATTATTTACTTCTTGGGAAATCAACTTGCAAATGGTTGCCAAACATCCCCTGACTGTGAGGAACAACCGAGCATCCTCTGTCTCTATCATCTTGAACAGCAATTCGAAATACTCCACAGCACTCTCAGCAGCAGAGAGAGTCAACGGCAACCATGCCATTAACAAATTCAACAAGCGGAATCGTTTTGAGGAACTCTGGGCACAAAGCAAGTTGATCAACATACACATCTCTGACCTTATCGATTGAGAGCAAGCGCTTAGTATAAGTCCTGAAACCCATGACCCAAGCTCAAATGATGACAAATTATTCTTAGCACAAGCACGGCGTTTCCATTTAAGCCCATATTTCAATGCCAAATAATCATATCTCTGTGTCCGTGACCTGTGCCCGGCACTTTTAAATGCCTGAGATACTTTATACTGCCTCCTGACAAAATCAAGATATGATGCTCCTTTCTCCCATTCCGTATAACTCAATAATTGAATATCCTGAGCCCTTTGAGTACCATCCCAGTTTCTCTCCATGAATTCTGAAGCAGACTTACTGCCATTGACTGTGGCAGCACCAGAACCAGGACCACTTGAACTATTTTCGTCCTTCAATGATGGAATTTGAGATGATTTGCCAACTGTTTCTTTCTCCAGCAAGTCAGGCTTTGGAGGTGTGCAAGCCTGAGATATAATCCTCAGACAAGGAAGAATTATGTGTTCTGAAATGGCAGGATGATTGGAACCCACCTTTATGGAAGTGAATAGCAATTGGAAAACAACACGTAACCTTGACTCCCAGAATTCATCGGTTGAAGAACAAACCTCTGAAAGCAACAGCATCTCCTCTCGGGTGGCAACAGCAATGTCCATGGATCGATGATGTTCAAGGCAATATAACACCTTCTTCTGTATCAAATTATTCAACTGACTAACAGCATTCAACTCGCCTTCTGAGAAAGCACAAAGCACAGCTCTAGCTTGCACACGAGCAGACTTTGGACCTTGATGAATATTATTTTCAAACAATTCTGTTAAGATGCCTGATGCAACAAGTTGTTTCTTAGAATTAGAATGCTTTGATAGAACCTGAAATATCTCAAGGCACTGGGTCACAAACGTCGTAGCACAGCCATAGCAACTGCTTGGTGATCTGGAAACCACAAACCTAGAATGATTCGTGGTGCTGGCACAATGTTTTTGGTGCAAATAATTCATTAAAACCCGACGAAGCCCTTGCAGAGTCTGGACACTTTTGCTAACAGAGTCAAAGGCTGCTTTGCATTTCTCACCATATAGAACACCCAAAAGTGCAATTTTACGATTTATCTTACATGAAGGTCCAGGCAAGGAAACCATCATCTGCTGGACAGAATCTTTCTGCTGAGAGTCCATGTCATTTTCACCGATGCTTGATACAATCTTAAGCAGAGGTTTTTTGAAACCCAAGAGCTGTTGATACCTTCTATGAGCATTTTCTGATTCAGACTCTATTGCCGCAAGTCCCCTCTTCATGTCTTCATCATTCTCCATGTTATCAAATATAAAACTGGGTTTAGCCATGAAGTTAAACTCAAAACGGCCATACTTGCTATATCCACATTCATTACACAGGAAAGAATCCAAATTCTCATAATTTATATTACGGCACTGTCTGCACTGATATGCATTCTCATGGCAATTACTGCATATACCGTGTCTGTCAGTTACAGGTCTACTGCATCTTGGACATAGCAGCGGCTCCATCGATGATGCCTGAAGATTTTCATAGAAGGAATCAAGCTCAATCATGAAGTTGCAAGCAGTAATTGGAATGGGGAAGTCAACTTTGTGTTCTGTTTGATTAAAACTGAGGTGGCAACTCTTAGCACGCTTCCACAAGGACCAATTATTTTTCAACTCTGACAAATCAGCCACTGGCCTATTATTGTAATACAAGTTCAGGACCTTCACAGATTTGGACTTACGAGCATCATGGACATTCATCGTAACAGACTGGATAGTGTAGCTGCCAGTGCATTTCACTATTATGCGGTTGTCTGTGAACTTTGTCTCAGATTTCAGACTTTCTAGCTTCATCCTGCTGTAAGGCACTTCAGGAGAGCTGCAAGCAACACAAGGCTCGCTCTCCAAGTAATATCCATCAAATTCCACAAGACCACTCAGAGTATTGTATATACGGGAATTGGGGTGATTAGCTAGTAGTTCATTCTGTGCATGAAGTGTCTCATAGAAGCACTGAATGACATCAGAGGTTAGGCATTTATCTAGAAGCTCCCCACTAAGCTGCTTTGAGCTCCCATCCGGGATCTTGCCCAGTAACCATGTTAGCAATTCCGTATATTCGGCAATGTTCAGCCCATACATTGGCAAGCACTTTACTTTCTGTAATAGCAGCCTCAACATAATCTCCTTAACCAACTGCTTTCCATGCTGCCAGATGCCATAAAGGACAGACTTTGCTTCACCACGAACAGCACTTGAGTTCCACTCTAGAAGGAAGCAATCAATAAACTGTATCAAGACTTCACCACCCTTGTCAGTAAAGATATCAACAGCTACTTCCATGTCCAAGCAGGACTTCTCTGAACCAGACTCAATTCCATCGTCTCCTTTCTTTTTCTTCTTGGAATCCTGAGCCTTCGAAGCAGATTTGTTCGAGCTCAACCCAGCATCACCTGATTCAGTTTTATGAGGGTGGCTCACATCCTTTCCAGTGTAGAAAGCCAAATTAAGGAGTTTAAGCATCTGGATTACAGACTCCTCCCCAATATAGAATATCCAGTTCAACAGAAGAGGCAAAACATCTCCATGCCTCAAACAATACTTCTGCCAGTTTCTAGGACGCGCAGCAGCCACTTCAGCCATAGTGGACAGGCACTTTATAATCTTAACGCTTCTCTCATATGGGACAGGATTCTGGAAGCCACCAGTTTTATTGACATGTTTGTGCAACTTTTTGAGTTCAGTTGAGAACTGCCAGGAGTCTCGAACACTGTAATAATGAGACTTGCTTCCACATAAATGTAGAAAGAGTCTCCTTGCATACCTTCTAACAAAAGTTGTATGAGGATTATTTATGTAACTGCAGAGAACATCTTGATATCCATCTAGCTTCAAGTCTTTGCTGGAAGAGATTCTGTAAACCTTGTCTTTTTCTCCCGTTTTATCATGCTTTTCAGGACGGATCAGACTGTAGACCAAACGGAAAGTGTTTTCCAACAGAAGCCTATGATAGTCAGCAAATATGTCTGCTCTGTGGGCTTTTGCATATGAATCAGAAAAGAAAGGAGAAAAGTTTCCAGCCGGCAGATCTCTGCGTACAGTTAATAGAGCACCGCATCCAGAACCTGGGTGTAAACCAGTTGCATTTTCAAGACTCCCAGCTGAAGACTTAAAGACATGAACAAGCTGCTGCAAAATATCCATGAGATAATTAACAAAAGATTGCTGCCTAAGACTATTACAAGCTCTAAGCAGCTGGTAGGCAAAGTCATTCTTCTCTTGGTCATCTGGAGATAATGTCACAGCAACAGGTGCAGTCAAGGGATTCTGAGTATAGCTTCTGTCAGGCGCATCTGAAGGTCCACCAGGCTTCGAAACAGACCCATCACTCCCAGGCTGATGCCAATTTCGGAGCATCAAGGTGAAGAACATGAAAACAAGGATAGTGACTTCACCACAGGAAGAACGGCTTCTGGCTACAAATGGCTTGCCAAGATTAATTTCATCCAGAAACCACTTTATCAATTTCTCCAGGTCTAAGCTTCCAGGTTTTGTACTGTCTATAAAAGGTCCACCAACAGCAGAAGACAGTCTGTAGAAAAGCTGCATCACCGGAATCGCTCGAACACCAGAGGTGGTCTCCATCCAGCCTCCTAATTGTTCAAGGAGCTCCGAGAGAAGCAAAGAATTCACAGCTCGCTTTGATGCAGAGATTGAGACAGGATCAAGCACAGATGCTGAGAAATCCTCAGGCTCATTAGGTTCCAGCACATGTATAGATGGGGTAGAACTCTGCACATTGGAATGTGATGAGCCTGGCAAAATATTAGAGTCACTTAAATCCTCAGCTGGAAAATGAATTTCATTGCCTTCTCCTCCAAGTGTTTCCACTTCTATTGGGATAGCTGTCATAGGGTGATCCCTAGAATGTGGTGGAGGAAGCCGGTCTGCATCCAATAATTCATAACATGCTTCACACAAATCAAAATCTGGGCAAACAGTACAGTGCCACCTTCGCCTTAATATAGGGACAGTGGAACAACCATCACAACAATACTGAACTGAGGATGTGATGGAATCTTCTTCTATCATGATCTGTGCATTTCCACCAGGAGCACTTACAGCATCTGGGTGGGAAGTGCCTGAAGGAGCATTCTCTGCAACATCGTCACTTGACAACATAGTTTGCTTCGGAAATGGAACCTGAAGCAGCCTTGAAGACATTGCCAGACTGCCCATTGTATCAAGGAAAAGATGTCATTAGTTGTAAGCTGATAGGTCAATGCGAAAAAAGAAGGGCAACAGAAAATTCATTACCTGCTAGCAGTCTGGACAGCTTCATTAGTAGAAAATAGGAGTTTCTTAAGCAATGCAACAGCAGCTGAACCAGAATGCTTGCCTGCATCCTTTCCATGTAGAGCCAAACACTCAGCATAACAATAAATGAGTTCTATAGAGGATATAACAATATTGTTCATGGTCTGTGTGTCAGGCTGTTCGATCTCCAATATTCCCCACAAAACTTGCATAAGACCATCTATCACCTGAGAACCTGCCACCAGGAAAAAGGAGGCGGTGGGGTTGTGTTAGCATCAACAACTGAAAAGCTGCAATCAAACAGATATATTTTCCAAATACCCAAGGAACCTTCTAATTTGTTCCGGCACAACCAAATAGATGGCCAACTTGGCACTATAACTAATTGTCAATATTCACTAGTCAGCACAGACAATAGCAGCATATCTTAATAAAGGCAGCCTTAGATACGCTAAACATGAACGCAACCTTGAGGGGTCTAAGAGACCCAACAGCAAAGCCAAAACAGAATAGTTTAAACAAGAAGCTAAAGCAGTGAAAAGGCTGAGGAATGCATGAAACTGAGACTTAGATTTGCACATTTCAAGAATGGTGATTTCCAAAGTCTATTACACATGTACTAGAATCAATTAGAAAAGCAAATTACAAGCAGATGAAACAGAAAAGGCTCGCTTCCACAGGGTGCAGGAGGACAGTGGGCAGCTAAACAAGCGGTTTCTAATAGAACATACTCAATCATGCGAAAACTGAGCAGCAGAACAGGAGAGTATCAGTTAGCATGATTGTATACCCTATATGAAAATGATGCGTCAACAATGAACAAAGAACAATAAAAGATGAATCATACATCATGATACATTGAGTGAGCATAGATGCAAGGTTACAGCAAGTTCAACCAACAGTGTCACTATATGAAGCACAATCCTGAATCATGCACTGACTAATACTAGATAAATAAGCAAATTCCACATACCATTTGTCTCCAGAAAAGAAGCCAAGTTAAACCGGCGATGCAGGGCAATCTTTGACACTGCACGCATCTGGGCAGTGAATTCTGCAATTATCCATGCTGCCGTTGAACCACCAACCCCCAACCTAGACAACAGCAAAGCTGCAGACTTTACCACACCATGAAGGCGCATGCTATCCTTAACCTGAAAAAATATTTATTTTCAATCAATGAGCAACCAATTATGCAAAATTGGCACAATTACAATCGCAAACAGCAAGCTAACAAAAAAGCGAACAGACTGTGCAAGAATACCTGGTAATAGATCTCCCTTTTAGGGAACACAGCTTGCAGGACACGGCATGCAGCAGCTTGCAATAATGGCTCTCTGTCACTTTCAAAAATAGTTTCGAGCACCTGTTTGCACTTGAGCATGCTCAATTCCAGTTTTATATCCTCAGTTTTTGAGGATCCCTGAGATTTGCAAAGCAAATACAATCTTGACAGAAGCTTGAGGCCATCTCCTACCACTTCTTCCTCTGGAGATGCAGACTGCATAGAACGGATTTTTTTCCTAGATGATGTAACCCAAGAATTGCTTCCAAGTACACGTGCTTCCATGTCAAGAACTGCATCCATTTTCTCTTTCCAACCAAACTCATCTTTAGGACGACCATAGACCTCCAGCGAGTCTATTCTAGGCAGTGATGAGCCATTGAAAGTTGGCCCAACTGAGACTGTAAACTCTTCATCAGCAAGGAGAGACTCAGCAACCGTAAATGGAATGTCATACCAACATCGCATGCCTTCGTCCAATTTGATCACTCTCTGAAATATGCTAATATCAGAAGGGATGTGATTTGCCGATGTATTTCCAACATGTACACGAATGCCAACCATTACAATATCAGGATTTGAGTTTGCCACCGTAATCTGAAAAGGACAGTTATCTAATCTCAGGTAAGCCTCAAGGATGCCAATGAAAAGATGTAAACAGCTCCAAGGCAGAGAATCGCTGACATCCCATAGCATAACCAGTGAAAGACAGATCAACGACATGTAGGAGGAGTAGAAAACCTCAAGTTTATCAATTCTACAGAATCGTCAGCAGAAACATAAATTGAACAAGAACAAGCCATACAGCTCATCAATAGTCCTTTTTAAAACAAAAATAGAAGATAAAAGACACTCAAAAGGCTTTGAGGACCATAACACTTGCTGGATTGGACCTCTGTAACCATCATTTATATTTAAGCTATAGGCCAACCGCCAACCAAAGTAGAACACAAATTTACCACTTTCCCAACAAGGACGAATCAATCTATAGACCGTAACTTCAAAGCAAAGCTTCAAGAGTTCAACAACTCCAAAGAATAATTACAGCCTGCAATAACTGAGTCACAAAACAATGGTCCCAACCACAAGAAACCAAAAATCATTCTACTAAGCAGCTTGCAAATTGGGAGCAAGAGACAATGGATCACTTGTTTCCAACTACATGCATTTCATTCAATATATTAAAGAAGGTCAAAAACAAATATCACAATGGAAATGGCATAAATTTTTACACAACAGAAATAAACCACAAGAGAGAGTACAGCCGTACCTTAAATCCGGAAGGACTAGGACTTTCAAGAAATCCATCCTCAGATGCCAAGCTTTGCTTAGCTCCTTCGGAGTCACCATTTCTAATGGCATCACCACCCAATTTAACGTCAGGAGTGATACAAAGCGTTTTCTCAAAGAAATCAAGGGAAAATTCTGGATTAGCACCAGAGTAAGCTTTATTATTAAGGATGTTTGGACCCAGTTTTTTGACCTTCTCTGATGTTGTATTTGACCCAGAATCAACTCCAACTTGGAAATGTGAAAATATCTGAAGGCTACCATCATCATGTAGGACAAGAGAGTGGAATTTGTCCTTAGAGATAGGCTTATATGCAGTTGCACCAACAACAGGAGAGTTTGAACCAACTGCATGTCGTATATTCTGAGCAAAAACCTCATGAGCCCCCATGGACACTGCAAGTGCAGCATTGGATTTCCAACTAGAAAAGCATATAAACAACCCAGAACCAGGCAGCAATTCTTTCCAGTGATGCAAGCCAGCAGGTCGTCGCTTCCCATCTTGCTCTTCCTCAGATAATGCAGAGACCTCAGTTAGAGACGAAGCATCAGAGTTCAAACGGGCAACAAATGTAGTTCCATCTTGATAAGACACAAAAAGCAACTTATATGTCGATGAGAAGTACAAAGATGACCCCTTTGCTTGGATATCTCTATTCGCAAACCCAACATTTTCATTTAGTTGCTTGGTCCCTACATTACCTTCCATTGACAACTGAAGCTTGTACAATCGTCCCTGCTCTGACAGTACAATGAGGTATATCTTGCCATGAGATGCAACAGCAAGTACTGCATCCATAATTGTGTTATCTGGTAACACAAAGTAATGCAAGGGGCTGATGTTGTCCTGTGATAGATCATAAATCTTGACAAACCTATTAGTGACCACCATTAGCTGTACCTGGGAACCAGGCACCCAGTCGACCCGCCTGATATAAGCACCCTGAAGAGCAAGCTCAATGGCAAGTCGATCTGTTACCTCACCACGAGGACTAACAGTGAAGATCTGGCAATCTTCATAGCCAGCAACAGCAAGGTAATTCTCAACCAGAGGGTTAAAAACAAGATGTACAATTTCAAAACGAACAACATTCTTGGAGAGAGGCTTGACATTAGTCTTGTCTGCTGTCACAGGAGCAATAGTGGCTTGTCCAATTAGCTGTCCAACATCAAATATAGCAACTTTGTCACCCTCTCCAACAGCAAGTCGTCCCCGACTACTCACACTGAGCAAGGATTTCATAAGAGAACCTGTCGCCAAAAGTGATCTAAGTTCCTTTGTGTTGGAGTAGTCTGCCTTGATCTTCAAGTCCAAAGATCCACTTTTGTAAGCCTTCTTCAACTGAAGAAGATCAGAACCATAAGAAAGCACTTTATCTTCTCCCAAAATCACATTTTTATCCCTTGAAAGATTACCATCCCTTCTACCTGTGATAGAAGGCAACAGCAAAGTACATATTTTAAGCACCTGAGCCTCCAAGCCAAGTTCTTCATAAAGATGAGGAATCACGCCCTGCACATCTCTGGGGATGGCAAGCCTCAGAGAGTTATCTGCTTCTGAAGTAGCATCTTCATCTGGATCTGAATCACTGTCTGGCAATTGATCCCCATCCTCTGTAAAAGGCAAGAGTGCCTGAAAATTGCTGGCAGCCCTAGCAGCTGCAGCACTGCTTCCAGTAAATTTCCTTGGCTTCAAACATTGGCAAGTGCTCCCTCTAACACCGCCCGCCCCACAATCACAGAAGAAACGACTTGAGCGTGAGTACACAACACGATGACCACGATGACAGACTTTTGCACAAACAGAGCAACAGCCCTTTGAAACAGTTAAATCGCATGTATAGCAGAAGTACCAATGCTGTTCCGTGAAATTGCTTCCACTAGATGTAAATGTGCAAACCTTGGACGCAAGAGCCCGCTCACTACTAGAATCCTCTTCATCGTCTCTGTCTATACTAGCAGCCTCCCCATCTGATGTACCATCATCTTCGTCTTCATCTATGGATGCTGCATCACATTCGAAAGGCACTGATCTACCATCTTGGTTAGCAGTAAGAACCAAAGTCTCAGAATTTTTTCTTGATCCACCTGATCTAGAAACGACAGCCCCTGCACCACAACTGCTACCAGACAAGGATTTTCCAGAGCTTTTCGCAGGCACATTCCTAAAAGATCCACACTCAATCAAGACAGCCTCGAGAAAACTGAAAAGAAATTTTAGCCCTTGAAGCTGGTGATCATTAACAGATAACTTCTCCATCAAAGAAAGAGCACTCTGCAACAGTAATCTCATGGAAGCCTCATCTCTTAAAAGCTGAATAACAAAACCAAAATAGGATTTTGCGGCATGCATATCATACAATTTGAATGCTGTCTCCAGGGAACGCAGCAAAGCATCAAACACATGGCGGTATAATTCTCTAGACAGGGAATCGTCGGAAGATACAAGGCACAGAATAAAGGTCATAGTCGATTCTCTGAGGGAGACTGAACTTCCTTTGGCGCACGTGAGGCTGCCAGAATCTTCTGTTGGGAGACCCAAAAGTCTCTTCTCAAACCACTTGGACATGCAATTCACTTCCATGCCAAGGAATTTCTTTTGAATCTTCTGTTTCACATAAGGACACAGATCTCCTGACAGAACTTCAACAAAGAAATTGAGAACCCTCGAATTCACTGCCTCAGAATAACAACTATCCAACGAATCAATCAGAAAGACCACATCACCACACTGTGAACCGTAAAGGTCAACCACCTGTTGGGAGACATTGCGAGCGCCAAGAAAAAATTTGAAAACATCCGCCCCCAAAGGATCTTTTTGGAGATTATCCATTATATCAACAGCTTTAACAACCAGCTGCTCAACTTTACCATGATCACTCTTACCTGAACGATTGATGTCTGACAGGAATCCTTCAATCTGCTTCAGCAGGAACAACAAGCTATAATCTGGCCCCTCTGCACCTGTACATCCACGACATATATCTACGCACTTCCCTCTCAAATTCTGTAATATCTTATCATACTTGACCTTCATTGCTGAATGAAGAATTTCACAAAGCACCTCTACCTCCACAGAGAATCCTCCACTTTTTCCTTTGACTTTAAAGAGTAAGTCGAGAACATAGATTATCCCTCTGACAACAAGGATGCAGGAAACAAGAGTTCCACTTGAAATTTGAGGATGTGAAGGGAAGCCATGGACCATGCATTCTGAGTAAATGATACCCAGCACTCCAGAGGCTCTTTTGTTAATTACTTTGTCAATCTTATACGGGAGATCATAAACAGATTCCAGCTGCAGGTGAGCAGCATTCTTTGTTGGGACCTCACACTTCATGCATTCATCAAATTCAGTGTGCTTCAGAAGCAGAAGAGACGAAGAAGTCTGGGCACATGATTGACAGTCACTCATAATAGAAGAAAATGCTTTTTCGTACACCCCCATATATTTTGCCAAAAATGAAGACAATGCTTTCAATATATCAGAAATGCGATCCGTCTCCAATATTCTGGAGACAATGCCTTCTGCAAAACCAACAAACTCTCCATCCCATTTTTGTTCCATTAAGACAGAATCCACACCAGAGATAGAATTCTTTACACAATAGCTTCTCAAGCCTACATTAAGCAAGGAGACAACCAGGGAAAGCCACTGACCATTCCTCAGCAAGTCCCAACCAAATTCCCCTGAGTCATCAGCCATGTGAATAGAACATAAATCATTGAGCAAACTAAATGTCATATCCACAAGGTTTACACAGCTATTCACACTATCACAGTGGCCTTGCAACATGTGACTGAAATGAACGAAGCATTCCATGCTTGATATTTCAAGAACACGGTTGGAACTCCAAAACGAGTCCATACGGTTTGATGTCAAAACACCAGGCATGTCCCAGCAAAGCAAAAACACATACCTCTCAACAATGAGATCTTCAGAAGCTGCGGCCTTCTTACCCTTCCACATCCCCAGAATCGATGAAAAAGTAGCACATATCTCAATCTCATTCAAGGACAGACATGAGGTAACTGCATCATCCCGACACATTGTCGAAGGCAATGGAACAAAATCAATGAGGACATTAAGCAAACTGCTGATCATAGGCTCATCTTTGGGATACAAACCCACAACATTATCTACTGCAAGTGAAGCCCATGATGTGGCAGGCTCACTTAAATGACTACAGTGAGATCCGACAAATCGGGCCATGTTCAGCTTCGATCTGAAATCCATAAGCAACAATGCTGGGCAAGCACATGGATTCAACATCATATGTCGAAGAATTATAAGCAATCTTGAAACTATTAGACCCCAGCATGACAGCGCCGAACTGTTCAATACAGGGGAGCGGAAAGCAATGGTTTTCAGAGTGGAAAATGTAAGCTCTGCCAGCTCCACCTTCTCACTTTCGGAGGACAGATGAAATACCATAAGAAGAATCTCCATGTAGAAGACAGTAGGAAGAGAGCTCAGAAATTCCTTAAATATGAGGGAATTCAAACATACAGCTTTTTCTTTGTCGAGAATAAAACTGACAAATTGCCTGTAGACTTTATTTCTCAAATCGCTGCCAGCTGAACCCGCCCTACATATTAAGATGTGAGCCAGCAAAGCTAGGGTTTGCTCATTATAAACAAATGATCCATTGTCAACCCTCAAAATCTGGAAGGCAAGGTATTCCTCCAGTATATCAGAGAAAGCATGACGCTTTATGAGACTCTGTAACAGCTCAAAGCAAACTTCATGAATTTCTTCTGTCCTCCTTTGTTCATGGATAGCTGCACCACCCTCAAAATCATCAGCATAGCAACTTTGGCATCCAAGCACTGCCAGCAAACAATTAATATGGTCTCGACTAAGCTTGCTGCAAGCATCCTCATAAATGCAAGCACACCACTCTGGAGAAAATGTGCAGGACTTGAGAAAGATCAATAACTCTGTAGCAGCTTGTACTATCATGTTACGTAAACCAATCAATGGATTAGCCATGGAAGGTGCTTGTTCATACCCATCATTTGATCCAACAGAGCGACCACTCTCGGAAAAGAGATCCCCAAAAAGGGCTTCATCATCATGGGAAGCACTGTTTTCCGTCTCAGAAAAGCAACCAGGTTTTGCACCACTTGAACATGATCTCTCCAGTTTCGGCTGCAACTTCGCCCCCTCAAAGTGCAAGAAAACAAGAAGATGAATCAGATTATCGACCCACTGTGTTGATCTATCAAATATGACTTCCAGAAGTTCCTCCACAGAGTAATTCTTCACCAATAGAACATCTCTGCAACGAACATGGCAAGCAACATTGGCTTCAGGATCAGTACTATGAAACGGTAAGTCTGAGTCTAAACCCCTCTCCAGATGTTTACGTTCACCCTGATTCTGGACGTCTCCAATAAGTTTGAAAAGATATATAACGCAACGAGGGAAGTACACCAAAGGGGGCCTCAAGTTACTGACTGACTTGTTATATCTCCATATGTTGGAGTCCAAACTAGCAAGTACTGAACCCAGTAAACATGCACGGATATTTTGGAAGACCCTCCTCCCACAGCTAAGTCGCACCACATGTAGAAACTCTTCCACAATGCTAAGTACAATACTCTCGTAGTTATTCTCCGAAGCAACATGGCTATTTACAAATTCCAGCACAGGTCTGAACAGACCAGGGAGCAAGTCCGCAAAAGCAGCAATACTTTGTAACAATGCAAAATTCACTTCGACATAAGGAATGCTCCTTACAAGATTTCCGAGCAACTTCAGGATATTCAAAGAAACAGACAACCTCCTGCGGAAACTCAAGTCTTTGACATCAAATATTTCTGGAAGTCGAATGAGTTCTTTACAGAATAAAGTAAGCCGATGGATGCATCCAAGATGAAGAACAGCCCAATGTTGACAAGAAGACACCACTTTGTTCAAATCATGGGGGAAGGAAGATTCTCTAGAAAATTCTGTCGTAGTATCAAGTTGCATGTCAGAAGTCAATGTCACAAGAAGTTGATCACCTTGTTGTCCTTCAGTAGAACATCTACCACCTTCAAGAATGACAATTAAGAAACGTGAGATGCTAGCATTAACTAATATAGTGAAATATGAGACAAACTACCTCTGCAGAATCACACAAAAGAATACCTTGAATATCGCATCTAGTGTGCTCCTCAAAAAGATGACCATCCTTTTTACATGTGGTAGATGGTAAGCTTTCCACAAGGGAACTTGCCATGCAAGACTGAAACGAATCGGACTCACTTTCCATCCGCCCAGCTAGTCCAACCTCTAAAAGCTTTACCGCAAGGTTCTGAGACACAAGTGGAACGAATTAAGAATAAGACAAGAGCTTACGCCTTTTCCATCATTTCCTTCAACCGAATGTTATCTCTTTATTGCATGAAGATGATAAGGAATTAAAGATAAAACATTAAAAAAAAAAACAGTAAGTTGGTAAGAATAACACAGAAGAGCACAAGTGATAGAACACTATATTAGTAATAGAAACAAATAACAGAAATGATGCCAGCATAAACACCCCAGCTGCATGAGCATGCTTCACCATCTCCAAAAATGACTCAATGACAGTAGGTTGTTTGCTACTGAACTACAGCCTACAGAGAATTAAACCATACAAAATCAGCAGAACTGGTAATTTCATGAAGAATGCCTTAGCATAATTAGCGTTTTTACAAGTAGACACACGACCAACACCCACGTTTGAATATCTCTGCACCAAATTATTGAATATCATCTACACAAACAATAATGCAATTATAAGGAAATCCGAGGACAACTCAACAAGTAAAAGCAGACTAAGATAAACAAAACCACTTAGTGTGGGTCCACCGGTCTAATTTTTTAGAGAGAGAGACAATAAGACAATGTAAATTACAAAAAGAGAGGCAAATAACACCTGAAAATCTTAGTAATACTAAAAAATAATAAAAATTTGACGATGCGATCATTTCAAGCACCAATGTGCATTTAATATATTGTCGTTATGACAGTCTGAAGATCAAACCAATCAGACCAGAATAGGCAAGTGCGGAGTGCTGCCAAGGGCACAATGTTTTGGTAGCAGAGGTGTTCAGTTGTAAATAAGAACTACAAGAAGGAAGAAATTTAAATTATGCTCAAATGACATGCTCTCCTCATTTACAATAAGAACTATGGTAGATCTCATACTAGGAAAGCTCTAGATTCTAAAGAGGCCAAGAGTCAATATGTTCTTACACTTCTACCAAACCATTCAACATAAATAAAGATCATGTTGCAAAAACAATCCAAAGATCAGGCTACTTGATGAGGGCAAAAGTTATCCTCCTTTAGGATTTCATTCAATTTCACGGGCTACTTGGTGAGTGAACAACCAATCTTCACATGGATAAGATTTCATACCCCCCCAACCCGGTAACATGATGCAGAGTTGCAGACTGTTCAGTTATTGTTCCAATTTAATAAAACCTGCAATCCTGCTCACCCTTCAAAGATGGAGGCAAGAAGAAAAGGATTAATTGAAAAAAGGAACTGTGCTTAGATTGGGATAAGCCTTTGCATATCCATCTTGTTATTGCTTGAAATGCTATGTAAATTGAGGTATTAATTTGGACATGAATAAAAAATTAGCATAATATTTCACAACAAATTTTGTTCCGCAATTGCATGAGCATACCAATCGGTCCCTCTTCTTAAAGGTGAGCTACCAAATTTTATCCCCCTCAACCTTGCCAAGGGGAATCGACATAGGGGGTTGTCGTGTAATTGCATAACAATACCCCCCTCTGATATAAGATCTTTCGTACGCAGCACAATACGATCCCAAACTCATCCCAAAACCCAAAACACATCAAGACCAAAGTTAACTATGATGAGGACCCTCCCCAAAAAAAATTTCAAAAAAAAAACACTCCAAAGAGTATACAAGTATTACATGCACCCAAACAAAAGCAAAGCCCCAATATGTGCAAAAATGCTGAAAAAACAAATGACCCTAAGCACCAAGGGTATTCCTTTGTCTACCACCATCCACTCATGCTTAAAGGGTCACGAAATTCAATCTCATGGAGGCCCTCTCAATCAACAAACCCTATCTCTTTGCCAAAACCAATGGCATAAAAACAAATCAATCCAAGCCAAATACTGTTGTCACCACACCATTGTCTCAACACACCCAGCCAGGGCAAGGAGAAATCAGACAAAAGGGTCAGATGCACAAAGTCTTACCCCTAGAACTGAACCAGAGAGAGAATAGTTGTGTTAGACCCTAGACTTGAAGAGCATTACCGGTTACTTGCCAATAGGAGCAGAGGACAATTAAAAGCAAACTCTTACTTTAGTCCACTACAATCCATTTCAAAACAAACCTATTTCCAACTAAAAACGCCAACTCTTTTTTCTTATTTTTATTTATGAGGGTTCACTGACTCTAACCACTAACCAAAGAATAAAGGTTTGTGCTGGATTAAGGATCCATTCCTCAAGAGTTGGGACTAGGCAATCTAGCACTAGCATAGAATGAAATCAATGAATTATTCTATCTAGTAAGAAAAGACCCTAACATTTGTTTTCCCCTACATTAACATGGGATAAAAGAATTAACTTAGCGTAGATACCTGAAAGATGCACTAGTACATTCATCACGTAGAATCGATCAATGGAAAGTTACCGTCCCTATCCCAAACAATTTGAAGCCAATGTTACATTGCAAATTCTCATTTATCTACATTCTTACTACGTGCACGCTACTTTCATAAGTATAATACCACTATGGCAAATTTGCGTTATTGCCAAAGACAGAAGCAACTATGCACTTCACACAGTGGCGGAAACAAGTACGATCATTCAAGTCGATTTAAAAAAAATATATATCCGAATTCTCCCGAAATAGAAACCAATCCCTTTCCACAACAATTCCTGACATAAATTTAACCCATCAGAGTCATTTACAAGTCACAATACCTAACAAACAAGATATTCACATTTTGATGGATAGAAGACCATGAAAATATAGCTTAGGTTTCATTAGTTTCGACAAGTGATTCCATTTCTTGGCATGGACAAAGTAAGTAATCAACTAAGCAGAAACTGCAAATACTTCTTGAAATATCCCCGCATCCCACACTACCCATAAATCATAAAACAACACATTGAACGCAGAAACGGCGAAAATATATGACCGGCACCGTACAAAGACATCTCATAACAAGCAGCCTATGACAATTTTACTGTCCATAATCTACTAACCTGCAGGCTCAAGTCGTCACCATTAATATTCGATTTCTCCAAGCAGCACAATGCGAACTCCATCGATTCATGCAGAGTAGCAACAAGTACAGACTCCACGTGCTCAACTGCTCATAAACCAACACAAATTAGCAAAAATTCACCACCACAAACCAACACACAGAATTTCACGGATCAAAATCAGAATCAAACAAAGCACCTGACAAAGACCGAGTAGCGGAGGCAATCGCGATAGCGATAGAAAAGACAGAGTGAATCTGAGATTGAGTCCAGCATTGAAGCCCTAACTTCTTGTCACCATTATCATCATCATCATCATCATCGATCGCTTCGACGCCATACTTGATGATCGAGTAGAATCTCTCCAACCCTAATTTAACTGAATCAGAGCGAAGTCTGTGAGAGAGATCGCTGTTAGAGGATACAGCTTCGACGAGCTTGAGGAGCTGTTCCGCCATTGTTGAACCTCACCACACGCACGAAGCGATCAGAGTGAATACTGGAAATCGGTCTTCAATTCATAGAGACAGTGAGGAGAGAGAATGAAAGTGCTTGGCTTTACGAAATGTTCTGTGCGTGTGTGGAGGAGTATGATGTAGGGGAGGGAACTTAGCGGAGGTTTAAGAAGGAGGAATGAATGCTTTTATAGGCGGTGATGTGGTGGCGTACGAGTTAAGAGTTATGGTATGAGCGAGCTCGGGAGAAGAAATGTAAGAGGAAGTGACGAGGGTAGGATTCACCAAGTAAAGTATCGTTCTCACTTCTTTGATTGATTTGCTTTTCTGCCTCGGATTTTTTCTATGGAAAAATAGAAGAATCGTTGGCAAAATGCCCCACCGACTTGCTTTTAGTAGTGGCAGGGAAAAACTGTACTCGGTGAACTAGAGATAATTTTTTAGAATATAAAAGATAATTTTTTTGAATATTTTGTTATTTGAAAATGGTCATCTTTTTTATGCAAGTGAGGGAAAACATCTTAAATTCAGTGAATTAAAATACCAAAAGTTAATAGAGTTGACTTAGGATATCCTATGAAATCTTATAATTTTCGTTTTTTATAAAGTCATATTCATATATATCAGCAAGCAATCATTTGTTGAAATAAGAATTCAATTATAGCTACTTGTTCCTAAAGTTTTTCATGACTTGAATTACATGCATTTAACCAACTTTTAGTGTCTTTTTCTCTAATCAATGAAAAATTGCTATTGGTTCCACGTTCACAACTTCACCGATGCAGAAATATTTAAGTCAATGACTAAACCAAAATTTTTCTACTATAAGATATTATGTTAATTTCTCACAAGTATTGTTAGCTAGCAAATTTTTTCCTTTACTTATATATATATATATGAATTGGTTGCAACCTTTGCAGAGTTTCTTGTTTTTGTTTGACGGGGGATATTTTTGTACATATAAAGTAGAACTTACGTCTATATTCAATTTGAGTTTCAGCTTTCCAATGAGCATTTATGGGAGAAGTAATACCGCACTTAAATAAAAAATGAATGACAAGATTAATTAGTTGCATCTACATAAAATGTATTAAAAACATAAAGTAGTGGACATGCACACGAGTGGAAATAAAACTAGTTAATAAGATAAGTACAGCAAGGAGATAAATAGCATGTGAAGAGTGCTTGTGCAAGTCCATTAAATACCTAAACAAACCCATTCTGTAATTTTTCTAAGATATTTGTAATGTTTAATGTTTGCTAAGTTGCTAAGTCATTGCCCAGGTCTACCTCTTGGATGCATAGGCTTTTCGGCTTTGTATTTGAAAAAGTAGTTCAAATTTGCAGTGCCTAGAGTGGACATTTGTAACTGAGGTATCCATTAAGGGAGCGTGATTTTACGGCTCCAAGAGTTTCTACAGATGCATTTCTATGCATGCCAAAGCACCATCATCATAGCAATATAGCATTGCATTAGTTCCAATAGCTCCCTAGTATTACTTTGCTGGCTCGAACATCTCTTCTCGACAGATCCTTAAGCAGGATCCAGCAAACTGGCCAAGGCATAAGGTTAACTTAATGCAAACTTTGCGCGTATCATTAACAGATGACCGTTTCACATAGTTCAACTACATTCAAAAAAAGAACTGTGCCTAGAAAGAACATTCATCACTCAATCATACCATCCACTATGTGACACAGGGCAGGAATCAAAGGAAAATTCCACACGAAAGAGGAAGTGAAGAAAACCATCAGATCAATCAGCAACACCAAAAAATTTCATAATAAAATTACGGGATGATCCATATCGAAGGTGCATTGCAAAATCCGCTACCAAAACCACTGGTACAAGACTGTCAACCAAACAAACTACATTATCGATTCCCTGTTGATAAGATACAAAAAGGCTAAGAATACGATCAAGGCACTCTGGAGTACGATTGTTTGAAATTAAGACATCCTCTGGGCAGCCTCCTTGGCCAAGACCCTCTCCCTTGCCTTCATCTTGGCCTGGGACTTGGAGCCCATGATACCACCTCCCCACTTCTTCCTGTGCTCATCGTACTTGTCGTTGAAATTGGCCTATCAATAAAAAGACATCAATCAAAAAATGTAAGGCCCGTGAACAACATAAGCCAGCGTCCGCGTAATGAGGGAATGACTAAAAGAGAATTAGTTATAGGCGGAACTTGTGGTCACTCATTCCTCACCACATTCTCTCACCACCAATCAGATAATCGTCGACATGAGGATATCAAACGATTTATTACTGGTTCACACCGGGAACATGGAATGGTCTCAAGTTTAAATTTGATCTCAGAAACTAAAAGGATTCTTCCACAGATGGGCTATATGGGGCATAACTTGTCAACGGTGGAAGTAAAACACAGATTAGCAGAGGATAGAAAACCATTACCTTCACAGCCTCCACAATTCTGCTGAACTCCATTTTGTCCTCATTTTTCACAGAGGTCAGACACAAAGCAGCAGCAGTCTTCTTGTGGACAATCTGCTCACAGCACCAAGAGAAGAGACAAGGATTGGCAACACATTTCTTATACATGCTAAAATAAACCACCTTTACAAAAATAACTGAGGACTTACAGTTCCAAGACGGGCTTTTCCCTTTACAATGCAGTAAGGGACCTCCATCTTACGGCACAAAGCAGGCAGCCAAACAACTAGCTCTATTGGGTCAACATCATGGGCAATGACCACCAACTGAGCCTTACCCTGCAATATCAAACAATTATAGAGATAATGAAATCGATCATGCTACAGACTAGATGGGTACAGGCTAGATGGGTAGAAAGGGTAAAATAATCAGTGGAACATGATTGAAAACAAGACAAACATTTCGTGAACTGTTAAGCGCACCTGCTCAATCAGGTAAGTAATGTGGTTAAGGCCATATTTCACCACAACAGGCTTCTTGACCTCTGGTTTCTTCCCTTCAGCTTCTGCTTGTGCAGCCTTCAAAAGCCTTTCCTTCTTAGCAGCCTTGTCTTCAGGTCTGTATTTGAGCAACAATTTGAACAGGTTTGATGCTGAAAAAGAAAAAAGAAAATCAATTTGAAGTTTCATTAAAGGCCTTCACCCATACAGCAGGCAAACAAAACGCAAATACACCAACTTCAATATAGCTTTTGGTCACTTGTGATATAAGTGAGGAAGTAGCAGCAGTCAAACATTCTTTGTCATCTAAACAATGCTAGAGAACTATTACTAGCTAAAATTGTCTTCAGCTTCTTCAAACCAGTGAAGCCTCAACTATTTGGAGCACCAAAAGAAATAAGATAGTTACCAAGGTTCTTGTCAAGTGCCTTAGTGAATTGGTTGATAGCAGGGGGAACCTTCAAACGCTGTTTCAGAATCCTCTTTTTCCTCTGAATTTGGACAACACGCGGCCATTTGACAAATCTTGTGAGATCCTTCTTTGGTGGAAGGGCACCACCAATCCCAAACTGCTTTGGGCGCTTCTCATACAAAGGGTTCACAGGTTTCTCCTGTGGCGTACAAAACAAAAAATAGAAATCAGAAACATTTCCTGCTTCTGTCATATAGAGCTCTAGGACAGTTATCTCGGTTCTAGCTAATAATCATATTCCTTCAGGCAGATTTCAACAGTAAGTCAGAAACATAGCAATCAAATAAGTAACTTGATCATCACCAGAGTTCCGAGGAGCACAAGTTTCTGCTTTTCAGGCATATTTAAATCAGCTATTGGGCCATTACCCTATATTGTAACATCAGTCTCTGAAAGCTACTACATCTTAAAGTGGTCAAACAGCAGTGCAAGACAAATGAAGAAACAATTCTAATTTTCACAATTTACCATATGCAAGCCACACCAACAAATACAGCACAAAAGCATTTACCGAATGAGACGACTATATAGTAAGAATGGGAACTTGTCGAATGAACATGATTCTAAAGCCAGCAGAAAATGCAACTGGGATTATTAAAAAAGGGGGGGTTCCAATGCATCATGCATATGCTGAGGCTATCTAACAAGTGCACAGTACACACCATCACACTAAGAATGATAAAAACAATAGAAATTGCAAACAAATAGGGAAAGTGCTTACAGGCTTCTTCTTGGTGGCAACAGGAGCCCTCACACCTCTTTTGGGAGCCTGTCATAAGAGAATAAGAACAACATTAGGAAGTGAAGCATATAACAGCCAAAAATCTCAAATTCAACAAAAACACAGCTTTAGTGAATTCCAACTGAAAAACGCAATAAAATCACATCCCAACAACACCCACGAGAAGATGGAACAAATTTGACTGTAAACCAATATTATCGTAAAATCTTGCAACAAAACTTCAAACCCTAAGACAAGCGGAGGTAGGCCAAGCAAGCATGTGAAGTGCATAATCTACTAGCTACCACAAACCCTATAATCATTTCTGTCAAAATTAAGCACCATGCTTCAAATCAACACCAATGAAGTTTACACACCACCCAACCTCCAATACACCAAGCCCTCCCCCGTCAAAAAAAGGACAGAAAGAAAAAGCTCCCAAAAAACTGAAATCTCCTCCACAACACTTCTATCAGAACTGCCCTAAACACATTGCTAAATTTCCTACCGTCTTCACCTTTCAAACATGCATCCGGGTTGATGTCAAAACACGTACTTGGTAAATAGACATAAATCTTAGTAAACCCATAAAACAAGGATGACATACACTTGTATTGTCATTGCAAACTAAAATCCCGATCATTTAATAAACAGGTAATGATGCTATCAAGCATGCATTTCAAGATCACAGAAACAGAGTCTGGCACGTATAAATCTAAAACCATGAAGGTAAACAAGAACACCCATTTCAAGTGAAATCTCTCACTCAACCAAAAACCTGAAGAATCAATTTCACAAACATGAAAAATACAAAGATGAAAGAGAATGCAGAATGAAAATCGACAGAGATCTGCATCCAACAACGATGAGTATAATGATGTCAGAAAGAAGAAGGGAGGAATTCGAAGTTACCATTTTTTCGGCTGGAGAGTGAACCAGTTGGTTTGGGGGGGGCGGGGGGGGGACGAAGCCGCAGCTAGTGACGGAAGAGGGAGAACTGGGTTCTGCTAGGGTTTTTATTCCTGCGTGTAAAAGAGGAGCGGACGCATAAACCCTATCTGGGGTTGGGTTGGGCTGGACTTAGGTCCACGAAAAAAGTGGAAATAAAAAGGCCAAATTACAAAATTCAGGCCCAAGGCCTGCTGGGCTGGTTTCTGTAGCCCAATAGACTAATGGCTTGAGTAATTAAGTAGAGACCGTCCCGATTATCTGGTTGCTTTTCCGAGGGTAACCAAAGTACCCCACCGAACCGAACCGATCCTAAACTTTGAAGCTCGGCTCAGTAAGTAATCGAACCGAGCCCAAGTCTGCGTCGAGTTTTCGAATTTTCACCAAGTCGAGCCTCGGTTTTTGCAGTAGACTTTTTGTAATAATTCAAATATTTACTCAACCTAATAAAAAATTTATTCAAATTTCTTAACTTCAAAATACTACAATTCTTCCTCAAGGAAAAAAAAAATACCAAGCATATGCTCTAGTGTTGAATTATGGACATCCAAAGTAATACAAAATTTATACATATTATTGAATCCAAGTTACTCTCCACCCAAATACCTAAAGAAGCTCTTTTGAGTCCAACCGAGCTGAACTTTATTAGGTTTAAGCTCAGTTATTTTACCACGCACCTTGGTTGCTTTATTTGGTTTGATTTATCCACTAGAGTACTGGACCATTGTTGATACCTTATATGGCTATATCACCCAACGTATCTAATTCTCGGGACTCTTGTAGATACCTGAAAATGAGTCATTTGGTTGGAGTAAGGTTAGTTAAGTCTCGGATCAAATAGTTTGACCTATATATCGTGCAATGCAAACAAATTGAAATTGAGTGTATATAATATGCAAATTTTATAATTCAAATCATTTTATGCATTTGATCCATGCATCGGATTATTTTAAACTAATTTTCCTTTATAAATCTTAGATGTTCCCTTTAAGTTTTAAATCTCCAATACAAATTTTAAAGTTTCCCTATAAATTTCAAGGAATTTTAAAAAGCTAAGTGTTTAGGTAAGAAATATAATCTCAACCTATATTAAAATTGAAATTATATTATTTTCAAGGGTACCCTAAAAAATGTTCTAGTGAATTCTTAAGATCAAATGAAGTGCAAGCCATGTCTAGAATATAATTGTACCACTTCCATTTGTGAATAATCTTACTTTGTTACCAACTCCTAGTCTGTTATTAGTTCGTATGCATGAGATCCTATTTAAGTCACCTAAAGTGATGCTGAGAGGCCTTCAATGGTATTATCACATGATATTCTAAATTTCTAACACACAATAAATGTGAGTTTCATATGCAAGACTGTTATATATATACATTTGTCCCTTTTTAATTTTCCTTCACGTAACTTCACTGAGGTTAGAGTTTCGATCGGATTATAATTTTAGATATGAAGCTAGCTTGTACATGGAAGATATTTGATCAAACAATGTTAAGTTGTTCATGAGGCATCACGTTTCGAATTAAACTTTATGAAGCATAAGTGGCAAGGGTCACATATAACTATTAGACAAGTTTTTGAACTTTGAACAATAGTGATCCTTGATCAGATGAAATGTATTGTCTAAGTATTCAACCATTTCATCCATGAGACACAGTCGAGTATCAAAACTACTGTAATACTATTGCTCAGACTTTGGCTTAACAGTTTTCTTTGGTTTATATATTACACGCAATTATATTGAAGCAAGAGTCCAAATGTACCAATTAAGAACTTTTAAAGTCTGATTGCTTTATTATGATTAATTAGAATTTAAGTGGTGCAAATATTTGCCAACTATTATGATCGATAAAGTCTTTTTCAAAAATTGTTATTAGAGACTAGTATTTGAAATTTGAATCTCATCTGGGGTGGGATCCTTCCCCGGACCTTGCATGAGCGCGGGATGTTTGTGCACCGGACTGCCCTTTTTGTACTGATCTTCACGACTCTCTATGCACCAAAAAAAAGACCATAAAATTATATTCAACTGTGTCATAAAAGTCTATCATCGTTGCAAAATCACTGGGATGAAGAACTCATCCATACTCAGAAAGATAAACCTTTATTTTCAGAACAAACATTATCATATTTTCCGTTCAACAACAAAAAACAACTTGCAATCCACTTAACATACAAACCTAAGTTGGACATGAAAAAAAACCTACATTGGTAGAAGAAAGCTTGCAGATCAAAAGAATTGTACATGGATAGCCAGCTAAACTATTTTTCCATGATCACTTCAAGGACTTTCTTTTTTCGCATCAACATAAGCTGAAGGGATAGGAATCCCAGGGATCAGAGGTGGCAATGGAAGAGAAGATGCCGGTGGCGGCGGCATTGGTGGGTTAGTTAGACCAGGCACTGGTGGCAAACTAGGCAAAGGAGGAAGTCCAGGCATTCGTGGAACCACACCGACGGGTGGTGCAGGGGGCTGAAAAGGGTTCGGAATGACCGGTGGGGAAGGTGGCTGAAGTGGGTTTGGCAAAAGAGGTGCGGGTTGAAGTGGGTTCGGTGGCAAAGGTAGACCAGTTGGTGGAGGTGAGATTACAGGTGGAAAAAATAACTGGGGTCGCACCATTTCCTCTTTCGAGGGCTCTTGTGGGTTTTGAGGGATCGAGTTGAAATATGGCAACCCTGGTAGGGGAGGGAGTGGTGGTAGAGGAGGGAGTGGGGGAAGTTCAGGAAGTGGTGGGAGTTGAGGCAAAGAAGGCATGAATGGTAGGTTTGGGTATGGAAATAGGCCTTGAAAGGAGTTTGTTACACTGGGTTTTTGGTTGCATACTTCAGGCGGTTTAAGGGGTTTGAATGTGAAGAAACCAGCTGAGAATATGTGTTTTCCTTGCTTTGTTTCCTTAAGATATATTGCCGATGAATTGGCAGTTGATGCCACTGCACAATATGGTCCACTGCTTTTTACAAGCTTCACTGTGCACCCTTGGATTTCTTTTATGTTTTTGCTGATTGAGAGTGGCAGATGCACTATGAATTTTCCTTGCTTATCTGTTTTCACCTTCTGAAAAAACGCTGGTCTTGAGCCCTTTTCTTGACATTTCACTGCTACAGTTGCACCTGAAATATAATTTTTTTGAAGACAAATGGGGGAAAAAAAAAGAGAGAAAAGGGTTCTCTGTTTTAGCCCATAGGATTGAAAGAAAGCAATTGGGAGGGGGAGCCAGGATACATAAGAATCATAAGATGAACTATTTTACCCAGACTCAGCCACAGTAAGTCAATAACTAGTCAGAGTGTATGGATTGTATCCACCTCGACCATGTGTTCAAAATTCTCATGTTTTAGTCTAAAAATCATGTATGGCTTATGTTACCTAGACTTGGCTACAGTAAGTCAAGGTGTATGGATATGAGCATCCAAATTGATCATATTTTGAAAAATTTTTGTGTTTTTGGTATACAAATGATGGATTGGTTATGTTATTCAAACTGAACTACATTAAGTCAATAACTAACCAAGGTGTATGGATATGAGCATCCAACTCAACCATATTTTAAAATGTTCCCATGTTTTAGTCTACGATGATCTGAAAGCATAAGAGTATGTACACCTATGCTCGAGCATCGGATACTCAATACAGATACTTGAGATGAAATGCAGAGTCTAAGTATTGCGGAGGGGAGGGAAAAACCGATGAGCAGAGATATTTTAGTGAGGGGAGGGAGAGGATATATGAACCTGAGATGTAGTGACTGCCCTTAGAGAAGTCATCTTGGAAGCAAGTGTCACAGTAAACAGTACCAACAACAACTGCAGGAGAAAATTTTTGAGGTTGATCCCTTGCCTCTGAAAGACTGAAGCAACATAGTATTGATAAAATGGACAACATGTCAAGCCCTCTCATAGTTGAAGTTGAAATTGAAGCAACTCTTAATTCACTGGTATGTGCCCTCTCTCTCAAATCCCACCTAATGTGTACTTTACTTTGGCTTATTTTGTGCAGACTTTTGTCACATGAGGAGAGTAGGGAGACTCTTGTAGGGAATGAGGTGAACCACATCTTTTGGGGTCTATTTATGTTATTCAGGCTTAGGCCAGTCAACTGCAAACTAAAATTAGCGAATGGAACAGTAAATAATGATTCTTTTGCCTAAAGTATTACTGTTACCTAACCCGTAATTTTACAGAAATGTAACAGTACTCATGTTTGATACATAACATTCAACCTTAAATATCAGACTCACACACTTTAAATCGGGCTAAAAAATTCATAATGTTGCTCAAAATTACTACTACGAATTATTCAAATCACACACTTTGTAGTTTGTGCCTGACTCTATATTGAAGTTGTGGGAACTGAATTAATGAACCTATGTTTTGGTTATTTGCCATTAATTTCTTTAATTAGTACTGTAATTTTTTGCTTTTAGATCTCTTTGGAGTTTTGCCTTGCTAAAATGCACAAGGTTGGTCCTTAGTTGGTAAGTATGAACAAAATGAGACCGTTGGCAAGCCAGTTTGTTCACGAGATAAGTTGAGCAGCCGCACATTTCATGAGCCTTGACTTTGTCTGTGACTCAATTAACCCGTAATGAAACCAATTAATTAGAGGAACTGATTTGTTTTGCCAGCTACATAGCTAATCTGCACTAATTTTGCAAAATTTGACACTATTTCCCACACAAACATTCTGCAGCTATCCTTTTCATATATGCTACTGTTAATTAGGCTGGTAGAAAGTCGAGAATTAGCCGAAAATTTAACTAACGACGACAACAACAACAAAAGAAAAAACAGTCCCACAAAAAGCTTTCACGATTAGTGTCCGGGGAAATTCTTATTTAGAGATATCTTAGCTCGAATTACTATCTTGAAAGATTCTCAGTCTTTCTACGAGTAGAGATGTCTATCGGGATAAGGTTGTCTATATCTAACTCTCCTTAGGTCTTAACTGTTCCTGGCCTCCCTCCCCCACAAGGGTGTACATACACATATAATACACAACAATTTCGGCAATTCTTAATTGAATAAAATTTCTACAATTTTGTGTAAAAAGTCCTGAAATTTTCAGAATGGATATAAGTTTCTAGATTCACTATTGCTCCGAGACTTTCAACCACGTACTGGAGTGTATCCTCTGTTTCAAGCTTCCTTATCGATCATTCGTCAATAGAGTAACTTAGACATCAAACAGAAAAGAGTAATCAAACATTTTTGTATGAGCTTTAGCAAGGTAATTAACAGATGCACGCGCCATATGAAATCCTGAGAGATAAGAACAGAGAGAAATACAAGAAAGATGAGTGAATTTGCCAGCAAAACAGTCTTATCTTCTAGACTAACCGATAAACATACATGATACATGAGTGAAGAATCGCAGAGGCAAAACTACTCTAAGAGAGACACCTCTTTCATGCAGTATTTTGGTGTCTACTATTGGGAATGAACCCAAAACTAGTTCAATTTCCATGCATGGCTGTTTCTGACAAAAATGAACACCTTGTTTTCAGCAGTGTCCTTGTCTTCTGATGAGAACAACACTGGTTTTCACATTCGCCTAATATGGGCACCTACATCAAAATATGTATGCACCGCTTAACGTGCAGCATCATATGCTCATTTTGCTGGCCTTTCCTTGGGTGCCCCCCCCCCCCCCCAAAAAAAAAAAAGATAGAAAATTTGAAAGTTATCCTTCTGCAACTTCTCAGGAAAAAATATATATTTTTTCAAATGACATTTACATTTTTTTTTCCTGCGGAAATTTTATAAGTTACATTAATATAGATGTCACTAGATATTTGAGTGATTACTGTATATTTTTCTTCAGTTTAGTTATAATGGTAAGTTTAGGATTCATTGAATTAGTATTCCAGATAAATTTAATCGACAATTCAAGCCCAAGGAGGGAACAGGTGCGGGCCAAGCCTGTACAAATTCCAACAATTGTTGGCATTGTTGCCTAAGGATTTAATCCTAAAGAAAAAGTTAACTATGAAGAAAATAAACATGTAGGCAATTAAGCCAATTCGTTTCCAACATTTTGGAAGAGGTGTTAGCAGAGTAAAGCAGGTTGTTACAAGTTGAAGTAGGTTGGGGCGAATTAAAGCTTGTAGGAACATGTTAGAGTAGATTAAGCGCATTTTTAAGAGGGTTTGGAGTAGATTGGACCAAATAAAAATAGTGAGTAAGTTGGAATAGGTTCGCATGTGTAACAGGTCCAACATATTGAAACAAACAGGTCGCCAAAAGCGGTCAAGTTAGATTGATCCCATGTTCCCAATGAACGTAGTAATAATAAGTTGATGTGACCTTCTCTTAGTCTTGAGAACGAACAGACCCTTAAAAGGGGTCAAGTTAGATTGATTCATAAAGTAGACATATTACATCGCTTTTTTTTTAAGGCATTTCAAATGGCACAATTAAACTTGCAAGCGCCTAATTTAGACATGTTCTGTTTCATTTTTTTAATTGTGTATAGACTATTGTGAAGAAAAAAGTAAACACACACTAATATATTTATTGAACACAAATATAAGATTGTGAAGAAAAGGTAAGAAAATAACACATTATAGTCTGCACATTCACTTCAATTGAGCTCCACTTCTTGTCTGGCGGAACCATGAGGGATCTCATCTAGACCCCTGGCAGTGGAGGGAGGCTGAGATGGTGGGCAATTTCTTAGGTGCTCCCATAGGCACATGTTCTCATTGTTCACGTGTATATATTTTTCACATGTGCATTTGTCATATATTAATTTTGTAACATATATTTGTTGATATAGCTCTTATGAGTATCTACTTCTAGGCTTATGATATATATATTGGAGATGGTGTCCGCTAGAGAGGGTTTTCCACAGGTGCAGCTCTGTAATGTGGCAGACAAACCTCTGTAATATAGATACCGCATATAAAGACTAAAAAGGCAACCAAAAGTGACACGAGCAGCATAGCAGTCAAGGGTAACAACTCCCTCGCATCGATGTTGAAACAAGACTGAGAGGCTAAATGAATTTTTCATATTTTAGATCTCATAAAACAGTCTTGAGTCTTCCTCTTTCAGGGGTGATATAATCCAGGACTAAGCAAACTATTGCCAGATTCTGTACCATAGCTTCTACATCAAGGAGAAAACCTGCAAACTAAATACGCACTCATATATAGATAATACAGAGGACTGGCTATTAGATCCAATGGAATAGAGGTAGAGAAAAACCAATACAATTGACATCAGACAAGTCCTACAGGCAAACAATTAGTCACAGTCAACATAAAACACAAAAAAGCCACACGTCTCAGTTATTGACAACACATGAAGGAAACAAATCACCAGGAGACTCCAAAAGAAAAAATAAATACACACATAAAAACAGTTGCAAGTCCATGCAGAGAAAAAGGGGGGCAAAAAGAAAAAAGGTTGCAAACCTGAGACAGACATTGGCAGCTTGCAATCGCAGAGAAGAAAGGTAGAAGCCAGCATCCTCACAGAAGCTAAGGTAAATAAAATATGTGCTGATACCAATGAAATATTGTTAGAACACCAAGTGGATATTATCAACTTCCCTATGCTATAGCCATAATCAACTTCAAACTTGATGTTCTGATGGGCTCAACAAAGAATACAAAATTGCCTGATTGTGATAAATCAGATAAAATTAACCTGGCATTTCGGTTGCATACTTACAAGTGTCATATAGCACCAAGCATATTAAGAGGAAGTGTCTAGGGAGTGGTTTACAGAATCTCACTGTCACTGGGCAATTTTGTATATGTCTTCATATTCCACAGCAGGAAGCACCCTGCTATCATACACACCATCTCTATCAGGACCTTGACACAACATTTGTCATGTGTCAATGGGAAGCAACCTGAGATTTGATCCTCAATAAGCCCCATTAACTGTCCTGACCAGGCCCCCAATCTGCAGAATTACAGTTTCAAGCTCAGCCTGATCTACTCTGAGCCAATGTTTTGTATCAGGCATCTCAAATTGCCACACAAATTTGTCTAGAACTGTCTTCACAACCCCTTCTTCTCATAGTAACCCTTCTCGCCTAATACTTTGCTCATAACCTTGACAATAATCCCCTGGCAGAGCCAAGAATACTTCCTATCAGGTCATTGCTTAACCTTCTCTTCCTCTTTCATCAGAACGACCACCAACAGCAGAAGCAGAAGCATCACTTTTTGCCTTTTTCCGAGCTTCCTGAGCCTCATCAACATCCTCAAACACAACATTCTATCCTTCTTCTTTCTCCTTACTACTATTAACCCACCAAGCACAAACACGAGTTTTCCACCTGCAATTTCTGCCCTTTCCTTCTCCTACCTCTCCCCCTCCGACATCTAACCATTTTCTGAGACGGCCATCATCGGTGCAACCCGTTCAATCTGCTTCAATATCTTCCTCTCCATCTTCTCCTCCTCCACCATTTCCGCCTTCATCCGACTTATTCTTCGTCCTATCCTCAAAAAGGGCCTCAAAATCTCCATCAACGTAAGTCATAAACCATCCCTTTGGGGTCACCTCCGCCTGACAATTGCCTGTACTACCCAAATACTTCACAAACTCAGTCAAAGTCAACCACTTTGTGGAATTCATTTGAACAAGTTGAATTAATTAGGGTTTAGGACGTACCTAAACTGACGGAAACGAACGGATCCTTTTGATGTCCTTTTGCTCCACGATCTGAATCCGGCGGCTACTAGAGTCCCGGTAGTGTGACCACGATCCAAACCCGAGACACGATTGAATTAGGAGAAATGGGAGTTTAGGAAGATGCAGAAAATGACTGAATCAGTGTTGTGTGTATTTTCTGTCAACAAGCTGGGTTTTTATATGGCATATTTACTAAAAATAGCCATGGTCATTTACTGAAAATAGCAGTAGGAAAAACTCAGCTTTCCTAATTTTCTGCTTTAGTGGACGTTGCCACTAACATCTCCCACTCGGCCACTCAAGCCGTAACAATGTTTCTACAACATTGTTTTCTCTTCTAAACGTGTCATACCAGGAATGAGACGTGCGACCATAAATAAGTAGTGATTTCTGGTAAGACACCATCAGTCTAACAAAACACTTTCAAGGCAGACAATTCCCTAAACCATTCAAGACATCACCTGAGGCACACGTTGTCCCTTTATACCTGCTGATATATCATGGTTATATTCCGAAATATAACCGCCCGGGCTGATATGGTGAATATGTAATGGTTTTCCTCTAGCGACTCATAACAGTACATCTCAATAAGATTGCTTTCCTAATACGTTCCGCTGAGCTGTATAAATCCATAACTCTTGGAGTACGTATTAAAGTAGCAACATCTCATTGGGGATTCATGTCATAGCCCTAAGTCCAAGGGATTTGTTATATGAAACACCGATGTTTCAGGGATCACACAGTGACAAGGAAGGGAATCAGTTGTCACTCCACTAGGTCGACTTAAGCACACATAGTCATGGTATAACTCCCACTGAGGTGAGACTGACACTATTTATACCATGCGAATTACAAGCCCAGTTCCTTCTCAGAACTGACTCGAGTTCGCCGGTTAACGTACTTAACATAACCAGGACACTCAAAATTCGGCTTTAGGCTTTGATATAAGGTTGTGTTATATCCGATTCACTCAGAATCTCATCTTAAACTTACTAAGGCGACTAATTCTCCACATCACTCGTACCACCGAAGGTACGATGATAGTCAATATTGCACACCTAGTGCCAATATGATCAAGTCTTACCCTACCCGCTACTTAAGCGTTAGGATTGATTATCCGTGTGACAAGATAATCAAAAAAGCCTAGTGACATTTAGATATGCCTAATCAAACAACCAGAGTAAAATAATGACCATTTTATACAAAATAAATGTTCATTTCATACTTGTCCAAACCAAAAACAGGATATTCTAATTAACTAAACTCTACGGAGACCAAGACTCATCATATGAGTTTTGAACACATCTCTTGGAGTAGGTTTAGTTAATGGATCCGCTATCATCTTAACTGTAGATAAGTATTTTACAATAACTTCTTTCGACTTTATGGCGTCTCTTACGAAATGATAACGCCTTTTAATATGCTTGGCCTTCCTATGGAATTTAGG
>JACYFF010031956.1:103823014-103838220 GCA_017589665.1 Selenicereus undatus | reverse complement strand
TAGCAACGAATGCATGGGAACATACAAGTAGTTCAACAGTAGGAAATAAAGAAGGTACCTGAGCAGGGTCGGGACACTCCCGAGCAAAATGGCCCTTCTTCCTGCAGTTATAGCACGTCACTCGTGCCATTTTATCCGTCAGCTTGCCCTTGGCCTTTGATTGCTTCTTAGCAATAGGGCCAAGCTTCTTGGAGGGATGAAGACTCTTCTTCTTCCCTCGTCTGAACTGGTTGCCCTTAGGCCTGTCCACCCTGGCTACTAAAGCTGCAGGGGGATGAGCGCAGGCCCTCAAGCGCTCATCTTCCAGCTCAAGATGCTTGGTGATATCGGCGAAAGTTCTGATGCTCTCGTTGTGAGTCATCATGGTGATGAACGGTTTCCATTTTTCGTCCCCAGCGGGAAGTGCACGGAGCACATTCGTCCGCTGTTCGTGTTCGAAAATGTCCACACCAGCAGCTTTCAGGTCCCGCAGCATGGCCTGCAAAGTTCACACATGCTCAGTTATACTTCGGTTCGAGTCTATCGTGTATGTCATCCACTTAAGATGCAACGCACGAAGTTTCGTTTCCGAAGTTTGACCGTACCTGAAGCGGATATTATCCCACATTTCCTTAGCAGTGGGATAAACTTCAAACTCACCTATAAGGTCGTTATGCATGCAGTAAAGCATAGTATAACGTGCCTTACGGTCCTTTTTGCACCAATCTTGGTACGCAACCAAGCTGGTTTTGTACTCATCAGTATGAGTAATATCCTTGTCGTCGTTGTCTCTAGTCAAGGGTGCGGACATTGTGGTTGTGAGGTGCTCTAATACCTCACATTCTTCCAGAAGATACTGAATCTTCCAGCGCCACATGTCATAGTTGGACCCATCCAACTTTTCATTGGTGGTCAACTCACCAATCATTGAAGTTTTAGAAGCCATATCTACAATTAAAAAATGGACATTAGGCACATCTTGTACGTAACCAAAGAAAACTCAAAAATTAAAATTCATGTTATACGTTCGAAAATTTCGCTAAACTCATAATCATCACATATTCCATGAACTCAAAAATGAGATACTTTGATTACTAATATTTCACAAAAAACACATTCTTATGAATACAATGTTTAACACATTAACATTCCATAATCTATCATCACATAGACGTTTTTAGAACATAATATAAAACACATTTATTTACGTTTAAATAACTAATCTCTTATACATAAATCGAACACATATCGACATATATATAGATACGTATCATTTTTCATGCCATAAACTCACATAAAAAAATATGAAACTCATTCATGGGTTAAAATATTTAACCAGGCATGCTTTGAATGATACAGTTAGACAAACAAATAGCCTAGGAAAATAAAATTAAAATAAACACATTATTATAATTTTCCGAGGCTGAACATGATTTTAAATTTTAAAACCAAATTTTAAAAATAAAACCATTGTAAGGAGACCCCCCTAATTTTTTTTTTAAAAAACGAGACCCCCTGCCCCCCCCCTTTTTTTTATGCATTGCAGGCCGGTCCATTTTTTTGTTTAAAACAGCAAGGGTTTGGGAAAAAGGAGGGGGGTGCGTGCCATTTTATGGGGAGGGTCCATTTTATTTGCCATTGCCTCTCACCTCTCCATATTTCTGCTGCTATCTCGAGGGATCTCCTTCTTCCTTCTCGCTTCCTCCCTCACTCACTTGCCTCCGGCCGCCATGGGAGCCGAACACCCAGCCCGTAGCCCATGTTTTTTCTTGGTTTTGGGGTTTCAGTCCCTTCGACCCCCGACTTTGGTTCTCGCCGGAAACGGGCTTGGGAAGGCCTGGCCGCCACAGAAACCGGCACCAAGCCCGGTGTTCGTCGGCCGGCTGGTCTTCCCGGTCATTTTTCGGTACCCCAACGCTAAAAAAAAACACCAAATGAGGAAAAACCCGCCGCCTCCCCAAATCCGAAACCCCCCCCCCCCCGATCTCTCTTTCTGGCCGCCTACCTCGCAAACTACCACCACCATCACATAGATCGGCCGATGACGGTCACGTGGGTGGGCAACACGCGCGCAACGCGCCACTCAGGCGGTGGCGCGTGTTGCCCACGCGCCGTCATGGGTGGTCGGTTGGGTGTTTTGGTGGTATGACTATCACCACCCTTTTCCCCCTTTTCTGGTTTTTTTTTTGTTATATGGTTTCTTAAAACAGTCGAGGGTCGGGGGGATGGCCTAAACAGGCGGTTTATTTCATGGCAGGATGAAGGGAAAAAATGCATGAATTTAACATATAAATTAGGCATGCATTTCCTATTAATCGAGAGCAAAAACATAAATTCTGGGCTCTGATACCACTGTTGAATTAATTAGGGTTTAGGACGTACCTAAACTGGCGGAAACGAACGGATCCTTTTGATGCCCTTTTGCTCCACGATCTGAATCCGGCGGCTACTAGAGTCCCGGTAGTGTGACCACGACCCAAACCCGAGACACGATTGAATTAGGAGAAATGGGAGTTTAGGAAGATGCAGAAAAGGACTGAATCAGTGTTGTGTGTATTTTCTGTCAGCAAGCTGGGTTTTTATATGACATATTTACTAAAAATAGCCATGGCCATTTACTGAAAATAGCAGTAGGAAAAACTCAGCTTTCCTAATTTTCTGCTTTAGTGGACGTTGCCACTAACAGAACATGATGCCTATCAGCTATATACTCATTATGCACTACAGTGGCAGCCACACGGCTAACCGGTGGCTACGTTTCATGTGCTCTAGAAACGCGGTTTCGAACTCCTTGAAAAAACGCTCAACTATATGATCAGGATGCCGCCTAGGAAGCTGCATCTGACAGTACCATCGAAGCTGCTGGAGACCCTTCGCTTTATTCGATTTGCGATTCCTTTAAGGGTTAGAAACCCATTCTTTTCCATTGGATTTTAGACCACAATTGAACTGGGTCTTACACAAGGATTCAAAATGCGATTCCAGTCGCAACATTTCAGTCACGATACGGAAAAACCACTCTAGTGTGGAAATTGCATTTTGTATCGCAGCTAAAATGTAGTTCGGCTAACTCAAAAACCTTTGCGATATGGTCGTTTCGTCACATATCAGTCACATTTTGAACTCATGGTTTTGCATAAATGAGATGAGATTAAGAGACGGATGGCCTGAATCAAGCGAGTAAACCTGGCCTTGAAAAGTGACATTTTGTGGAGAACCACAAGCAATCAAGTAACTATCGGCAGGGCTAAACAAAGCATTAGAGCTAGAAATTATCACCTCAGAAAGGGAAAGAGCTATAACCAAATGAACCCCACTTGGGAGTCTTCATCTTCATCAGCTTCAAATGACCCAACAAACAAATGGCCTCCAAGATTCAAGATCAACAAGCAAAATGACCCCACTAATGCCACAATGGCACAAACCCAAGTACCTAGAAGCTCATATTGACAAAGGCCTTTCTTCAAACACCTTTCAAATTGTTATAACAGATGCGAGAAAGTATGAACAAATTGACAATTGTACACAGATTTAACGTGGTTCACTAACAATGTGTTAGCTACATCCACAGACAAAAGAGAAAGATAGTTTTATTGCTGATAGGAATACAGAGATACGCATTAGATATACAGGGTTTAGGTTTTAGGGCTAACCCTAACCCATACATCACGTATGCCGTCAATAGCGAAACCACCGTGTTAGGTCTGTGAAGGGGGCTAAAAAAACAGATTGAAGGCATTCTAACACAGGTCTATCTAGAGCAATGCCCAACAAAGGAACCCTACTGCAGAAAACTTACAGAAAGACCCATCCAAACTTGGCAAAACAAGGTAGAGCACCAAAATGACCCCAAAAATTGACTATCCCTAAAAGAAGGTAGAGCAACCAAAGTTGAAGAATTAAGAATTATAGAAAAGCTTGAAAAAAGCCCATGCAATGCAAATGCAAGTTTTTGAATCTGGACCTTTTCACGCTCACATCACCTTCAAAAAGTTGATGATTAATACACTAATAATTTAGATGTGAAATCAGAGAGATTAGTAATAAATTAGCACTAAATTATACAACAAGAAGATGATTAGGATTATTGTGATTGGTATTCTAGTTGGGCCCAGCAAACGCGGGTCTAGTAGCATTGAAGATGCAGAGGGGCAAAATAGAAAATCACTCAGATGACGGCGTCAATTGACAGAGTCAGTAAATGAGCATGAGGGCCAATGAGGATATGAGCTACTTGAATGACGGCTAATTTAATAATACAAACTCATAATTGCAGAGGGAATCATCATTTGCTAAGCATTAGGGTTCAAATTGTTTGCACAAAGTTCACATAGATAGGACTTTAAGCTTGGAGTAGAGTTGTTAACCAAAATGTCCTTGCTAATTACATGGAAACAAATCTTATTTAGATTTTTTTATCAAGGACTTAAGGACAATGATTATAGTTCATTCCAAGTTAAGGATGGGAGTTGCACCTGAATCCGAAAAACTCGTCCAAACTCGGCCCATTTATAGTAGGTATGGGTAATTGAAAAAAAATGAGTATGGTACAGGTACGCTGAAAACAGGTATGGGTATGGGAATGGGTACGGGTTCGTGTTCAGGTATAGATATCACCCACCTCATACCCATACCCATACCCATACCCATGCCCATATCCATCCCATATCCGAGTTTTTTTGGGGAGTAAAATAAATAGCTGAGTAAAGTTTTGAGCTTTAAACGTTGATAATTCATTTTTTTTAAAAAGTCTTTCAACCCATCCCCAATTATGCAATGCATCCATTTGTGTTACTCATTTACTATGTCAATACATGAACTCATATGAGTCATGATTCACAAATCTAAAATCCTAACTCATTTGTTGTGTCCTTCGCTCCCTCATTCCAGTCATTTCCAAACTGTAGTTTTTATTTATAAGTTAAGTATAAATTCTTATACTTAATCCAATGTGTATTTATTTATGTAGAACATTCTATCTCCTTGAATTTAGTTTTATGAATTTCTTTAGATAAAAGAAATCATCGTATCCAATGGGTACTATATTTTAATATCTGTATATACCCGAATAAAATTCAAAATACCCGATGAATATGGGTATAGGGATAGATTTTGAAAACCCTATAAACATGGGTATGGGTATGAGGATGACTTTTGAAAATGGGTATGGTGGTATAACTCCACCCGCCCTATACCAACCTCACGCCCATTCCTATTCCAAGTCAATTCAATTTTCTCATTTTTTTCCTTCGAAAATAATCAAATGTGAAAATAATAACCCTAAAGAATGTGAGTCAAAATTTGGTGTCCACACTTCTCAAACTTGAAATTTAATAGTTAGGAGCTTGCCACAAAATGCAATCATATGATTCAGACATAGGAAATATTAAAAGTTCTATATTTCTAGAAACATCCTTCCAAGATTACACTAGAACATTATTTAATATTTTAAAAACAGGTAGATAAACTCTTTGACACAAGATTTATCGAGTTAAGCTACTGAAATACAGCCTCAATAAGAAATGTAATAGTTGAAACTAGAAGATGGTATAGGGGCTAAAATGATAATTTGACAAATAGAATCATGGGTTAATCAGAAAACTGTGTTTGTAGCTTAAAGCACAATTATCAAAATTTCCGGCATACGTATTGCCTTTGTCTCATGACTGTAGCTGACTCGAGCTCAACCTAGATTGGGGGTAAATTATAAGTAGAAATTTACAATGAATGGTTAAATAATCCCTCTTATCCCTTAAGGGTACCTGCCCTTACAATTAACAGACCAATGAACTTTACATTTATACATGGGCATGCTGAAATTTATTTTTCGTTTCAATAGTCATCTTCAGCTTGTAGGCTTATTAGAACCATATTTTTGACTTTGACTTCAAAATTTCATATTAGATCACAAATACTTCTGATTGGATTGAAACTTGAACAACCCCAACATAGAAACCTCCGGATGTGTTACAAAAATCCTTCTTTTTTTTAATAATCTATGATCACATTTGAATTCAAGTAGGGTAAAAATACCAAAATGTTTAGGGTGTCAAATTCATGTCAGTTTTGTGCAGCTTTAGTATGTTGGTTATATCCCTCTCCACACAAGTCCAAATCCAACAATTTAAAATTGAGGGTAAACTAGACATCTAGGCTATAACATATCAACATTGATACCACCCACCCCCTTCCTGGTAGCCTCACCATAGCTAGGAATGGCCTGTCCATGCGAGTCCCCCTTATCTATGAAGGTCTGCATGAGGTTTGCCCCCTCTGTGGGGGGGGGGAGTCGCATCAGCTTGCGTGTTGTCCCAAACTCCCTGTTTAGAATAAAGCCCAGGTTGTGGTTAGGAAATTTGAGGAGGACTCTTCAGACTACCCCTCTAAAGACACTCCAGTCTCCTCCTATGACCACCCCCCCAACAGTGAGAACTGGGTGACGGTCTCCCCCAAGAAGAGAGGTCGACCTGCCCCGGGTCCCCGCCCCCAGGCAGGTTCCAATCGTCAGCCCAAGGTCCCCCCCACTATCCACGTGCCTTCTGCCTCTACCCCCCGGGCTGCCCCACACCCTAGCAGCGCCAAGGGGGTGCCCATGCCTAGTCCTCCCACCCTGAACGATCATGACAAAGGCGCGCCTAGTGCTGAGACACTGCTGGGTATGGAGGAGGATGATGATGAAGGCATGCTAGAGGAAGATCATGGAGACATGTTCCTCAACCTTGACATTATCGAAGATGTGGAAATGTCCACCGACTCATCTAAAAGGAAGAGAGTTGAAGAGGGCGAGGAATGTTCTTCCCACCCCTAAGCCCCAGTCCCTAGCTGCTCTTTCTCTATGTTTATGCTCATGTTTGGTCATTATGTTTCTCTTTTGCATTTGTATCCTGCTATTTGGAGGCGGCATACCTCCCTTTTGCGTCTGTACCTATGCTATCTAGGTCCTTTCCTGCGTATGGTGTTTCTGGTGTCTGTACTTTATGGTTTATTTTCTGGCAATGTGGCAGTGCTTTGTTTTTGGGCTGGTTGTCTTACCTACCTATGGATAGGAGGCTCTGCTGGTTGTAACCTTGCCTTCGGTTTTATGGATATTCAATGGTTATGCTGTTTCTATGGTTTGGATGTATGTTGTTTATACTGGCCCCATTCGCTATGCCTGTCTTCCTTTCTTTTGGATGGTTGCTGGATCTGCTCTAGCGCATTTACCTCAGTGTTGCCCATTCAGTTGGAGCGCAGCCTGTGTGAGTATGCCAAGGACATGGTCCCCCATCCACCTTTACAGTCAATGATGAGTTTTATGTTACCTGAGACTCCATTAACATTCACCTCCGGTATACTTGTCTCCGCTCTATCACTTGTTCAGTTACGACATTCTGGGTTTTACGGCCTTACGCATTACCATTTCTCTCTCAGCACTTATTTGACTTTTTTATGGGTGCTCTGTTGCTAGGAAACAGGCCAGGAGTACACCAAGCAGGATAAAGGGTCGCTGGCATACCTACTCCCTCCGAACAACACATGGGATACTCCCTTGGCGAGCGAGGGGTCACACCCTTCCAAGGCCATTAAACTGAATGCCTGCGGGCCTAGACTAAAATTGTCCAATATGCTATCTGCTTGTACTTTCAGCACAATGGTAATAGACAGGGTCCCCTCCCCCAGCTGGTTTGCAAACAGTGGCTTTCGCGTAAGCCATGTGCACGCCTTTGGCATTGTCTAAATGTGGTCAGAAACTTGCTGGAAACAGTTAATTTTTTGTCCGTTTATCTATGAAAATTATATGTTGGAATGTCCAAGGCGCTAAGAAAACGCAGGTTATTCAGGAAGTTAAATTTTTGACACGAATATATAAGCCTGATTTGTTGTTTTTACTCGAAATTATGGTTAACGAAGCAAATATCCGAAGGATCCTTCCCCTAATGGGCTTTGAGCACTTCGACTTTGTATCACCAGTTAACCACTCTGGAGGTTTAGCAGTTCTATGGAACAACGGTGATATCCATGCTTCAGTCTTAATGAAAGAATCCCGAGCTTTACATATGTTAATTCATGATCCAGATAATTTGCAAAATTCAGTTATTTCTGGAATATATGCCCCAACGCAACCGAGAGATAAAAGTGATTTTTGGAATCATTTAGTAGAACTTAATAATATTATCGACCTACCCTGGTGCCTAATGGGGGATTTCAATGAGCTTCTATGCCCTAATGAAAAACTAGGAGGCCAGGCCCCTGCTACGAATCGCTTCCACCATCTATCCAATTTTTTGACGGTCACTGATGCTGAATGTGTTCAAGTTTCAGGCCGTTTATTCACTTGGAAAAAAAGAATCCACACCCACTTGATTTATGAAAGACTGGATAGAACGATAGTTCGAAGAGATTGGAGTACCCTGTATCCTAATGTTTATGAGACACATGGCACATTCTCGTGTTCGGATCATTGTCCTATTATTATGTCAACTCAAGCACAGTTGCCCAAAATGAAGGCCTTCCCCTTTCGATTTCAAAATTTCTGGACCAAATATCAAGAGGTTGATATTATTGTCTCTAAAAATTGGCACTCTCGGCATAATGGAACCCATATGTATAAAGTTATGCGGAAACTAAGATGTGTTAAGCAGGAGGTTAAAGACTAGTCCAAAAAGTTTTTTGGAAATTTTTATGATAGAATCGCGAAGAATGTGACTAAAATTGATTATGTGGAAGAAAGACTCATAGCCCAAGCTCAAAGTCAGCGGTTTAATGACCGGCTACAGCGCCTCTTGAAACAACGAGAGAAAATGATGCTGTTTAATCAGAAATACTGGGGGAATTTAGCACGGAAACAATGGTTGGTCAATGGCGACAGAAACTCTAAGTTCTTTCATAAACAAGCCAACGCTAGAAGAAAGAGGAAGTTCGTACTGAAATTAAAGGATGACTGCGGTCTATGGCTTGACGATCACAAATTGATTGCGGATAAATTTATTTCTGATTACACACAGCGATTCAAATCTGTACATAGCTATGCTAGAGTTGTACCAAACCTGGGGCTGTCAAAAGTAATTTCAGACCTCGATAACAGTGAACTTATTAAACTCCCAAATCTGGATGAGGTTAAAAATGCCTTGTTCAGCATTGATTCCAATAAGACTCCAGGGCCAGATGGTTTTGGTGCAGGATTTTTCAAGACTTACTGGAACCTTGTTAAGAAGGACCTTTTTAACTGCGTTCTCGAATTCTTCTTGAATGGGAAAATCCTTAAGGAAATCAATCATACCTTTATTACTCTTATTCCAAAAACGACTAACCCCACGCAGACTAGTCATTACCGACCCATAAGTCTTTGCTCCACGATTTATAAAATTATTTCAAAAATTCTTGTCTTCAAGCTGAGTCCGTTTTTAGCTCGTCTGGTCTCTCCCTTCCAAAATGCCATTGTACCTGGGAGAACTATGCATGACAATATTTTACTGACGCATGAAATTATGCATAAATTTAAGAATCTTAAAACTAAGACTGCTTGGACGGCTATCAAATTAGACATGGAGAAAGCATACGACAGAATCGAATGGGATTTTTTGCTCAAGTGCCTCCAAGAATTAGGATTTCTTCCCACTTGGAATGCATGGATCAAACAATGCGTTTCTTCAGTTTCGTACTCTATCATCGTTAATGACGAACCTAATGGTTTCTTTACCCCGACAAGAGGAATTCGACAAGGGGATCCCCTGTCCCCCTATCTCTTCATCCTATGTATGGAAGCTTTCAGTAGTATGCTGCTAAAAGAAGCCCATACTCCAGGATCCGGAGTAGGAGTTAAGATTTGCCCGTCTGCTGACAAGATCCCATGCCTGCTCTTTGCTGATGACTGCCTTTTATTTTGCAAAACTAATGTCAAAAGCTGTACAAATCTTAAAAGCATCCTTGACTTCTTTTGTTCAGCTTCTGGCCAGTTAGTAAATTTCCATAAATCTACATTGACTTTCTCGCGTAATGCGACGACCACTCAAAAGCAACTTGTGACCGCAATTTTCAATATTCCGCATCGAGAATCTTTGGGTAAATATTTAGGATGCCCAGTCTTCCAGGGACGGCCTTCTTCCTCTACTTTCCAGGACATCATTAATAAAGCAGCTATCCAGTTAGAAGGATGGAAAGCAAACTGCCTTTCTAAAGCAGGTAGAACTATTCTCATACAGTCTCACTTAGAATCCCTACCAGCTCATACTATGCAATGTTTTGAGCTCCCACCAAAAACTAGCCAATACCTAGATAAAATTAATAGGGACTTCTTCTAGAAAAAGACTAATACGGGAAAAGGCATGCCACTCATTGCATGAGATAAAGTGTGTAGACCTAAGGGCCATGGTGGACTAGGGCTTCGGACAACTGAAGCTGTCAATAAGGCCTTCCAGTGCAAGCTGGCTTGGAAAATACTTACTAATGCCCCTAGTCTTTGGGTTCAATCTATGCGGGCCAAATACCTGCACACTGCAACGCTGTTTCACTACTCACGTAAAAATACAGATTCACCTGTATGGAAGAGTATTCTAAAATGCAGGACTTTGCTCCAAAAAGGTATTATCTGGAAATTAGGTCGAGGGAACGAGATCTCCTTTTGGTTTGATAACTGGGTTGAAAACAGGAATCTTATTGAGATCATTGATATGCCCGTAGATAGTATTGCTCATCCTGACGCCAAGGTTAGCGATTTTATCCGGGACAATTCCGAATGGGACTTACCCAAACTAAGCCAAACCCTCAACAATCACCCTGTCATACAGAAAATTCAGGGTATCACTATACGCCTCCATGAAATTGAGGATTCCTTTTGTTGGGGATTGCATAGCTCCAGTACCTTCACAACCAAATCAGCTACCTGGGTAGTGCATGGCACCCATTCGCCTAATACACCTGCATGGTCGTTTAAATGGATTTGGAATATTGATACTTTGCCGAAAATCAAAGTCTTCCTTTGGCAACTATGTCACAATGCCTTACCTGTCAGGGGTACTCTTCTAAAAAGGGGGCTTAATCTCAATTCCGCCTGCCCCTTCTGTTTAGGGGATATTGAGTCTACCCAACATCTCTTCATCGATTGCCAAATGGTCAGGAAAGTTTGGGAGCTTGCGGCAACGCACCACTGGATCCCACCGACTTCCTCTCCTACAGTTAACCAGGATCTCTTGCATTATTTAAATAGAATGCACTCCTCTCACAATCCCACTTTGGAATAGAAAATTTCATTTCTCTTGTGGACCACTTGGAAAGCTAGGAACGCAACAGTGTTCGATAACATTTCCTGTATCCCTGTTGCGTGCATTATTCGAGAAAAAAAAGCATATGCAGAGTGGCGAATCCGATCTTGTCTGTCGGTTGACCATTTTTCGAGGGGAACCTCTTCCCCCCCTCCTTCCTCATTTCATCTTGTAAGGTGGCATCCCCCCTCTCCGGGATTCGTCAAACTCAATTTTGATGGATCCCTCATCAGTTCCTCCGCAGCAGGAGGTTTCATCCTCCGGGACCACACGGGTAATCTTGTAAAGGCGGGAGCGCATTTTTATGGGAATTCATCTATACTCGTTGCAGAAGCAAGAGCATTGCGAGACGGGCTTCGAACAGCCATCCAAGCCGGCTTCACGCAGATACATGCTGAAGGGGATAATAAATTAGTGATTCAAGCATTGCAAGGGCAGATTCAAACCCCTTGGCAAATTTCGACAATCATTAACGATATACGTATATGGCACACTCAAGGTATTCAGTTAATCTTCACCCACATTTTTAGGGAAGCAAATATGGCAGCTGACTGGCTTTCCAAATTTGGACAATCAATTACAGCGTCCTACTCCTCAGATATGTGTTTTTCTCCTTCTCTTAAGGCTATTCTGGCAGCTGATGTAGTTGGGCGTACTCTTGTGAGAAGAGGCGCCTAACGTTCCCCTGTTGTATTTACCCTTGTGAAAAAAAAAATATCAACCTAAGTTTTTGGTCACATTCCAGCATATAGGTACTTGAGGTTTTGATTAAGTTGAGATGGTAAATGAATTTAATCGCCCAAATTTTTTACTTATGGGAGAAATGACACAAAGGAAGATTTTCATGGCTTTAAGTTCTAAAACTTCACATCAATCATATTTGAAAAAGATCCCAAAAATTTAATTAGCGTATATAGCAAATGCCGGTTCTTCTCTTCGTGAAGATAATTCTCAATCTCATCACTTCCCTATTGAATTTTATCCAAAAATTTTGATGTATTAGACTACAGAAGAAAAGATCAATGGGAATTTCCTAGGAATTGTTTGAATAAGGTTTCTCCTATACAAGAGAAATCGAGTTCTCAAGTAAGTCACAATTGGGAGATCGAAATAAAAAGTTATTCGTTAGTGTAGACATAAAGACAGGAGGAATTTTGTGAGAGGAAAAGGTAGGGGGCAGCTATGTGCTGTAGACAAAAAGAGGAACAAATTTTTTTAATTTTTTTTTGGTTATTTGGATTTTTGAGCGAAAAGAGGAGGTAGGGTTTTTGTTTTTAAAAAAAAAAACCAATACGGAGTGAAAGAGAGAAAGCATTTTTTTCTTCCTTTAGGGAGGGTCAACCTAGAGGGGGATTTCCCCCTTTTTCTTTTTCTTTTTTTTCAAAAAACATATTGGAGTTTCAATTGGTTCGGAATTTATCAAAACGACTTGATTTACTTGCTAACTGTAGTGCACCCCAACTAATCTATTACTTCTTAGCCACAAACCCGAATCTCAAATTTTAACCTATTGAGCTCGAGTACAAATAGGTGCCCCCCTACCTTTTCCACAAACCCAAATCTCACATTTTAACCTATTGAGCTCGAATTGTACGTATGTTGTACGTTTATTTACATAGTTACGGTCACCTGATTTATTAGTATTTCTTAGTTTATTCCCTGCTGCGTATCCTTACTTTTTTTTCATTTAATGTTTTCACAAAATCCTTCTTCTATAAAACGTTTTCACAAAATCTTGTTTTTGTGAGTCTCTTGGATTCAGTCTCTCTAGCCTCTACGGCAGGGATGTCAGTAGAGGTAAGACTGCCTACATCTGGATCTCCTCAGACCCCGTGAAAGTGGGACACACACAAAAAGATGTTGTTGTTGTTGTTGTTGTTGAGCTCGAGTACAGATATACGTGACTTTCAATTCTCATATCAAGAAATCAATAATTGCATATGTGCATTTAATATAGGGCATCATAAATTTCCTCCTCATATTTAATTTCAGATAATCAGGAATTTCATTCACTCAATTTTCGCATAGTTTATAATTTTTCTAATTATGAGAAACTTTAGGGGTATTCTAAAAAACGTTACGTTAGTTAGATGGTGATTTAATATAATATCACTTGTTGCTGAATAAGGTGGGTATGAAACAAAAGAGACATGTTGATATAGAGTTGAGTTAGATAAGGTTTGTGTGGCTAAGTGGGAGTGCTATAATATATAAGTGGTTGGAGGGGTATGTAGCACCTAAGTGGTTTAGGGATGGCAGTGGTGCGGGAATCCTCGTCCCCATTGGGGGAAAATCTTTGTCCCAATGGGGATGGAGACGAAAACGGCTATAGAGACTGAATTTGTGAGAGCAGACAGGTGTCAAGACATAGGAAAGTTTTATCATGACCCAGTCCTCGCTTCCCCACTCAGGGAAAGATCCATGTCCTCATCCCTGTTTCCCGTCCCCGGCTGAGGAAAAACTTCATCCCAGTCTCTATTTATAATTAAACCTACATATGAACGCTTCATCTGTGAGTACAAAATTAAAGTCGCATAGGTAAAAAAAAACCCCTAACTATAAGGAGAAAAAGTCTCTCTTTTCCTTCTACCAGTTATCACTGAGTCCTCTTCCTCTCTCTTTTTCTCATTGTTTCCTCTAATCCTTTGGGTCTGCTCCGGTGCTCCCTCTTAGTCTCAGGCTCTCAGCCTATTGGCCATGCTCCTTGCTCTCTGCTAGTCTCCCTGTGTGTCGTCCCTAAGTTGAGTGTTGATTGCTAAAATTCGCAAGGTTGAAACTTCCTTAGTCAGATATGGGCATCTAGGTCTTGACCCTTAGCATGCATTTGTAAACCTTTAGATTTTTTTATTATTTATGTTTATTCCTTAGTCTATATTTAAAATTGTTGATATATTCTTCGGCTTGTTAACTTTTCAGGATTCAATTGATTAATTAGCTTCCATCACTAGTAGGATTCAATTGATTAATTAATTTGTAATATAGCTACCACAAAGGAAGAGTAAATGGCAGGCAAAAATTCTCGTTGGGGACAAGGATGGGGGGACTTTTCCTCGCAATAAGGAACGGCGTAGGGACAGTGGACAGGGATCTTAGCGGGGATGGGAATGGGGAAATGATGTTTTAAGGAATGTAGGCAGATAATGGCATAAGGATTCATTTGCTTCCGCATTGAGGTTAATCTTATTCTACCAATAGGATCATACAACAATGGATATATTTCCCTATCCTGTCCCAACGTCCCAGTGGCGAATCCAGAAATTAATTCAAGCGGGGTCGGGCTCAAACGATTCAGTAGCCAATTTTTTGAAATATCTTTGTATTTTCAATTAGACAAAAAAGATTTAATTAGGCAAATGAAGGATATTTAATAATTATAACTAATCAAAAGAGAATAGTCGAAGTGAATAGCACATGCAATTACAATTGACAAATGATTTAGAGTCAATTTTATCAAATGATTTCAACAATTGAAACTAATCTAACTATCTAAATAATTTAAAGGGTAAACAATCAAAAATTTGACAAAGAAAAACGAAAATTAAAACTATCTAGAGTTTTAGGGTTTGTACCTTCAAAGTTGAAATCGGTGAGGGGAGGGGGAGAGTCTCGCAGAATTTAGTCCAAAACTTGGGCCAAAAAACAAAAAAGGAGAGAGAGAGAGAGAGCTTGTGAATGTAAACGCTAATAGCAAGATTCAAACCTGGAAACAAAGAGAGGAAAGCTCAGTTAGAGTCCTACGCCCACTCTACCACCACAACAACCTTGTTTTGATGCAATTAGGCCATCACAAAATGTATATATGTTATTTCTCTTTTTTTCTCCAACTTAACTAACAGATGTTAATCCGAAACTTGGGCCAAAAAGAAGAAATAGATAACTTGTGATTGCATATGCCAGCAGCAAGGATCGAACTTAGGACGCACGCGAAGTGCCAGCCAAAGTTCCACACCCTTCCCACCATCAGAGCAATCTTCCTTTAATGCAATT
>JACYFF010031956.1:103792767-103822914 GCA_017589665.1 Selenicereus undatus | reverse complement strand
CTTATATTTTGTTTTTAACTTAACTAACAGAATTTTTTTTTTAAAGCGGGGTTGGTTGACCCCACGTGACCCACCATAGCTCCGCCCCTGAAATTAATGAGCTTCTGTTTGATAACAACTAGATGGATATATTTGCCTTATGTTATACATTCAAGTGGAAATTCTTAAACAATATAAATATAGTTTTTAAGCACTCCAATTTGGTACCTTTATTTATCTAAAAAGAAGTGCATGCTTTTCTCAAATTATGTGCGATGCTGAAGTTATTATATACACATGAGGGGTTTGAAGGGATTTTTATCAGAAGAGAAATTGTGGTTGTGATAGTGGGGTGCAAGGGGACTCAAATATAGTTGTTATTGTCAGTGTTGTCAATGTTGGCTTGAATATCAATTTAGTAGGAAAATAGAAGCAATGTACTTACCATTCTTCATTTTGTAATGTCTCCACCGTACACCCTACGTTCGTAGGTATAATTTATGATGAACCTCTATTTTACACTATTTTTAGCTCCTATTTGACCCATTTCCTCCCCCGTTTTCTCGTTTTATCGTGTTAAGGAATGGTCAAATCAGCCTCCTCTTTGCATACTTTTTACTTATGCAGCATCTTTCGATATTTTCAGGAACTCGATTGAAGAAGAGGAAAGATGAATAATATCTGGCAGAAGGAGGTGCCAAAGAAGGGAGAAAAGCCGCGAAAAGGCCTCGCACGGAAGTCCCGAGCAATCGAGCACGCGCGGCACAACCGGAGAAGAAAGACCCAGCCAAACCAAGACGGCGCCACATGGCACGGTCTGACCGTGCCACGTGGCACGACCGTGCCACATGGCACGGTGTGGCCGTGCCACGTGGCGTTGGCACGGCCCGGCTCGGCTGTTTTCCTTGGCCCATCAGTGTTTTGGCACGGTTGGCCCGTGCCTCTGGGCACGACCGTGCCACCCCCGTTCCGCGTCGCGACTTAAAAGTTCTCCCGGGGCTGTTTCAGGGGATTCAGTTTTGACTCCATTTTTCTCTTCCCAGACGTGGGTTTTAGGCGATTCTTAGGTTTCAATTTACAGTTCTATTTTCTTCATACCTTTTGAATTCGTTATTGGATTGAAAGTTCATTCTACGATTAATTCATGCGATTAATTCAAGGTTCTCAATTCTCTCTCTACTCTTGTTATTGAATACTCTAGTTTTGTTTGCGATGTTTGTTGAATCGAACACTTTGGTTGTCGCTAGAAATATGATTGTAGGCTAAATTCCTCAACTTAGGTTGGGATTGATGCCAAATATGTATAATTGAATTTTGTATTGGCCCAATCCATGTTCCCCCATAGTTTTGCAATTTATGAATTCTGCTGTGCACGCCACATGTTCGATGAAATGCTCGAAAGAACATTCATCGTTTTTATTGGGGTTTAGGGGAGCGTTGAGAGACGAAACCTTTACCTAGCGCGTCTTAGTAGACAATTAGGATTTTTAACATGAAAATAGTTAAGTTCTAATTGGGAGTAGAGATTGTAAATCTTGTAATCCTTCAACCTTTAGTCCCATGAAAATAGGCGACTATAGTTCTAGGATTAGTCTTCGACCCTTGAGAGAGGGAGGAGATGGGCTTAATCGACAATCTATCCATATGCGGTGCATTTTTGGGAATATGTGATTGGGTTAGTAACTGATTCACTAGCATATTTGTGCTGTTAATTCCAACCTAGTTGCTTTCTATTCTGCTGTTCATTACATCCTTTAGTCGTTATCATTTCCCTTAATTTAGTCTTTAACTCAAAACTGTGATTACCTAGCTTGAGTTGTCTGATTAATTCTAGTAGTTGAAGCCAAGTTCCCTGTGGATTCGACCCGTACTTGCCGGTTGCTAGCTACAGCTACGCCGTGCACTTGCGGTTAATTAAAACCCTAACAATTTACATCTTCCTCTATCGTATCTCTTGCGAGGTACTCCTCTACAAGCGGCGACTTATACACATATATTTAAACTAAGGTTATGTCCACAGAGAATGTATTACCAAATACAACCCCAATAATGGTATGTCACCTAACTTATATTGTAGTTTAATTGTACCTTATGAGGATCATGGAATCTTAGTTTTACAGTTGGGTGATATCCCATCATTGATGACTCTTTCCTTTATCAATTGCTGTGGCCCTAGTTTGCGGGGTCTAAATTGCTTCACTAATCACAGTTGATCGATCCTCTTGGCCACGGATTGCGTGTTCTATCTTTTTAACAACCTTTTCCGCCATTGTTTTTGCAATTCGTTTGTGATTGGCATGTCTTACATAACTATCCGAGGTTGGATGCTTCCAGGCCGAGCACTATTTCATGTAGTTCTCTTAAACCCCTCAGTGTGCCTCCCATAACCCTTTCTGATGGCCTTGAAGCTTGTTTTATTTTGCGACGTCACATCGCTCGACATTCAGTATACCCCTATCCACAAGTTTCGCCAGTTGGAGGATATCAATATGAACCATCGTCGTTATGCGTTCAGAATCCATGGCATTCTCTAGGATTTCCTTTCGTGGCCTATTAGTGCATGCTACAGTGGTTTATAGTGAATATTCCTATGCAATTGCACAACTAGGTGTCATATCTTACTTATAAGAGGTGATAAATTCTGTGTTTTCCTCGCATATTTTAGTTTTCCGCAACCTAATGTTGGACATCTATGTGGGTCCTTGGTCCTAATGCATCATCCATTAAGGCCTCCCAATTTTTAGCTACTTCCATATTACGTCCGTTGATGGAAAGCACCTAAATCTTTGCACAACTAGTAGATGGTTGCACTTGTTGGATGTTGTTGTCATAGTTGTCAAACTTGTCATGCATGAGGGTAACCTTTGCTTCTAGCATGCAACTGATCATTGCCAAGTGCAAAGTCATCCACATAGTAGCAAGCAAGGATTCAAAATGAGGTTTCGGTCGCAATTTTGGTTTCGGTAGCGGTACGGCAAAATCGCTCTAAAACAGCAATCGCGTTCCATATCGCGGCTATCGTGGTATGAAAACGCAGATCGTCCAACTCCAAAACCTTTTCAACGCGGCCGTTTCGTTGCGGTTTGACCACATATTAAATCCATGCCAGCAAGTAACTATGCCTCCTTTATGAACCGCTTTTGTATTTCAAAAGATATGGTAGTGTTAACTGTAAAAAACCATGAAGGCGTGGATGAAAGTTGTCTACTTCCATCAACGCAAGCCATATCATGATGGCAAAGAAGTCAATTTTCCATGTTCATCACAAACAGATATTGTAATTGTGTTAATATATGCACCAAACCTGTGAGTACTTAAATATCGTGTATGCTCAAGCAAATTCATGAACTGCTTCACAACATCCTCATTGGTCTCTGGAGGTCATGTTTACAGCACATATTGAATCTTGCAAAGGTTAACAGAATTGAAGATTATGTTACAATTTACTTTCGAACATATATAAACTAAATTTACCTCTTCTTGAAGATGCACGAATTTACCTGAGATAATTTCATACTTTCCTTTAAAGTACACATGAAACTAAAGTCTTGTCCAATGTTGGCTCCAAAACCACCACCTTCCAGTTGCAAATCCGAGGAAACTTCAGCTTTGGCGGCAAATTGTATAACTTGGTATGTTCATACCACCATAACTGTCATATACCCAAGTTAATCTCTAATTAGCTTCTGTTGAGAATTTGAGGGGCGATGGGAATGAAGTCATATACGTTACATTACCTTATCCAAGATATGACAAGGATACAATTAAAGGTTATGTATAATTACAAAGTCATATACCTATAACAGGAATGAACACCGGTTAACACTGATATGTACTTTGCTTTGCATTTTCCCTTTTTAAATTGTGGATGTCTTCACTATTAGCCACTTCTTCGCATCGTTGAAGCTATCAACCAAGTACTTGTACACAGCCATTTCCCATGCGTATTCATACATTGCAATAACATCATTTGTTAACCCCATAATTTTGGATGGGAATGACATCAATATGTTTAGGAAGAAGAAGCATAACAGAGTAAATGCAACATACAATTTGGTCCACGTTTCTAGTTGCTCCTCCCCGCTATATAGGTAATAAAATGTTATTAATGTTTAGAAATAGTCGTTGACAAATTGGGTCTTCAATTTCCCTTTATTGATGCTCATTTCCAATCCTATCTTCACCAAATTCGCAATTTAGCTATCATCATGGCTAGAAAATTAATTAACGGAATGTCCCGTGTATAAAAAATCAATGAACATTACCACATCAAACACCATAAAGAGAATCACATGGTTGCCAAGCTTAAACCAATTGTCATGTAGGCAATATGCATTGGCCATAGTACTAAGTAAACCTCATTGTAGAATGTACTTTGGGTACGATATAATAGGAACCCACACTGTCATCTCAATTGCCTTCTTCTGATACCCTTCCAGATTTCTTATTAGCATGTATAATTTTTGTGGTAAGCATCTCGTTAGCAATTAATACTCACCACCCTTGTTATCTCCCCTTACTCCTATCATAATGCCTCAAGTTAATACCTGAGAGACTGTCTTTTGTAGTAAATCTCTTCCCCTTCAACTATGAGACATTGATGTCAGATTGAGGACGATGAGGTGAAGTAAATAACCTACAAGTTTTCCTCTTTATTTCCTTCCTATTCTTTGAACTTCCACATAAGGCGACATCATTCTCTGCAAACATCTTCTGCCTTCTAGGGTGAGGTTCATATTCAGTGCTCGTACTCTTCTCTTCCTTTTAGGGGTCCATTTCTTCCATGTTACTCTTATTTCGTTCGATACTAAGTTTGGAACAATATTTACATGGTCAGGTGCTTCAGTTGATTGTATTCCCTCCATGTAGTCATCCGAATCCCCTTCCTCTTAGTTGAATGTCCAATGAAGAAGCCTTTTGCTCCAAATTGCATATTACTCCCATGATGAGGTTCAGCTAACTTGTTCTTTCTTCCCAAAGGGCTATATGTACAAATATTTGTAAAACATTTACTCCCATGATTTTGCGGGACCCTTTTATGATGGACATGGCCATCATTGTTGACCCACCTACTCCAGTGGCGAATCCAGAAATTAATTCAAGCGGGGTCGGGCTCAAACAATTCAGTAGCCAATTTTTTGAAATATCTTTGTATTTTCAATTAGACAAAAAAGATTTAATTTGGCAAATGAAGGATATTTAATAATTATAACTAATCAAAAGAGAATAGTCGAAGTGAACAACACATGCAATTACAATTGACAAATGATTTAGAGTCAATTTTATCAAATGATTTCAACAATTGAAACTAATCTAACTATCTAAATAATTTAAAGGGTAAACAATCAAAAATTTGACAAAGAAAAACGAAAATTAAAACTATCTAAAGTTTTAGAGTTTGTACCTTCAAAGTTGAAATCGGTGAGGGGAGGGGGAGAGTCTCGCAGAATTTAGTCCAAAACTTGGGCCAAAAAACAAAAAAGGAGAGAGAGAGCTTGTGAATGTAAACGCTAATAGCAAGATTCCAACCTGGAAACAAAGAGATGAATGCTCAGTTAGAGTCCTACGCCCACTCTACCACCACAACAACCTTGTTTTGATGCAATTAGGCCATCACAAAACGTATATATGTTATTTCTTTTTTTTTCCAACTTAACTAACAGATGTTAATCCGAAACTTGGGCCAAAAAAAAGAAATAGATAACTTGTGATTGCATATGCCAGCAGCAAGGATCGAACTTGGGACACACGCGGAGTGCCAATCAAAGTTCCACACCCTTCCCACCATCAAAGCAATCTTCCTTTAATGCAATTAAGCAGATCACAAATTATATATATATATCTTATATTTTTTTTTAACTTAACTAACAGAATTTTTTTTTTTAAGCGGAGTCGGTTGACCCCACGTGACCCCACCATAGCTCCGCCCCTGCAACGTCCCTAACTTATCCAATTCTAATAGCTGGGTACCTGTATAGGCAGCCTGCACGTTATACTTTACCAAACTAAACATATATGCAACCAATTTATGGATGTGGCCAACTAGGTTATGCGTAACCAACGTATGAATATGGGAAACAAGGTCCAATGATAATGGGTATGAATAGTGGCCAAAAGATGAGGAGAATACGTGCATGACTTGCTATGGTTTGAGTCAATGGCGCACTTGGAGGATTCCTTTTGGAATAAGGGTTAGAAAAGACAAAAGGATCATATCATGGATGAGGTAGTTGAGAGGGCGGAGGACGAACTTCGTGAATAATGGACGACAATTGCGGATTTACAATTTGATTATTTGACTCAAATTTCATTGATTACTACTGCTATGTGCTTCGCACTGCGTTGCACAGATTGATTTGATATTTAATTGATAAGTAATTTTGTTTCTTTGTGTTAAATAAGTGAAATATACGTGGATAATGTTACCTATAAAAGCATATTATACCAATCAGGCGCTACTTTATATAGTATTATAAAATAATACAAAAATAAAATCTCAAAAACTTTATTTCATTTTTAGTCAAGTGGTAACATAACATTGAACATGTAAATCTAGCAACAATTATATATCATCAATTAATTACACACATCAAAATTGAACTTGTAATATATGAATATGTATTTGACAAAAATTAGAAGTTAACATTTAAACTAAGGTTAAAAATGAGGATGCTAGAAGTTAACTATGCACACACACACACACACACACACACACACACACACACACACACACACACACACATATATATATATATATATATATATATATATATATATATATATATTTGCAGTGCATATGAATGTAAAAAAATTTCTATTCATGTTTGCAATGCAATGACTATAAATAAAAGTTAAGGACAATCACTGAAATATGTAAGAGTTTACCTTCCAAAATCGGTATTAAGTCATGGACAACTGAATTGCAACATCACGGGTGACTTCACTAGAGGGTTTGAAGTTTATCCTTAAACATGACAATGAACACTATAAATGATACACAAAAAACATTGTCTATAAAGAAGTGTCCAACAACTTGCCAATGGTATGTATGCTCTCAAAATAACTTCACTGTGACAAATTACCAAAAAAAAACTAATTGGCATTATACATCTTTTAGTATTAGTAAACTCCTACAACATGTTAGTTTTAATTATGCAAAGACCAGGTCATATTATGATTCTTAGAATTAAATATAATTAGATATTAAAATAATAACAGTTAATAAATTCCCCCAATATTGTGTAGGCAACTCCAAAAAGATGAAATATACGAGAAGACTACAATTGAAATGTCTCTCTGTAAATCAATGCAAAAATATTATTGTGTATTTTTTCACTAAATGTATAAGCATGTAAAAAATCATTACCTGCATTTAACAACACATTGTTGATGACAAGTAGTTAGGAACAAATGAAAAATCGAAACCTAACTTAGTACAATATATGTTACTTGTGTAGTCCATCTAATATGAGAACGGAAGTTGGTAACCAATAGATAGCGAAGATGACAAATCTGATGTGTTATTGAATATTTCATATTAGAACTACTTTTCATAAATTACATTTCACATTACCGTATGATACATTTTTAAAAATAAAGTCCAAGTTTAAGAAAGACAATATTAAATTACTAAAAATACTATGGTTTTCCTTTGCTCCTTGGCTCTCATCGTTAATATGGTTATTTCACAAAATCGTTTTAAACTTTAAAAAAAAATCACGCAGCGTCAAACCACATAATATCTTAAAACACAAAAAAAAAACAATTAAAAACTACTTGATTAACGAGATTATGGTTACATAGTTACTTTGCCTTGTTGCACTTATGGTAACATAGTTACTGCACACCTCTTCTTCTTCTTTTTTTCCCCCTGGGACTTATCCTTAGTTTTTCCTCATAAAATGTTTTCACAAAATCCTTCTTCTATATAATGTTTTCACAAAATCTGATTTTTGTGAGTCTCTTGGAATCAGCCTCTCTACGGGCAGGATTGCCGGTAGAGGTAAGGTTGCATACATCTGGATCTCCCTAAACCCCGTGAAAGCAGGACCCACACTGGAAGTTGTTGTTGTTGTTGATTAACAAGATTAAAAAAGATAGACTGCACGTAAAAAATTCAAGTACATATAATTAAGATGACTTCATATGAAATAAAGTCATAAAAAAGTGCTACCATAAAATCCATAGAACTCAGTATGGTATAGCACCACCAACAACATATATAACAAGATGCTGAAACTTATCAACCGATAAATAATATCCATCATGCAACGCACGGCAAAAAACTAGCATATATAAAGAGCGACACATAAGCTTGCCATGTAGAATGCCACATAGGTCACTTTAATGTAACATATGATGCTGCATAAGATTTAAAATAAAAAGAAAATGCTCTATAATATGAACGTAAATTTAATACAACATTAATTCTATTTAATAAGGTGAATTCTCGGACACTTTTCTATTATTTATTAATAAAATTTAATCATAAACTATATATGATTTAATGATGCAAATATAATAAAAAATATGAGTTAGATATTAATTAAGAACAAAAAAGTATGTTATTAGTAGGGAAAAAATTAAAGAAGGCACGCTTTACTTTTGCATCAACAAAATAACATAATACATCACTTTATTGTTTTCTTTTTTTTATAAAAAAATCTATTCTCTTAGCAATATATTAAAAAATTATTTAACTCACAACCTTACCTCCTAAGGGTATAACCATAGTAATTTCAATTAATGGAGACATTGACCATTGAAAGCGCACACTGACAGCATGACAAGATAAAACTTAGGAGCATCAATAGTAATAACTAGATCTATTGCCTTTGCAATGTAAGGGTTGAGCTAAATAATTTGTCAATATTCAATTATAAACACTTGACGTAAGATGTTGCTTTTATTGTTGAGGTTTTTGTATTAGTTAAATAATTTTTTATTTGTTAATTTTTTTAGGTTTATGAATGTGTCACTTTTCTAATTTCTCAATAATTGATTAGGGAGAAGATGAAAAGTATTTCGGAGTGTATAAAAAAAATAAAAAAGAATTAATTAGATGCTAGCTAAAAGTCAAAATGGCCTATATAGAGTTAATATACTAACCATTAAAGTTACAACACTTGAAAAAAGCATATGGAGTCACTCAATTTTAGATATATTTATATAGATAGATAGATTATATAGATAGATGGATAAATAGATAGATAGAAGTAGTAGTAACATAAAACTTATGAATAACACAACTAATAACAGAGTTTCAAATGTCATTGGAGGGGTGCAATCCAATTTGCCAATCCCACTAACACTTTGTTGACATACATAAAACTATATTTCTATCGTTTAATCCATCAAATAACTCAACATCTAACACATCATAAAAACAAAAAATTTCACCATAGATGAAATATAAAAAAAAATATGCCAACAACTTCAAACTAAGATAACATATGAGGGAGATTACAAAGATGTCGGCCAGCCAATAGAGAAAAACAAAATACTTTTACAACTTCAATCACCAACAGATGATTGTATTATCAAAAAAGAAAGAAAGAAACCAAATTAAGAAATTAATTTTTTATGTGTGGCTTAGATTTAGAAACCTAGTGTCAAATAATCTACCACATCAATAAAATATGAGTGAGTATTTATAATAGAAAAAAATGCCCAAATTAGCAAAGCCTATGTCATACTCCTAGGAGTACAAACTCGTACAAGCCACATCAGCGTCATATATTAAAAATTATTTATATGATAAATATACGTTGGAAAAATATATGTACATGACAAGAAGTATACACTTCTAGGTATATGATATACATTGCCCTAAATTAGTGATTCAATAGATAAACCAATATTAATTGACTAATTGATTAAGATAGGGATGTTAGTATTGTTATCTTTTCTCTTTTTTCAAATATTAATTGATTAAGATATGAATTGAGATGTATTAGCAATATTAATTAGATTAAATAATTAATGTAGGCATTCAACTTATATGTTTAGTTTTGTATTAGGGAAGTCACTAAATTACAAGTCCATTTTTGTGTTTTGTGTTTTCTCCTTTCTCTTTTTCGATAGGAATTAGTATCTTCTTCGAACTTGCATAAATTTTATATTTGTAGTCTTAATATATTATAAATATAGAAATGGTAAAATCATGGGTCAAAAATATTATAAATATCATTTAAAAAAAGGTTTTAAATTAATTATTTTATTATAGTTTTGTTAATGTATATCTACAAATATTTTGTTCCCAAAAAAAAGGTTTTAGTTTTAGTCTTAACAATAGTATTTGAAAATGTGTAAAATAACTATTAGCTTTTTGATTCTCCTTAACGTTTTGTGGATATTCATTAATAATATTTTAATTTTTTTAATCAAACTTTTGAAATTGATCAATTTTTGTAATCGATCATTCGTCTCTTAACTTATTCTGCATAAATTAGTTCCATTATGTCAACTTTTATATATTGTAATTACTTTTTTCCCTTGCACAAAAAGAAAGGCAATGAAGATATGCCCTAAGAGTAATAGGGCAAGTCGATAATGACATTCATAATTAGGGATAAGCAGGATTGGGTACCCGGTCCATTTTCATATAATCAGTCCTGATCCCGGTTGAAACCAGATCCAAAAATTTAGACCTAGTCCCGGTTGGAACTAGGTCCGAGATTCTTGGAACTGGTTGGCATCGAGTCCATAATCGAGTATTCAATTCCTAATTATTTTATTTTATTTTATTTTATTTTATTTCATTTAAATTTTTGGCTTGTAGTCGTGACTTTGTGAGAGAACCAATACATTCAACAAGCTAGCTAATCGATTGTTCAAAATCAAATTTAATAAGGTGACAACTAGACATTTACCATGCATTAAAGTCCAATTGGTTAGCTAATAAATAGCATTTTGTCCAAGCACAAAAAAATACCATATTCTCATAATATTATACATTAACAAAAACATTTAGTAATATCAACGTATAGTCGGAAATTATGGTGACATCGAAGAACAACACTTGATGTTAAACGGGTAACTGAGTAAATCATATATTTTTTAAAAAAGAAAAACTGATTTGATCGGATAACCGGGTAGCGAGTTCGGTTCCGGTTCCAAGTTTTCAGGACCTGACTTTAGACTCGATTGCGACCGGTTCTAGGATTTTGGAACCAGTTTCGGACCCGGTAGACCACGGGCTCAAACTAGGTCCGGATATGGGTCCAGAATTAGGTATTCGATTTTTTTGTTCAACCCTATTCATAATAATTTTCATAATTTGTGTTGAAACGTTCTTTTCATAAAAGTTTTAATTTTATTTTTTATACTTCTATTGTTTTTTTATTTCTTGAGTGTTGGATATTTTATCAATTTAATACTCTTATTGTAGGAATAAAAAACGACTAGATGGTTGTTGAAGTATCAGAAAAAGGTATAAAAACGACAACTTGAGGGTTTTTTTTGGGGGGGGGGATAAGATTTATTATCTTCTTAGAACCTTGCGCAAATCTTATAGTCGTGAATTACATTGAATAGCACATAAGCACATTTAAACTTTTTGTAAATTACATTGAATAGCAACATAGTTTTAACTTTATATACTTCAATTATTAACTTAAATTAAAATTGAGCTTCTACACTATATTTATGAAAATATTAATTTAAGTTGGAAGACAAGAACAAGAGTTTTGTCTAGTCATTATCGATGGATTGATTTATTACATAGAGATTTGTTCAAGTTGAAAATTATTTGAGTCCATGCAAAGGATGAATTTGACATAAAAAACCTAGATTTAGCCAAAAAAACAAAAAAAGCTTGCAACAAATAAATAAAAAAATTTTAAAAAATTGGGGGAAAAATAAAGATTGTTCGTCAGTGGGACTTCTTTCTCCCGTCCAACCACCACCTGGTGGGATGGTCGCTTTATTTTTCCAAGCTTTCTATCCCAATTCCAATTCCTTTTTCATGTTCCTTGTTTTTCTCCGCAAAATCCCCAAAATCCCTTTTTCCCTTTTAATTTGATTCTTCCTTCTTAAATTAATGTCGATTTCGGAGCTCCTCACTTCGGATATCTAGGTTGCCTCGCAAATTCCCCTTCTTTTGTCACGCAGGGTATATGTTTACCCTTTTTTCCAAGGTATGATCTCCCCCCCCCCCCCCCCAACCATCTCTTCCTGTTTTTTTCCTTTAAATTTTTCATGGGATCATTGTTGAAATTGTGGTTGGGTACTGTCTGTTGATTGCAGAAGGGCTTGAGTTTCTGCAATGGGTATCTTCGGTTTAGTTAGTTTGTTCATTGGTTTTTGATGGATCCTTCGCTTATCTTGCGTGAATTTAATGATTTTTGGGTTGTTTTGCCATCTGGGATTTGCTTCTTTTTGTAAGGTGATGGATTATGGTTTGTCATGGGACAATTGTGGTCAAAGGTGCAATCTTGTGACTTTAGAGTTACGGGAATTGTTATTTTCATGTATTTGATGGGAATTAGACCATTTGGGATATTTTTCAGCTTTTTTGTTTTAAAAAATTGAAGGAAGTTGTCGGCAGGAAAAAAATTTCATTGTTTTCTTTTATTTTCTTCCAACCTTTGATTTGGGATAGGTTTTGTTTGAAACGGCTTGTCCTGTTGACTGACTGCTTGCCGTAGTGTAGATTTTGAAGAACTTTCTACTTTACTCTTCCCCTACTTTTATCAATTTAAGCTGCCTTGACTTATTTTTTGAGTCAGTCAACACTTTCAGCTGATTGAAAATGAGATGAGTTCAAGCTTGATTCTTTGGTTAATTGCTTATTCTCAAGAATTTCATGTGTTTGCATTATTAATAATTCACCTCCTTTGAGCATTTTAATGATATGAGACAATCTTTGTTCTTGTTCTGTCAAGTGTTGCTATAATTGCAATTCATAGTTATTTATTTTTAATTCCATTCAGAGCAAGGAAGTATCTAATAGCAATTTCACTTGCTGGAACGCAGATCTTACATTCTTGATTTTGCCTCTAGAGGAGAGGATCCTAGTTCGTGGAGGCCGTTAACTTCTGCGGGCTCAGCATCCTCTCTCATTCAATTTGCATGTATCTCAGTTGCAACAAGAACACATATTCAGTGAAGACACAAAAGTAGCAGTTTTGGTAATGTGAATGAAGCTGAGGGGCTAGTGGAACCAATTTTTTGTGTATGAGTGAGGCGTCAGCTGCTATCATGGGTGCTGTTTGTTCCTGCTTGCATGTGGAAGATTTTGAAGACTATGTGAACAGAAACAGTTCCATTTACAGGAACTGTATGTGTCTCAATTGTTTCCTGCAAAATTTCTTTCATCTGGTATGCTACTTGATTGTTGCTTATCTTCTGCTTGACTTAATTCTCTGTTTGCTTCTATTTATCATTTATCATGAGGTTGTGGGTTTAAATGCTAGTACCAGCTGCTAATGCCTCTTTCAAGAAGAAAACACAGATAATGTATTGGATGATGGTCCAGATTGTTGCTTGTTGATGTTCACAGAATGGCTTTTTTTGGGGGCGTGGGGGAGGGGGAGAAGAGGGTGATGGTATACAGTCAGCGTAAATCTCAGATTTTTTTTTTTGGGGGGGGGGGGGGAATATACTAGCAGCCTCTCTACGGGCAGGGATGCTTGTAGAGGTAGGTTGCCTACATGTAGATCTCCCTAGACCCCGTGAAAGCGGGATCCACACTGGGAGGTGGTGGTAGTGGTGTATATACTGGGCCTTTTCTGAGTAGCTTTTCCAGTAGTGCTGACTAGCCAGCTGGTAGTGGCAATATGTATTTATTTGACCTTTGCATGGATCCACGCTGGTGGCAACAGTTTATATATGAATGTCATACTCAGCCTAGCTGAAGTGGAGTTCGACTCCTAATTTCCTATTCCTGATATCACTTGTTCCCGCTGTTAACCTGTTGTGAGAAAATATTCTGTGTCCTCTCAACCCTGCATTGAGAGCTTTCAGAAGGTATGATTTTGGAGAGATATTCTTCTACTTCTTATCCATCCAGAAAAGTTCATGAGTTAGGGTACTTGTAGAGAATTTTCTTTAATAAGTCGGACGTTTTCTCTGTGTTGACTGTTGAGTAGTATCCACATGTATGTACATCATCTGGTCATGGTTGAAATTAGCAATGCCGAGGACTGAAAAGAAGTCAATAGAACATGTGCTCTAGACAATTTGATGGTGCTGAATCTTCAGTGGGTAGCTTGCAAGATGCAATGTATTGGTAGCATATGATACACCCTCTATTAGAGGTTTGATATTTGGCAAGTTGTGTGATATCTTCCTATCTTCATCCCACAGCGGATAGGGTTTGCAATTTAGTGTCTCTTTCTTTCTATATGTCTAGAGAAGCTTGTCATCATGTCTATGCTTCGAAATTCTATAGAAGTCGCCTTTATAGGAGTGATTGACTGGTTAGTTATATCCCTGAGGTTTTGCCAAATAGGCACATACAAAGATCTTAAACCTTTTGGCCCGGACTGAGTATTCATGCTTATTCTTTGTTAATTTAATAAATGTTTCATCATATTTTGTGTGTAGTATTATTCATTATTCCGGAGGGGGGATGTTCAAGCTATCCCTTCATCCATCCAAGGGGCGTCTTCGAGTTCCGTGGCATCAACAGACAACTCCCTAGCTGATATGTACCACTCTCCTCCTAGACCATTGCCTTATGATGCAGATCCCAGATACTACCGCATGCAGCGGGATGGGCTATTCTCAAGACGAGAAAAGGGTTCAAGCCATTCACATGATGAATCAGAGCCACTTAGGAGAAGTGATATTGATGCTGATCATGAATCTTTAAGTACAGGAGACAAATGGAATGAATCAGCATGTGAGGATGGCTCGAAAGAGAATCGTAAATCCTCTGTGAAGCTTTCATCAGCTAAGTCAACAACAGTAATGGGGTACTTTTATTCCTCATCTGAGGATGAAGATGTGTGCCCGACATGTCTTGAAGGTGATTGTGTCTCTTTGTCCATCAAATGTTCTGTTCTAGGGTAGTTGTTCATTATTAGCCTTAAAACATTGTTTGGTTATTTGTTAGCCTTTGTTAAAGGCTTAAAGCTGGAATGCCTGAACAATGTCAGTTTTTTTCTTGTGAAGCTATATTTCCGACTTTCAGTTCTTGATAGGATTTTACATCTGATTGGTGCAGAATACACTGAAGAGAACCCAAAGATAGTGACCAAGTGCTCCCATCATTTTCATCTAGGTTGCATATATGAGTGGATGGAGAGAAGTGAGAACTGCCCAGTATGTGGCAAGGTAATGATTCTGTTTTTGTAAATTCTGACAAATGTTTGTGTTTTCTGTGTTACATTTTTTGTAATGAAGCTTTTTGTGTCATTTATCCGTATTCCGTAGCATTAGACAACGTGTGATGTTTCTTTCGTGGAGCATGTATGGCTGTGAGCCTCCAACATTGGTCCTGCATTTTGGGGGGGGGGGGATCACTTTCTAAATTTCCCAGCGGGCCATTGTTCAGATGGTATCTTTTGCAAGATGCTAGGTTGCACCTTTTATAAGGATGGTTCTTTTGAATTCTTTTTTTTGTTTGGACAAGGCTTGGTTCTTTTGAATTCTTATTTGTTATTTCTGTTAATTTTGCACCTATTAATGAAACCGAAGGGTCTTTGAGGGAGAAGAAACTTCCCTTCAGCGCTTAAAAGACAATTTCATCAAGACTCTTTATTTTTGAGATAAGGGGAATTTTTGCTCATCTTTTGAAGTGGTTGACTTTGTGAATAGCTTGCATATTGGTTGTATATAATCTTTTTTAGGATGCTTTCCTAGCATCCATCCATTTATCCTTTTTTTAATCCACATATTTTTCCTTATCAAAATTTTTTTTCTATTAATGAAGCGGGAAACAGATATTTTGAGCAGCACAAAGTTGAACTTGGGTTTCTTTGACATCTGAGATCGAGGTCTGGAGGGGGGCACAGTGCGCTAACCACTTTATATGCTTATGTGGCTTTGTCCCACATTTCCCAAGAAGCAAACAATTTTGCTAGAAAATTTTGTGTTCTTTCTATGCAATGCTAATTAAGGGCTTTCAATGTCAGTGGTGTATGTTCCTATCTCCATTTGAATGGTTAGGTTAGTGGCATGATGAAATGGATGTGTGGCGAAATATATGTACCTTGGCGAAACATATGTGCTTTGGCAGGATAGTTGGACATTGAGAAATGTACATTTACAAAGAGGGTCTAAGTGAGATTAGTCTGTGAGCAATTATAGGTAGACAAAAGAATATAGAATGTGATGCCTATATATCTGTTTGCGATAATTTCTTAGGAAGTGATCTCTTAAGATCTAATTATGGCCAATTCACTCTTAAATCAAAATTGCTCCTGAGAGATGCCCAAGTACCTATGCACATGAAAATCAGAGAGGTTAGGAAATAGGTGGAACCTTAATGAGCATTCTTCACTGCTGGACATGACAAGAAATCAGTAATTTTTGTTACATTTCTTCTGCGGAAAGGTTAAGCAATGTCTCTTGATAACATCATTGTGTGATGATGTCCTCAACTGGTATACTTCTCTCTCCTATTCGCCAATCTGGAAGAGAAAGCATCCTAAATAGGAACTTTTCTTAATCTTCATTGATTATCTGAAGTTGGTTGCTTTTTTTTTTGGTTGTTGTCCCGGGGGGGGGGGGGGGCGGGGGCGGGGGCAATGGGGGAAGAGTTTTCTAATCTAGTACCAGAGGGAAAAGTTTGAAAGTTGAATTATATGTGTCGTGAAATGTTTGTAGGCTGTCTTTGTGCAGTGTCTTCATTATCTTATCAGGATAAAGCTCCAAACCAGTTTTTGCTGGCTATAATGTCCCTGAAGTCTTTCCTTGTCAGTTACTTATCTTCCTTCTCCATTAGCGACATCTGATCTTTTGTGACCTCAAACTAGGATTTTTGTATCCTTGTGATTTTGTTAATATTCTTCTTCTGCTAAAGCTGCCATGTAATCTATCTAGCAATGCCTGCTTGTGGGGGAGAGGGTGGTGGGTTTCCCACTGTTGCTGAAATTCAAGATCTTGGTACCTTGGTGAAATTCACGCCAATCCTTATTGCGATAAGGGGAGATTTTGTGTTACCAGTCTTTACCCCTGCATATGCCGACTGCTGAGATGCTATTTCCAGTGGATATTAGGCTATAGGTATGCTTTGACTGTATGCAATTCTGTGTAAACAAGAATTGTTGAACCTCTTAGTGTGACCTTTTCGTCAATCCAAAGCTGAAAGTTCCATGGAATGGCACACATTCAAAGAGTAGGTAAGGAGCGCTATATCATTGTGACTATTGTTGATTCCTCCAGTTTCTCCCATGCTTGGATCGTCCAGCATCTTTGATTCAGTTCCTTACATTCTGGGGTCCCACATGAGTGATATTGTTGGCTTCTCTAGGATTTACATGGTGACCAATGTTCCCATCTCTCAACGTTGCTTCACATTAATTACTTTGTCTTGTTTGTAATCACCTGGATTGGGGAGAAATCTCTTTTGGCTGGATATTATGAGAAATGAAGAGGTGGTGCAACACTGAGGCTGTAATCTTCATGTATAATATATCCCCCATTCAAGTCCTACAACGAGCCTTTATCGCTGAGCTGGCAGTCATGCTGCATACATTTACTGCCCGTCTCCTTGCTCCAACTTGAATGGGAGCCTACGTGCATTGAGCTGCATCTTGCCTTAAAAATATAATTTCAAAGGTTTAGGACGGCTCATGTTTTTTAGAGAGGGGACTAGAGAGCATTTAAGCTTGTATCTTGTGGGATATTGTAGCCTACGACAAATCCTTACAAAGGTTTGCGGCATCACTGTCGACGCTGAAATGTATCATAAGGTGTGACAAGTATTTTATCAAATCACTGAAACGTGGAGGCTGGCACCTATACAGAGTATCTACAAAGATATGACATCTTAATTGTCTTCTACTGCTTTTGTTATGGAGTATAGGCAGTCAATGCTTTTAAAATCTCAGATCCTACGAAAACAGGCTCTGCGTTTATTGTCGACAAAGATGTGATTCCTAATTGTCTTCTACTGCCTTTTTTGTGGGGTAGACTAGTAGTGGGCTGTCAACCATTTTTAAACTTGGGGGTCCAATAGAAACTGCCTGTTTGTAATTCACGAGCGTGGTTGCTCAAATTGCTGCCTTATGGGGGCTTGAGGATATTAGTACGGTTTGGTTTGGCTTGGTTTTCATATAGAGAGATGCAAGGGGCCTGATTGGTTAGCCCGTAGGACAGGAGTTCTTCTATTTCAGGTCATCACACATGGAGAATGATTATGTGCTCCAAGTTTTCCTTGCATTGCACATGAGGATGCATTAGACATATCCGTTGAGAGAACTATGCCTTTTTTGACATGTTATTATGAATTAATGAAAAAGAAAGTTGAATGTGTTTTTGAAAGTTGAACTATTGATTACTTTTCCTCTTTATTGACCTCATTTTGTAAAGATAATATTGCTTATGTTAGACATGCACATTGTCTGGTTCAATTTTTGTAGTTGATGGCATTCGATGAGTCTCCTTGAATTTGGCCCATATCATGCAAGTAGCAGCCAGAGGCAGAAGAAGGTGATCAGCAAACGTAGAGGAAACCCAAAAGAGGGGGAGATGTATAGTCATTGTGAATACTTGAGATTTGAGGTGTTCTCTTGCACCTGTGAAAGTATAGAATGAAAGTTGTACTTCACCACACATTTAGTCTTGTCATTCCTTCTTTCAGCTCACAAGTCATTTTCCCAAGTCCAAAAAGAATTGTATTATGAGTGAGCAAGGAGGGTCTATGGAAACTTTTTTCGAATGAAAAGTTTGGGGAGTTGCCTGTAAATTTCTTCCACTTTATGAAATGTGTTTTGTTGGTGCCTGGGATTTCCAGTTGGGGCCTAGGCCTGACCAGGATGCTGTGCAAAAACTCATGTCAATGTATATGGATTTGAATGAGCCACTGATTTCAAGCAGTGGATTTGCCGCTCTGGCTGTGATTTACTGTACACCCTGTATTTCCCCAATTTAATTGGTGGATTTTATTTTCTTTTACTTGTGAATATTGTCAAAAATAAATTTCTGCACTGCTTTGCCATTGTCAGGATGCTTTTGAGATTATTGACAATTAAGTGAGTGTGTGCTTTCTTGTCAAACATATGCCCTGCTTTGGTTGGCATGATTGTGGGTATAATAGCACCAAACAACAGCCTAGAGTAATGTCCTAACATTTTCACTGATCAAATTCCATAGTTTTAGGAATCTTAGGAAAATTCCCTCTCGAGGATTTCATATTGAGAATTTCTTCGTCACACAATGTGAAGAGACCCATCATGCTTGAGTGGTAGTACATTGTTAATGTTTTTACAAGCGATTAGTTGTGGCCTAATAGTATTTAGTGATTAGCTGTTCAACTTAAAATAAATATGTTTAGTAAATGTAGTTATTGAGGTAGCAGATTTATATAAAATGACTAAAAAAAATGCAATAAATTAAGGTGTTCAGCAAGTATGTAATTTACAATGTAGCCACTAGGTACAAGTTTTTAAAATCTATTTTGAGTAGCTTTTGCAAAATATTATGTACATAAATCTCTAACCACTACAAATCACTACCTCTCTTCAATCTCCATTGCCGACCACAACCAAAGGCAGAAAACTTGAAAGGCATTAACAATGTTGGAAAAAGTATTTGAATGATCAAACAAGTATTACAGATATCAATTCAACAATTATCACGCATATATTCAAGCTTCATACATCATTTATGGTGAAATGGCCAAATGGGTGTGTAACAATCTCAAAACCAAAAAACGACTGATTGTTCGAAGAGAAACATGTTAATGACACCAATAACATTGAGAAGATACACTCTTGAGTATCACTACTAGTACAGTCTTTTGGTGTTACTTTGCTGCAGCCTGGAAAGCTCTCTTGAACACCTCAGGGGGCTGTGCGCCGCTCAACATCTGCTGGTCATTTATCTGTTGAAATTGAAAGAAACGAAAAGAAAAGAAGGAGAAGCAGTTGATCAACGTCGATAATGGGGTTTATTGAACATCTGAGCAAGATAGGATTTTCTTTTAAGTACTTACCACAAAATGTGGGACACCATTTATGTTTGCCGAGTATTTTTGAAGCTCTTCAGATACCTCCTTAAGACCATTGTTTGGATCCTCGAGAAACTCAGCTGCACCTTCTATACCAACCTTCTTAGCACATTCCACAAGGAAGTCCCTGCACCAACAAATGATGCATGGCTTGGATATTGTCTTTTCTTGTTTTTTTGTTTGTTTGGGGGGGGGGGGGGTTAATTCATCCACAGTGATACATTGATGTTCCACCCCAAACCCCCCCCCCCCAAAAAAAAGGGAAAATAAGAAACGGAAAAAATAATTGCATGTTGAGAATGACGTCAATTGCATTACAGCTAAGAAATACCAAGGTGAAGGCTCGACTTATGAGTACAGAACACAGGACTCCCATAGATTACAATTTCAACAAACTCAAGAAGAAAAACAGTTGGGACAAAAATACTTTTACATCACACAAAGATGTTTAAAATGCTACAACAAACAGATGATACTGAATGAAGAAAGACATACCTGTCACCAATGTACTTTGCCTGTGTGAAGTAGCCAAGGAAGAGTTCTTCAACAAGATCATGTTGCTTATCAAGTCCTTGTTGCCCAGCATAATATATAAGCCTGTGGCTATCCAAAGTATCCCCGCTGTAATCACATACAAGTAAAAAATGTTCATGGATTTTTTGCAGCATGCACATATTATCTCTTCATGAATATAAGAAGATATCCCTTACATTAGCCCATCCATGTTGTATTCCAAGCCAAGACTCTTCATGACCTGCATTTAAATCAGAAATGCGCTTGTAGCCTGTAATTTAAGTTGAGGAAAGGAAATTAATATTGACGAGATAACATGTAATGATGGATGTGTACCTCTGCCATGCTTGCATGTATCTGTTCAGCTCGAGAGCCAAACTTCTGCCTGTAGAATTCTCTCTTGTTGACACCCTCTTTCGGTGCAGAAGGATTCAGCAGAAAAGGGTGCCATCTAATCTATAAGAGTCACAACAGTCCGAAAGCTAAATGAGGAAGAAAATGAGAAATAGGGCAAGAAAACGGACAAAAAGAAAGTCTACAGGGGCTGCACGATTAAACCTCAAAATCATACTGATCTTTCGAGTCAGCAATAGCTTTGTCGAGATATCTTTTGCCCACAAAGCACCATGGGCAGACAGTGTCTGAACTGATATCAATGCGAATGTGCTTCTTCCCAGTGGCATTAGCTGATGATTGAGCCATAAATCGGCAGCTCACCTGAAATAGCCCTAACATTAATCTCTGCACCAATCTTGCATTTACGCAGTGAATGCATACATAATACTGCGTTCTCCATTATCCATTTTTCCTCAACTGGTTTAACTTTACTCAAGATCTCTTATCTCTAGTACAGGTATTATCTTTTTTTGAGGATATTTTTGGGTAGCCACGTAGAAATGAACTTATTATGACAAAGTGAGAGTCCAATCTAGCAGAGAAGCAGAGAACAGTATGAAGGTCAAACAGCCCCTGGGCTTGATGGCATCTAGACTGCTCTCCAACTAGGATCGATAAGTCCATGTCTTGGGACAACAATTTCCTTCCTGGAGGGAAACAGCATAACAGACAAAGGGATAGGCTTGCGCGTACCCTCAATCCTATCTCCCCCCTCCCCCAATAGGACAGGACCGGACTGGACCTTACCCTTTACTTATCTGCTGAGCACTTAGTGCGTGCCACCAAAGCGCCAACAGGCAATCATTCAAATAATATCATTACGATCTACTTCTGTCTTGACCACCTCAGTTTGGGTCATCGTTAAAAAAAAGGGTATCTATGCAAGGTAATCCCTTCCTCATCTGTTCATTATTAATAAGCAAGCATCTAAACCTGAACTCAGATCAATAAATCCTTAATTACACTACAAAGGGGGTCAGAAATATTAGATGCATCGAATATCACGCAACATGGTGCATCTTATCTTAATACATAGATGAAATTTTGATGAGATTTGATTTCTTATCAACCTTTCAACTCTTGGGAACTTGGGAAAATGGGCGTATATGTACTGCGTAGTTCTTAAGGAATTCATTCTTTCTCTTGCAGCATCTGATGGTATGATGAAGCAGAGAAAATGGTTCAAGTAAAACAAATCCAAGAACCTCAGTTCGCAATAGATCAGCAAATCAATTGCTTGCTGATTCTCAAAGTTCCCAACTTTTGTGAAATTCCAACAAGACTATCTTGATTACACATGAGAACTATCCAAAATAGCAAGAATTTCATCTTAACAGCAAAGAAATTGACTCCGATTGAAACTGAAACAAGCTCCTTCAAGCTTAGCACTTAATTTCATCAATGCCCACAAGACAAAATAAAATTGACAGGTGCCCAGAAGAGGAAATTATGGAACAAGGAAGACTACTTACAGGTGCAATCTTGCGAGAGTGAGCGAATTGGGATAGGGCAGGCAAAAATTGCGAAGCTCCTGGAAGGCTCAAGTTTCTGAAGAGGAGGAGACACATGGGAAATGCTTGGCCAAACGAGCCGTTATTTATGGCGTGTGGGCACTGACGGCTGATCGTTCCCACAACGCGAGGTATGCCCAGCGGTGGTATGAAGGGGAGGTCCCTACTGCAGTTGCGGATCCAAAAATTTAATTTGACAATGCATATTTTTATATTTTTTAAAATTCGTAAATGTTATTTACTGTTAAATAATAATAATAATAATTCTCAATGTCTGTTCGCGTGGTTTGAGGAGATTTAGATGTAGACAGCCTTATCCTTACACACATAACTCAAGCAAACAGAGATATGATAATAACACCCATGTTAATTACGTGTTATGAGTGTTTATTTGACAATTTTACAACTTTTGACTTTTTTCACATAAAAATTTACAAAAAATTGGTTAATGATTGTTGGAGATATCGGGACGTACAATGAAGGTCCAACCCTGCCTAGTTGGGTTAGTTAATTTCACAAATCATACCATCCTCTTGGTGGAGATTTGCTCATTAAGATGTATTATATTTACTAAAGGTAGCCAATTTTTCAGAAGACTTATTTACTAAAATATATATAATCTAGTGAGTAGGTTACATTTTTTTATTTCTTATAACATTGCTCACTGGCATATTTTTGTAAAAATTGCTCCAAACAATTCACTGGAGTAACTTCTCTCACCAAAAGGCCTGATTTATATTTTTCTTTTTTGGTAGTCAGACCAGCCTACCTTTTAAATCTAGGAGGGTAAGTAGCCCATGACATGAAAGGATAAGAGGTAAAAAAACCTTGTAATATGGAATAGGTTGCATTGGATGGAACTTGAATCTCCGAGCCATCTATACTAAGGAGGACTACTTATGTACTTATGAGCACCAAAAAAAAAGAACTACTTATATACTTATCACTTGGTCCAAACCGTGTTTGCAGAGTGATAATTTATATGAGCAATGAACTCCCTCCGAAGAATTTGTGGATTACATGAATTGAACAAAGATCAAGGTTACTATCTGATGGACCTTTTGGTTTGATTTTTTTTCTTTTTTTTAGGTGCAGAAGAGGGATCAAAGCTCCAAAATAATTTTATTAATTACTAATCATCCGAGGCCATCCAACCCCTACATTATCCTTTTGGTTTGATATGACCATAATGGCTAGGCCATTCTAGAGGATTATCTAGAGGGTTTCAATAGCTTGGGGCACATTATTTGAATGATTAACACAAGCATTACATGTATCAATGTCAGAATTATGGTACATTTAATAACACCCGCCACCAAGATACGCCACCAAATTGTATACATAAGCTCTGTTGTGGTTGTAATTAACTGAAAACAAGAAGATAACCAATTGTCAGAGACAAACAAGTTACAATGAAGAAGCTGGGTAGCATTGAGAATACACAGTAAATCGTCAATGTAGTATAATGGTGTAGCATTGAGGGTATGGTGGTGTTACTTCGTTGCAAATTGGAGAGCTCTCTGAAACACCTCAGGAGCCTGTGATAAAGGGGTTGATCAGCAATGATAAAGGCGTTTTATTAAGGTATAATTTTTCAGGACATCTATGTTTTCATAGTCTTTATTGAGTTCTTCATGTACCTTTAAGATGTGTGGAAGACAAAGCAACGATGAAAAGGCTCGAAGAGGATGAACTCACTGGAAATCGTTAACAAATGGAACCAAAATTGTGGGAAGAAGTTCCTCAACTCCTTAAGACCAGTGTTCGGATCCTCAAAAAACTAGCTACGCCTTCTATTGCAGCATGAGAGAAAGAAGTTTACAAAGCTAAGACAATCTGCGAATGTTGAACGAGGATATACTTGTTACCTGTATGCTTTGCTTTTGTGAAGGAGCCAAAGAAGACTCTTCAACAAGATCATGTTGCTCATTAAGCCCTTGTTGCCTGACATGGTAAGTATATAAGCTTGTAACTATACAAAGTGCTTCCGCTATAGTTACATAAAATTGATGAATGTTAATTGACAACCAGTCATTTAATTTCAAAGACAAAAGAAACTGATACCAATGAAATAATGTACAAACCACTAGCAGATTGAATTTACCTCTATTTCTAGCTGTTATTTGGCCTGATTCAGAACCAAACCTCTGCGGATACAATTCTTTCCTGTTGACACCCTCCTTAGGGGCAGAAGGATCAAGGGTAAAAAGCATGCCATCTAATTTGGAAAAGCAGCAACAGTTTGAACTCCGGATGGGGAAGAAAATGTGAATTGAAGTACAGGAAGAAAATGATACACAGAAAGTCTATTATACGACTTTGAGATCGAGCCCCAAAATCATACTGGCCTCTTAAAGGAACACTAGCTTTCTCTAGATTTTTTTTTTGCCCATTAAGCCATAAATCTGCAATTGACCTAGGGCAGCTCAGAGATCAATCTCTAAATCAAGCTTGCATTTCATCAGGTGAGTGCATAGTAATACACTAGTACTGCACTTTTCGAGTACTATCCTTTTTTCCAAGCTGATGTTAACCCAAGATTCACCTGGCTTAATGACATCTAGAAGAGTACTTCAAATTCAAGTGTTTGGCTATGCTTATACGAGGAACAAACAGACAATCAGTCAGATGATATCAGTACTGCTATGTACTCTCTGTACTGCAATCTACTTTCTCTTACCAAAATGATCCTTCACATTTTGATCAGTGGGCAAGGCAATGCATCTATACCTGAACTCATGTCTACACATCCTTAGTCATGCTGCCAAGGGCTTAGGACCATCGAGTATCATGCTACTTGGTAATACTTGGCTGACAATTTGGTATGATTTAATTTAGCCCCTCATGATTGCCCACGACTAGAAAGTAGTAATTAAGGGTATACAATGGGCCAGGTCGGATCAGGTTAGGTCAGCCTGTTTACGAAATGGATCTAGTCGTATCATGGTCGGCCCATTAATGATTTGGGTCTGGTCAGACCTTTTATGCAAATAAATGGGTCAAGTCGGGTCGGCTCATCTGTGGTTCGCATTTGGCTCGTTTCAAAATGGATCAAACTTATACAAAAAACTTTGTACAATAATTATTATTATGTATAAAGCGTTGGTAATAAGTTTAACTAATTGTAGCATGTAAATTAGTATATCAAGTATACTGCTAAAGTAATGAGTCACTGAACGAGTTGTTAATAGGTCAACCCGTTAATATGCTTTAATGGGTGGACCTGCTTAGCCCAATGGATACCCTCTGTTGCCCACATATAGCAGTAATCTTTCAACTCTAAGTTGGCAAATGTGAACATATTATCTAAGAGTTCATGACTAGAAAGCAAAACCAACCTTCCAACCAAAATCTCGCTCTTACAGCAAAAAAATTAAAAACACCAATTTCATATACATAAGATTAAAAGTCAAATGTGTCAATTACAAGCTCCAAGATCAGACTTAAATTTTGTTTTTGGTCTTGAAACTCTTTCCTCAAATTCTTCGTGTTTCTACTCTGATTAATCCAAAAAGAAAATTGATTGGTTAATCCAGAAAGATATCTTTATCACATACCGACCACCTCAGAGATCAGATTCCCCAGGTTTTCGGAACAACAAATACAGCAATTCTGAATCTTCCATTGATTCGTGCATCCCATTATCCTTGTTTGTATTCACCTTGATTTAGATTAGAGGGGAGAGAGAAAGAGAGGTCATCGTCCATTCAATCGCTTTCTCTCTCCTCAAATTTCCCACCTTTTCTTCTTGTCCCTCCTCTATTTTTAGACACCATTCTCTCTGTTTTATTACTCTTGGAGTTATTGTTTCTTCTTGTTCAAGGTCCGTTGTCAGCTTGATCAGCCTCAAATTCAAGACAAAACTAAGGTGAGGCTCAATCTTGCATTGACCCCTTTTTTGGTTTTTGGGTAGAGTTATTATTTCAACTTCATCTCACTGAATCGAAGTTGAAAGTCCAGACCTTGCGAAAGCGTGACCCATACTGGGATTTGTTGTTATTGTTGGTGAATCGGAGTTGAAATCTATTTGGTGTTTAAAATTTCATATTTTGATTGCCTGTTATCTGTTGATGCGCTTTGTTTTGGTTGGAATTGACTTGGGGTTTTCAATTTCTTCCTGTATCATAGGAATGTACTACTTTTCCCTCGGTGTGGGTGGGTGGGTGGGTGGGGGGGGGGGGGAGATCCAATCCAAGTACTGTTACAATAGGATTAAGCAATGCCTTCGATTTAAATTCCAATCCATGAATTTTTCCCCTGGCTAGGCTCTGCATTGACTTGCTGGAATTTCTAATTTTCAGTTGTGTTCTACTAGTTGAACTCTTCAATTCATGGGATGTAGGATTCCCAATCTCTCTCTCTCTCTCTTTTTTTTTTATGGGAATTGAAGTTTTTATTTTACATTTGACATTGAAAACAAATTAAAGTTAAGGTGATTTTGCGATTAACATTTCAATTTTAATGCAAATTTGATCACCACAAGCTTGATTGTGCATTGACTCATTGAAATTGTATTGAAAATTTTACTAGGTTTTTTCAAATTCAGTTTGGTTATTAGAAATGGATATTAATCAAATCCTTGGGGAATCGAAGTCTGTTGCTTTGCCTACAAAGAGCGCCATATATGTTTGGGGTTACAACCAGCGAGGACAGACAGGGAGGACTGAGAAAGATAAGAAATTGAGGATACCAAGGCAGCTGCCCCCGGAGCTGTTTGGGTGCACGGCCGGGATCAGCACCCGGTGGTTGGACGTTGCTTGTGGCCGAGAGCATACCGCAGCTATAGCCTCAGATGGGTCACTTTTTACTTGGGGTTCATATCTCTTTCCTCAAAAATCTATCCTCCTGCAGTGTGAAATTTCTGTGTAACCTCAAATTCTTCCTATGTTTTGAAATAAAGCACAAATATTGTGACTTTCTGATATTCCGTTATTAGGCATTGTAATTATTTGATGTCAAGTTGCCATTTAAGAACTGGCTTTTTATTGGGTGGGAAAGGACTTATTAAGAAGTGTCGAGAGAGTATCTGTGCTAGTTGCATGTTTTGGGGATGGGTTCCTGATGGATTGATAGTAAAATCATCATTGGGTTGAAACAGATTTTGCCATTGGTGAAGAAAGACATCGAATGATTCTTTTGATGTATGTGCACAGAAATGTGTAAAACATTGTAATGGGGGGATAGCTAGCTGCACTATCCTCATTGGCGTACTCTGCATGGAGATTTGGGAATTCATCTATTTGCAATTTTATTTGGATTTTCTTTGCACAGGGGATGCTTCTGGTTCTGCTCTTTGTTTTGGTTGCTGGCTAATATGTTCCCTTTGGATTTTGCCTTTTTCTTATCGTGGTTTGTGGTATGAACTGTGGCCCTCACAAGCCAACAATAGCTAAACTATCAGAGAAGTCACTAGACCTCATAGCAATGATGGCATTATTAGCCGTTGAATTCCATTTCTTGATGTAGCAAGGTGTTTGAAAACTTAGTCATTTGGTATTCATGACAAAAACAAACTGAAGGGGGCTATTTTCAAATGGTTTCTTCTGCGATGTGATTTTTAAGTTCTTGTTGACTTGAATCTGCTGTCCAGTGGCTGTGCTTCTTGGTTCATGATTGTGCAATTCTGCTGCAGCTGCTTGCTTTGGTGTCAGTGGATAACAATTCCTATGTTATCATCTTTGAACCTATGTTATAGTTTCTGGATTGTGTCTCAGCTGGTCTACTGGTTTATTGTTTCTCTGGAATCTTGATAATTACACGTAGTCACATAGATATCTTTGGCAGGAGCAAACGACTTTGGCCAGTTGGGGGATGGAACTGAGGAAAGCAGGAAATCCCCGGAAAAGGTGAAGCTATTAGAGTCTGAAATTGTGAAATCTGTATCTTGTGGAGCAAACTGTACTGCTGCTGTTGCAGCCCCTCGTGAAAATGATGGGACACTATCAATTGGTAGACTGTGGGTTTGGGGCCAAAATCAGGTAACCATTCGATTGGTCTTGTATTAATTTTCTTCTTTACTTTTGATTTATGTTGTTATGCATTCTCCCCTTTGTTCGCAGGGATCAGATTATCCTCGTCTATTTTGGGGAGCCTTCGCACCAAACACGGTAACCGTTCTCTCTGGTTATTGGATTGACAGTGATTATTTGGATTAGTTGATGGAATGTTTATTTTGTCATTGCATTTCATTTTTCATGGAGTAAAATTTCAGTAACAATTGACTGCTCGCTTCCTTGTATTTTACCTCTCATTTTCTCTGTCTAATTCAAGTCCGTTTTCCAATAGCCATTCCAAAGCAGAATGTTTGCTGGCGCCCCCTGCCCCCAACCCTACCTTGAATTTGCGGAAAGACTGGTTCTGTCAGACTTAGAACCTTGAAAATCTTGTACATTCTCCTGTTTCATAGAATGGAAGCACAAAGACTTTTTTTGGGGGGGGGGGGGTTATAGCACAGAGTCAGTTTAGAGAGGCATGAATTTGACAATTGCTGTGGTTTTTGAGGGAAATTGATCTGTCTTACAAGTTTACTTGTGTACAGTTTGTATTGCTGATACTCAATGCAAGTTTTGGAACTAACCCTGGTTTTCTTCTCATTCAGGTTATTCGTCAAGTTTCTTGTGGATCTGTACATGTTGTGGCCTTGTCGGAGGATGGGCTTCTTCAATCATGGGGTGAGGTTTCTTGAGCCTTGTGCTATGCTTGGCCAAAACTCATTTCTTTCCATTTAATTTCCCTCCTCTTTATCTCTATATTATGACCCAAGTGAGATTCTAACCCAAAGTGTATCAGCAATGGGTGGAGTAGCACACTTTAGCTATAAACTATCACCTCTTTCTATAAACTCCAGAGCAAATCTAGGGACCCAACCGGTGGATGAGGACTGTTTAGGCATAAGATCCACGGCTCTGATACCATTGTTATAGATCAAGAGAGGTTCCAACCGAAAACCAAATGGCGATGGGTGGAGTGGCCTACTTGAGCTATAAACTAGCACCTTTTTCTACTTATTTCTTGACGTGGGAAAATTGCTATGTAACAAATCTCTGTCTTGACTTTCCTTTTTTTTTGGGGGGGGGGGGGGTGGGATTGAAAACTTGTATATTTACTGATCACAAAACAGCAGTGATGCCTATTTTAAAATAGATGTCTTCGCATACAATGCACTACGTGTTAATATGACCACTGCAATAGTGATTGACCAAGTGCGGGTTCATATCACACCAGGGATGTTGGGAGTGGGAATTCGTTCCCCCTTGTCCTCCTCTTCCCTTGCAGCCCCCTTCTTTACTAGGGCTTCCAAGTGGTATGGTCCCCTATTTTACTGGAAATTTTTTTTTTGGTTTTTTTTTGGGGGGTGGGGGAAGGGTGGTTTGCAAGGTTTATATAAACATGTGAAGCTGTGGCATGTGTAGCTTATTTTTGCTATGGAATTTGGATGTCTTAACTATTGTTGTCATTTTGGCAAGCAGGGTACAATGAATATGGTCAGCTTGGAAGAGGCTTCACCTGTGAAGGACTACAGGGTGCACGTATTTTGAATGCATATGCAAAATATCTTGATGAACCCCCTGAGCTAGTGAAGATCACCCAAATATCATGCGGCGAGTACCACACTGCTGCTATATCAGA
>JACYFF010031956.1:103710117-103723479 GCA_017589665.1 Selenicereus undatus | reverse complement strand
TGTATTTTTTATTAATTTTTATTATCAATATAATTATTATTAATTATTAATAATGAATATTAATTAATAATAATATTAATAATAATTATTTTTAATATTAATAATAAGTATTATTATTATTATCGTTATTATTATTATTAATAGTAATAATAATGCTTATTACCATTAATTATTGTTATTATTACTATTATTATTATTGTTAATAATCATTGTTAATCATTATTATTCTTTTTAAAATAAATTTCATAATCCACAACTAAACAGCAAGGATTGGAATTTAATTCAATTCCTTTTTTCTTCAAACACATGAGTTTATGATTCAAATTCTATTTCATTTTTCCTCACCTAACAAGGCCAATGCTTTAGGCCCATCCCCCCCTCCCCCCCAAAAAAGAAAGGATACAAGTTCTAAAACTACCAAGAAGGATGCAATTGCTCTTATCCTCTTGTACTGTTAAAAAGTAATTTTTGTATTCTCTCATGACGCACATGTAAAATGTGTCCCAGTTACCGATAAAAATGATCTTAGTTTGTATCACAGTATCAATGTGGCGAGACCATTTTGTGGATGGATGCAGCCATGCAGGTGGCTCCCATTCAGTACACAGACCCATTTGGGTTTTTTGACCCCTTTTTCGAGCATGTTCCAAACATAGGGAGTCTACAAAAATTTGACCGTAACTGATTTGACTGGTCCATTGGTCTTAAATATTTTGAGACTTCCGTAGTTAGTTGTTTCTCACTTCTCTGCAAAACATCCATTAAATAATTCAATTATTTATTTATTTGTTTATTTTTTACTCCTATTTTTTTTTATTTCTGTCTTTCTCACTACTTATGGGCCAATAATTCTTTCTGAATATAAGTCTAAGACAACGTTAGCAGCAATGGAGGTCTAGGATAACGATTGCAGGCCTAATATAGGAATCCTTTTCACATTTTCAGTAGTTTGACATCTGTCTGCCTTTTATTTCCCCTTTTGACTTTAGGTCTTTTGGGTCGTCTCTCTCAGCCTTGTTGCACGTGCAAGTTGTGTACTTCATTGCAGCTAATGTGCTTCTCTCTTATATCTGTGTCACTTCTCTATACGTGGTTGAATTGTCCTTATTTGCATCGACATTTTTACTTCTTTCATTACTATTCATATCCTTTACGAAAATGAAAAAAATAGTACCTTGTTTATATTTTTTAATATAATTTTTATATATTTGTTCGGATTTCTCTGAAAATAGTAAAAAGAGAAAAAGTCAAAAGAAAAATTGGCAAGCATCAGCAGGAGCTAATCTGTCTCTTGGCTTCCCACCTGGCTTAGCAAGCTTCAAGTTGAGCTTGGGCTTACCTCGTATGTGTATGTGTCTTAGTTTTAAAAGGCGCAAGGTGCACTAGGGTGCATTGTGTCCATAGGAGCAAGGCGCAAGGACTGAGGCCAAGGCGCAAGGACTGAGGCGAAGGCACAAGTATAATGTATGCAATGTGCACTTCTATGAAGAAATGTTTGCTGGTCATTAACATTTCACAGAACTTCTTTTGTAGGAACAAGTTAGATAAATGCATTAAAAAGATGTCAATATAAGCCCCAGTACTGCAAATTGCCTTAAGATATGTCATATTATCATCGTAGTTTCCCATAGCACATACTTAGTGTACAAGCATAGCACACTTAATAGCTTCCAAGGAAAGAAAAGAAGAAAAAGGCAAAGACAAGGCTGAAAAAATAAGAAAAGGGTGAAGATGTAACCTCGCATCCATGAGGCGCGCCTCATTTGCTTCGAGGCGTTGACTTGGTCACCTCACACAGGGGCGCGCCTAGGCATGCCTCAGGCGCTCTTTTTAAAACTAAGGTATGTGTCCAAGCCAAGTTCAAGCCCACCCAACTCCAGCTTGGCTTGGCTTGCTTATTGGCCAAGTTTTCCAAATCCTATTCTTAATTTGAATGTAAGGTAATTTTTGCTGTGTGCATTTTCAAAACAGCCTTTCTGCGAGCCTATGCATAGAGGTAAGGCTACCTGTATCTTTATCTTCTCGGACCCTCAGACCACATCATTGCAGAATATGTACTTTGTTGCTAGTGTTGCTTCTCATTAGTTGATTACTGATTAGTAGCATCTGAATCCCTCCCCCTGTCCTGTCCCCAATGAAAGAAAATTGCCGTTGATTTGCAAAGTTGTTATGCTATGAGTATCTTGGCAGATACTGTATCAAATGATTATGATTGCGTATTTTTCCTTGATAGGATTGTACCATCCGATCATGTGATTTTGATGCAGAGCAAACTTGTGTTCTGCACTCACCAGAGAAGAAAATGGACCCGATTTCCTCAGACACAGAAGTTCATCTTGCTTTGACTCCTCTCCAGCCTGTTGTGTTTTTTGGTTTTCATAAAAGGATGAGCGTAACAGGTTAGTCAGTCTCTAAACTAATTAGGACAGCAATGATCCACTACAAGCTCTTACGGTTGTTATCAAAATTTATATACTGAAGGAACATGTGCTCACATGAGTAAAAATTCGCGGATGAGTATTTGTGTTTGTGTTTGTGGATGATCTCAAATGGAAGTCATTCTAATGTGAATAATTAATTTCTGATATTTGGACACACATTGGACGAGTGCTTGCTCAGCCTTACTGACTTGTATGCAGTTGTGGGAACTGTTGAGGGCGGCAGGACACCCACAAAAATAAAGACAGATTTGAAGAAACCTATTTTGAATCTTGCTTGTCATCCCCGCCTTCCGGTCCTGGTAATTCTTCTTGCTTAGTGTCTGTTGAACTCTTTCTTATAGGTTCATAAGTGGCCGCAAGAATTTCTGACCTTTCTATTGCTCTAATTTCAGTATGTAGCCTATGCAGAAGGGTTGATTAGAGCATATAACATTCATACATATGCAGTTCTCTACACATTGCAACGTAATACTGGCATAAAATTTCTCCCTGACCCTCCTTCCTCTTGATCGCCTGATATGGTCATTGCTATATATTAACATTTCCTTTTTGCCATCATAGTTGATAATACGATTAGGCTTCTTGGTGCTGGTGCTTTTGCTTTTCATCCAACGTTAGAGTGGATTTTTGTGGGTGATCGAAGGGGTACTCTTTTGGCATGGGATGTATCTACGGAGAGACCAAACCTGATAGGAATGTAAGGCGTCTTTTTTTTTTTTTTGCCCGATATAGATCTTATATCTGCAGCATGGATTTAAAATGTGGTTGTTATGCAATGAAACAGTCACATTGGAAATGTTTTTGAGTTGGGTGATCCGCATGTTCACCCTGCTAAAACCCCAATATGGAGTGCGATTGCCGTATTAGAGCAATTTTTCCACATTGAGAATGAAACTGCATTTTAAATCCCTGATCTGCAGTGATGCTATATTAGCTCTGCCAATCTGTTATATATTGACTTTGTTTTGTAATGAACTACAAGTTTAGCGTTCTTCATTTTTATTAGACATGAAATCTATAAATACGTGCGGGAAGCTGCTCCCTTGATCCCATTTTCATTTTTAGGAAGCATCCATTTTATTTTCCCTTTGTGTCCCTTATTTATTGATACGAGGACATTTCAATGAAACAATGTTAAGCAGTAGTTTATTTTCATTTATTCACAAGATTTGGCAATAAATGGTATACATGTATATTTGGATAATCATATTATATCATGTCTGCAATTTATCAGTGATTATTAATTGTCATTCCAGAACTCAGGTGGGTTCTCAGCCTATTACGTCTGTTGCTTGGCTTCCAACATTGAAGTTGCTTGCCACATTATCAAAGGATGGTGCGATTCAAGTTTGGAAAACATGGGTGATACTAAATCCTAATAAAGCGCCTATGCAAGCTAACTTTTTTGAGCCAGCTGGTCAGATAACTTGACAAAACTTTTTTCATCTTACGCATTTACAATGTTGCTTTTTCATGCTTATAAGAATGTTTCTATGTAAAACTGAAAGTTCTTTTCATGCTGACACCTCCTGATAGAATGGAGGGACTGCTCAATGTCTTTTCTCAAAATCTACAAATAAGGGGTAAGGTTACTACATCAAATCTCGGGACCCTGGGGTTATGAAGCGAAGAATACCAAGGGGTGTCTGCGTCCCCTACTACCAACAGAATGCTAAGTGTAGAAACCATTAAGGCCCGCTTGATACTTTGTAGAACCTTATCCATTTTTTTAAAAGCACTGTTCAGCCTTTTACTCAAGCATACAACAATCTGAAAAGAAGAAAATTTCTAATTATTGATGAGACTAACTTTGCCTTCAAGAGTGCAATGGAGTTTCCCCCCTCCCAAGCGGGTAGAAGAAATGCCAAAGGAATCATCAATTCATCATCATTTCCTAATTTCTAAAGATGGAAAACCGAAGCAAAATTTGGGCAATCAGTGAGGCTCATAAACACAAAATATCTCCAATTTGATAACAAAATAAATATTAAATATTGTTAAATAATATATTGTCATCACCTACTCAAAAACGGGTAATTTTAAAGTGCTTTTAATTTACTCTTGTTTTTTAGCAACTGAAGTTAACTGAGAATAGAAATAACAACATAAACTGTAGTTGGAGGGCCTGCTCAAGTGTGTTGTTCATCTATCGGATTCCCCATTGAAAAGTTTTGTGCTGTAATTCCTTCAAAAAGCTTTATCTCATTTTCGAGGTTAATGGACAAGAGAGCAACCTCCTTGACACAAAATGCTTCATTGTCCATGCACTAAAGGCCATCACTTATCTACAGAAGGGTAGCCAATGGATAAAGTTTTGGATAAAGGAGAACAACTACTACAAGCTTCAAGGATTTGATGGCAACCTAGGATCCCTTGCCTTATGAAATGCCAAAGGAATGAGTGGTCTTTTGGGAACCTTTTTTGGGATCATATAGGACAACGTATGCTAGAAAGGCTTGTGGTGACTGTACACAGCTGAAAACAAGTTTTCAAGATGCCACAGAATGTCAAAGTAGATTATGATGACGATTTAGTGGGTGAAGGTCAGGGCTGGAACTTCAATGGACCATGCAAATGAGCAGAAAGGCTATGGTGCTTTGTAGCAAGTTGTCAATCCAGAACGCAGCACACACTAAATTTTGATCGCACACCCCAAAACCACATCCCAAAAATAAGGATAATTCAAGAAAACATAAATGGTGATCATTAATCGTGGTAAATTGTTGCTTCAGATCCAGCAGATGCTTAACAGAAAAATCAGACTCCTGAACTGAAACTGCTTTCTCCTCAAAGACTTTTTGGTTTCTTTCCTCTCTGTGTACCCCCAAATTGCAGTTGAAACTTTGTTAGCCTCCACAATCTCAAACCCAGCCTTGTTTATCTTTCCTTTTTAAGCAACTTAAAATATCTGAAGCAGATTTAGCTGAACCTCATCTATCGCAAATTAGCAGGAGTTGCCTATCAATTCTAAACTGTTTGTTCCGCCCGCCACCAGCATAAGATACTAGCTTTTCTGTGTATTCTGAGCAGGAATATCCCCTTCGAGGAGAAGGTTTTCCTCTAGTAGGGGAACCCTGTAGTCTCGAAGCCTTGACTGGAAGCCATAACAATCAACCCCTCTTTGAGCAAACTGGTACAATTTCTCTGATCTATGGATTCTGTTGAGCAATGAAATAATTAGACAGACCTTAGCTACTGCCGCCTATTGGCATGCCGTTACAATACTATCTGATTCTGGCAATACTGAGCACATAGCTAGCAAACTTTTCGACCCTAAAATCCAATCAAATGTCAAAGTTATGCTTAAATGCATTTGCTTGCCCTTTATCTGTTGTTATGGTCACTTTTCTTTGAGTTACATATAACTTGTTTCATGACCTTCATGTGATAGAAGGTTTAAAGAAAGTGACCAGTTTTCGCCTTAGTATACATTGTGGGATTTACTTTTGATATGTTCTGTGTTGAGTTAAAAATATACCGCAAGTGCACGGCGTAGCTGTAACTAGCAACCGGCAAGTAAGGGTCGTGTCCATGAGGAATTTGACTTCAACTACCAGAACTAATTAGATAGCTCAAGTTAGGTGATCACAATTGGGTTTTGGAATTAAGCTAAAGGAAACAATAACGACTAAAAGATGGAATAAACAGCAGAAGAGTAAACACCTAGGTTGGAATTAACAGCACAAATATGCTAGCGAATCAATTACTAGCCCTACCAAACATCTCCCAGACACTGCATCACGAATGGATAAATTGTCAATTAAGCCCATCTTCTCCCTCTCTTAAGGGTTGAAGACCAATCCTAGAACCATAGTCGCCTATTTTCATGGGACTAAAGGTCGAAGGATTACAAGATTCACAATCTCAAATCCCAATTAGAATCTTAACTGTTTTCATGTTAAAACCCTAACTGTCTACTAAGACGCACTAGGTAAAGGTTTCGTCTCTCAACGTTCCCCTAAACCCCAAATAAAAAGGATGAATGTTCTTTCGAGCATTTCATCGAGCATGTGGCGTGCATAGTAAAATTTATAATCGCAAAACAAAGGGGGAGCAGGGATTTGGGTCAGTACAAGATTCAACTACACATATTCGACGTCAATCCCAATCTAAGTTGAAGGATTTAGTCTAACATCATCTTTATAACAACAATCGCAATATTCAATTCAATAAACGTCACAACCAAAACCTAAATAATCAAGAAGAAGAGGAGAGAGAACTAGAACCAAGAACCTGGAATTAATCGAATCAATCAAAGGTAGAATCAACTTCCAATTCAAGAATGTAATCCAAAAGCGTAATCAAAAAGCATGAAAAATAGAACTGTATAGTGAAACCTAAAAATCGCCTAAGAAAACGTCTGGGAAGAGAAAATTGAATGGAAACTGAATCTCCCTAAAAACAGCTCCGAAGGAAGATTTAAGTCGCGACGCGGAATGGGGGTGACACGGTCATGCCCAGAGGCACGGGGTCACCGTGCCAAAACACTGCCAGAATCACCCGAGCACTCGAGCACTGCACACGTGGCACGGCCACTTGGCTAGCCGGCCTTTGTGCCGTGCTCGCGTGGTGCGGTCTGGTTTTTTGCCCCGGGATGTCCGTGCATGATCCGTGGAACTCTACGCGACGCTTGTCTCATCTTCTTGGCACTTCTTTCTGCTAAATGTTGTTTATCTTTTCCTTTCTTCAATAGAGTTCCTGAAAATATCAAAAAATGTTATGAGTTAAAAGTGCGCTAAAGGAGGCCGATTTGACGCTTCCTTGGCACGATCGATCGTGAAAACGCATGAGAAAATGAGTCAAATAGGGACTAAAAATGGGACAAAGAGAGGTTCATCATTCTGATGTAGAAAATCTGAAGTGATTTATTTTATAAGTTTGTTTTTTGCTTGTTGCTGGCTGTGATTCCAAGCTGATATCACTTGCATTTATCTCATGAATGTGCCATTCTCCTCTGTCTATGTAGCAATTGAATCCCTCGACATTCCAAAGATTCTATCACAGCAGGGTGGAGAGGTTACATATCCATTGCCACGTGTCAAAGCTTTGGAAGTCCACCCGAAACTGAAAATGGCAGCACTACTTTTTTCTGTTGAGTGAATTTGTTCTTTGTTTTTTCTTTTTGGCCGAAGCCTGTGACTTAGTATTAATTGTTAATTGTCTTTTCTTTCTGCAGAATATGGCAAGTGGGGACAATTTAAAAAACAGGGCTGTGTACGCTAGGGAAGGGAGGAAACAACTCTTTGCTGTTCTCCAAAGTGCAAGGGGATCTTCAGGTCTGATGTTCATCTTACAGTATGTCTACTTGAACATCTTATCCCTTCCCCAGACCCTGCGAAAGCGGGACCCACACTGGGGGAGTAGTAGCAGCAGTAGTAGTAGTTTTTGAACAGCTTATCCCTTACAGAGAATGCCCAGCTTAACAAACTTACGCAGCTGCCCATGCTGTTAGGGCTGTTGGTGTTGACTTGAAAGAGAATTTGTAAAATATTTGTGTCAGCATTGCTGGTCTTTCAAAGATATCATTTTGGTAAAAGCTTCAGTGGCACATAAAAGCTTTGAGGGCATTAGACTCGAATAATCCGTGCTTAAGAAGTGCTCCCAACGCCCTATACTTCGAGGGTATTTATATTTTATATATCATCACTGACTCAAGGATTTGTTGATTTAGTTATTTCATGACCATGTAACTCATCACATCTAAACAACATTTTCCTTCACTATCACTAGCATAGCCATTTGCAAGTGATGAGTAAACTATAATGTCATCGTATCCTTTAATTTTAGGTATATTTGGTTTGTTTGTACGAGCACCAAGTTATAGACACTTCGTCCCATCTATTGGGTGAGCCGGTAGTTTATTTATTACACTTGGATTGCATGTCTCCTTCCCATTCTCCAACACCATAATTTATATAGGATAAATATGTTACACAGTCATCAAATCACTAGGTCAAGGTATGTTTGACTTAATGGTAACAACAACAACAACAACAACAACAACAAACTCCCAAAGTGAGTCCCGCTTTCGCGGGGTCTGGGGAGATCCAGCTGTAGGCAACCTTACCTCTACCAGTATTCCTACCCATAGAGAGGTTGATTCCATAAGACCCACAAAAACAGTTTTGAGAAAAAGGTTTGGATGGGAAACGATTGCAAAACCATTTACCGAGGTAAGAGAAGTAAGAGAAGTAAGAGAAAGGGGGTGGAGACATACCTGGACAAATCGTGGGCGCTTGGTGTCGTGACCATCCGGAAAAGCTTGACCTGCAAACAAGCAAATCAAAACCCACCTCACCCCACCCCACCCCACACCGCCTAGGCTACTGCCCCCTACGGAGCCGGTCCCCTACAATCAGGGACCTTAATCCTGTCCCGCCACACCCTCCTATCCTGAGCCATGTCCTCCGTGAGACCGACAACTCTCAGATCCTCTCTAACCACCTCTTCTAGGTTCTTCTTCGGCCTACCTCTCCCTCTCTTACCACCTGGTGGGCTGATAGTCTCGCATCTCCGCATCGGGGCGGCCACACTTCTCCTCTTCACGTGGCCGAACCATCTGAGCCTCGATTCCCTCATTTTCTCCTCTATGGGGGCCACTCCAGCTAGGCCCCTAATAACCCCATTCGTAATCCTGTCCAATCTCGTAAAACCACACATCCACCTGATCATCCTCATCTCAGCTACCATCAACCTCTGTACATGCGCCTTTTTTAGAGGCCAACACTCCGATCCATAGAGAACCGCCGGTCTAACTACCATCCGATAGACTTTGCCTTTCAAACCCATTGGCACTCTCTTGTCGCACAGCACCCCTGACGCTGACTTCCACTTTTGCCAGCCCACTCTAATCCGCTGGCTAATATCCTCGTCAATATCCCCATTCTGCTGGATGATCGAGCCTAGATACTTGAAATTGGCGACCTTCGGTATTGCCCTCCCATCCAGTAGGATTTCTCCCCCCTCTTCTATCCTTCCACTGAAACAACAGTAAAGGTATTCCGTTTTTGATCTACTCAACCGGAAGCCCCTAGCCTCCAGTGTATGCTTCCAACTCTCCAACCGGTCATTCACCCCCTGCCTAGTCACATCGATAAGGACGATGTCATCTGCAAATAACATGCACCAAGACACCTCGTCCTGGATACCTCTAGTGAGTTCATCCAAAACTAATGTGAAAAGAAACGGGCTTAAGGCGGAACCTTGATGTAGCCCCAAACTAACAGCAAAGTCCTTGGAGACCCCTCCCGGTGTCCTAACATTCGTCCGTCCTCCCTCGTACATATCCTTGATTACACGAATGTACTCAGGCGACACCATTTTATCTTCCAAACACCTCCACAATACCTCCCTTGGAACTCTATCATACGCTTTCTCCAGGTCAATGAACACCATATGGAGATCCACCTTTCTGTCCCTAAACAGGCCCATGAGCCCTCTGAGGAGGTAGATCGCCTCAGTAGTCGACCTGCCTGGCATGAAACCAAATTGGTTCTCTGAAATCTCTACTTCCTCTCGCAGCCTTCTCTCAATCACCCTCTTCCACAACTTCATAGTGTGGCTAAGCAGTTTGATGCCCCTATAGTTATTACAATCTTGGATATCCCCTTTGTTTTTGTACAGTGGGATGACTGTGCTGGCCCTCCACTCTCTGGGCATCTTGGCGGTTCTGAAAATAACATTGAAAAGTTCCGTCAGCCATCCTAGACCCACGTCCCCCATAAACTTCCACACTTCCACTGGTATCTGGTCCGGGCCCACTGCCTTCCCATGCGCCATCTTCTTTAAGGCCTCCCGAATCTCCTCCTTTGTTATCAAATCGCCCGCACGCTGATCGCTACACCCTCCACCCCTACTACAGTCGTCTCCCCCCCCCCCCTTCTCCGTTTGACTTAATGGTAGTATATACAAAAAAAATACCTTCAAACCATGGAGCACTAGATGGTATTTCTTAAGTAGGGATTATTGGCTTCCAATATCCCCAAAGCAAGGATTGTTGATGTCCAAAAATCCCTATAAAAAAAAGCAAAAGAAAAAATTTGTTCCTGTTGGTAATGAAAGTGGAGCTAATTTCTATGTTTATTACGAGTCATGTTCGAGGTTTATTTCAGGCTTGTGTTTGAGAAATTTTCATCTATGGCAATGTATGATTTCTAGTACTTCAGAATGTTTTTCGATTAAACAATGTTCACTGCAACATCTGTTTTGGAAGAAAGCTTGTATTGTTGCATGAATGTTTTTTGATCCACAGTTTTCATTACAGCTTCTGTGTTGAAAGAAAAGCTTGCTATGTTGGGTTCGTCTGGAGTGCTCGCCGATCATCAGCTCCAAGCACTACTGCAAGAGCATTATTTGAAAGGGTGAGTTAGTCTAATATTTTGGGTTTGGATTTTGACTCTTCTTTTCTAGTGCCGGGATGAACTTGGAAGAAAGACTCTTCCCTGATACTTTCTGGAAGGTGTCTTTTCATTTGTCTACTCCTAAATCCTAGATGACTTTTTTTGATTGCTACAAACTTTTTTTTTTTTTCTAAGAATGACTGAACCTTTGTCGACGGTCATTAGTATGAAACGTCCCATGTGAGAACATGTCCAGAATCAGCTAATTTCTGAAAATTTTGCAGCCTAACATTAAGTCGCAATGGTCCATAGACTCCATACCTGTGCTGGGATGGTTTAGTCTTTGACATGGTAGTTACGGTGAAATAAAATAGTTTGAGTAACATAGATGTCCATCGTAGCAATATCAATATGATATCTTCTGTCCTGACAGGGCAGATGCCATAAACTTGAAGTGCTAGTCTGTCCGACAGGCTCCAAGTTCGGAAGTCAACAATGTAGAACGTGACATTGATTGGGGTGTTTAATGGTTTTTGTGAGGAATAAAATAGTTGTTTTATTTTGTTTCTTACTCATTGTATAACCACTATTATTTTGTTTCCTATTTTTGTATAAGTAAAATTGTCACGTTACCCAATTCTTGTAGGGTGAGGAGTCTTTGACTGCAAGCTAGGCCAAATTCTTGATGTATATAAACATTGTATATACATACTACATACCAGATGAATGAGAGGGATTTTCTTTTTGCAAAACTATATTGAAGATCTTATCGAGAGGGGAGGGCGGATCTTGACTGAGAATTTGACCCCTACCTTGTGAGTAAAGGTCATGTTTAATCCCATCAGAAATTGATGAGATTTTTCTTCTTCATAGATAGCAATAGTTTTCTTTGAGAGCCTACACTCACAACCCTTACACGTGCAGAATGGAACCTTCACAGGATTGCTTAGCTCGTTCCATAAATTTGTTTAGCTTTGAATAAAATTCTCCAACTTCAAGGCTCCCCTGGTTACAATCTGCTATTGCAGCCTTGTGTAGCTTCGGTGCATTGGCCACCGAGTATCTCTTTTTCAAATCATTCCACACAGCATATGCTGTTTTTGAGTATGCCATCATACGTAGTTTCAGTTCAATAAAATTGAGAAACCAAGAGCATAGCATGGAATTTACCATGTCCCATGCATTAGCCTCTGCAAAATCTACGTAGTTTGTCTCTGCAAGGTGTTTCAGGGTTTCTTGCCATCAAATATCACAAACCTCTTCTTCCCTCCTTCTCCACTGATGATTGAGAAATATTAGCTTGATAATTTTGCTATCAATGCTCTGATACCATGAAATAAAACAGTGAGATAAAGAAGAAAGAAATACGATTATGTAGATATATGAAGAAAATCCTTGTCATTCATCTGCCATGTACTGGGTATATACAATGTTTATATACATCAATAATTTGGCCTAGCTTGCCACCGAAGACTCCTCACCCTACAAGAATTCGGTAGCTTGACAATTCTAGTTATACAAAATAGGAAACATAATAGTAGTGGCTATAAAGAATAGGAAACAATATAAAAGTATAAACCCATAGCTGCTCGGTTTGCGAGTCGTCCTCTGGAACCGCAAACCAGTTCGTGCGTCCCAGAACGCTGGTCAAAGACAATCCAGATTGGGTGGATCATGAGCCAGTTCCTTGACATCAGTGTCTCAGATAGAGCTCTTTCCCCTGTAGCAGTGTCAGAGAACTTGAACTTGGCATGAGGAGAGAGAAAATACAATGGAAGGAGACTTGGAGATGGACTGTCGGTGTAATAGAGCTGCTTTTTTGTTTACATATGATAGTGAATAGAACGGGAGGGGGAGAGGGAGAGGCTGCACAGTAGCCGGTTTGTCCCTATCCTATTTTAGCTGAGCACACTAACAAAGGTCTTCATTTACTATTCCCTTCATGCTCTCTATCCCATGGCATTATGCCAGCCTGTTTACACCGATTCCAATGTTTAGGCATTTACTTATCTGAGTGAAGTATGAATTTTCAGTTGAAAGGATATACTAATTAATTAGTATGTTAATATCTACTACCGCTACATTCTTAGTTTAAAAAAGCCCACCTAATGCATGCCTAGGCGTGCATCACCATGAGGCTACCACATCAACGCCTCAGAGTGGATGAGGTGCGCTTCAAGAATGCAAGGCTATATCGCCCCCTTTTCCCTTCTTTTTCTTGGCCTTTACCTTTTTTCTTCTTTTCTTTCCTTTGGAGCTGAAAGGTGAGTTATGATTGTACAACAAGTGTGTGCTTTGCGAAATTACAATGATAAGATAACATATCTTAAAGTTTTTAAGGATGTTAGTAATTATATTGATGTCTAATCACTTTTTGAATACATTTTTCTAACTTGTTTCTAGAAGATATGTTTTGTGAAATGTGAATGACAACTAAACTTTTTTGCATAGAAGTGCGCCTCGCATCCATGATGTGTGCGCCTTTGACTCACCCGTTGCGCCTTGGCACTCGATGTGCATCTGTGCCCCTCGTGCTTTTTAAAACTACGAATAACTTTTTAAAAAGAAATTAACAATGTAGT
>JACYFF010031956.1:103658133-103668707 GCA_017589665.1 Selenicereus undatus | reverse complement strand
AGAAGGATCTTTCAATGTGGAACAAACCTTTAACTCGCCGTTTGGCATACCTTCGACTTTCAATGTTTCTAGGTCTCGATAGAAAAATGATTTGGCTGGTTCTAGCCCCTTTCCCTACTAACCATTCGGCACGTTTGCTCGCTCCGTGAAGCCTGATGAGCGAATCGTACCCTAGAGGCAAGGGTGAGCTTGGAACTCAACCATTTTCATTCGTTCGAGTCCAAATCAAATGTACTTTGATCATTCGCTTTAAATCACTAAAGTGTATATAACAGGCTAGCATTGTCGGCCACCAACCAGCTCAGTCACATGACCACAAATTATTCAGTCAATGCTCTAGTGAGTGACCCATTCTTTCAATCGAGCAGCTTACTTAAACATGACATAGCCACCCTAACATAATGACTTTCATAACAACGCACATTTGCAGAGAAGGGCACATCAAAAAGCACCTCATCATAAAGCATTCTTAGACCACTATATGCAATGCAAGACTTAGGTCGCAGCCTATGGTCGCAGGACCTTGCTCTGATACCATCTGTAATGCCCCCAACCCCGAGTTAGGGGTGTTAACGTTATACTTTGATCTTCTTTAAATCCTGGGTAGAAACGGACAGAGTTTCCTCTGAAAATTGGCCGTTTTCCAGGCTTAAAGCCTTACATTAAATTCCCTGCAATTAAACGCAATGGTAAAATCAACTCAACGGCTACCCGCCAGAGTTCATGGATCTACGAGCCACCCGCCCGGAGCATACCAACCAGTACAGTTCAATACTAAGGTAATGGAACAATAAAAGTACAACTCCACGGACCACACGTCCGGAGTACTGGGGTTACATCCCAACTATAAACAACTTGAGTTAAACGATGATCGGCTTATATGGCCGTACAGAGCGACTCTAGATGATATGCGATACATGCACACAAGGACTTAGATTTCATAACAATACAATCGCAACTCACACATATAGAGCATGTACTTTGCTCCTAGAACAGCAATGACTCCATCTTGGCGTACTTTACCTGATACTTCAGAAACCTGGGATGGGAACAGTAATAAATGGGAATGAGCAATTATCGCCCAGTGGATAACCCTCTTCTCTAAACCCATACTTAAAGTGAAATAGTTTATATGTATATCATAACTTATTTACAACATATACATATAACTTAAATATTACAATATCAAAGTGCAGTATTTACTTACGAACGTTGTTCGTAATTCCTTTCCTTTGAAGAACTCACCTACCTTACGATATAGCCCACCACAATGCAGGGGAATAGCAGTCGCTTCCACGCTTACACTCTAAAATTACCATACTCAATAAATTTACCATAAGAAATTCATATAAACTTATTGATACCATGAAAAGAAAGAGGTTAACCCTTAAACACCACTTGTTGGGATTTCCGCTATGAAAGACTTATTTTATGCCATATGATTTATGCCGTATATAAATATTGAAATTTGTTGAAGGTGTTGTCAGGTGACAGGCTATATGAATTTAGCATTTACACTTGAATAACCATCATGTTCAGTGCAATTGAGTCACTAAACTGATTATTTCACTACATCATGCGGGTCATATATAGAAACACATCTTTTGTTAAAACATGTAAGAATAACCATAAAGTGAAGCATATAACTATGTCATGTGAATGGTATACTAATGTTTTAACTTCATATGCTTGCTTATTAGAGTATAATGTTCTATAAACCATCATATGATTCTCTATTGACCTGGTTTTTCTACCAGCTAAAGGGTTTGATCACGTATAACTTAACTCTACTGCTTGTTGGAAAAAAAAAACGATAAAACATATAAACTTGGAAGTTCCTACCTATTGACATAACTATGAAACGTAAAACTTTGAAGTTTATGCCCACTGGCAAAATTCTGAATTACTGAACTTTGAGTTCTCTGCCTGCTGGCAGGACAATGAATCTCTGCACTTGAATCCTGTGCCTACTAGCAGAGCAATGAACAGTGAACTTTAAAACTTCATGTAAACTTTGACGGAGGGTACTGAGTTGGTTACACACTAAGAATCCCAAGTGATGCAATGTAACCCATGCTCATTACTTAATTTCTTTGCAAAAGGTTCCCTCGACTTATCAACTAGCCACCTGACTCATTCGGTTGATCAATCCGATGGCTCGGGTTCTTTTGTTACCAATGACTTGTCACTTAAAACAAGCGACCGATAAAGCATTTAGAAGCGCTTAGGAAGCAGATAAATAAGCGTTCGTAGCTATATCATTTCTATGCAATCACTATAATCGATGACTACGTGTAATCAATAGACTATATATATAATCGCTAAGCTTTATACAATCAATAACTTTATATACACGATAAGCCATATATAGCCATATATACCTAATAATCCAAGTATAAGTCAAGAAACCACATATAAACCGATAAACTTTATATAAATTCCATAAATTTCACGTATTCGATAATCGACATATAATCAAGAAAACTATAAACATATGCAACAATAAACTTTATAATCGATAAATTTCATATAATCGATAAGCTATATATTCGGTAAACTCTATACAATTGCTAAACTTTATATAAATCGATAACTTTATATACTCAATGAACATATATAATCGATGAACGTCATATAATCGATAAAACTCCATGTAATCAATAAACTTTCCTTAATCGATAAACGTATATATATAATCGATAAACACCATAAAATCGATATACTCATATAGTCAATAATTTCATAACTTCAATAAACTTTCTATATATATTCAATAAACGATGCATAAATTTCACATAATCAATAAACAATTTATATATAATCGATAAACTTTATTCAGGCTTTGTTCAGTTTACGCTGCGATTTCCTCAGTTTCCCTCAAATTACTATAATCGATAAACTTTCATCGAAATTATTACCAATTAGGAGGAATAAGAAACTCACCCCGAATCCAAGCTAAAGGATCCAACTCCTGGGCTAATTGGACGCGAACCATTGATTGCTCTACCCCGCTGACTCTCTCTCCCTTCGCCTACTCTGCTCGCCGGTCAGTTGCCGGCGCACGACGAGGGCGGCGGTGGCGGTTGCAGTCGCGGTGGCCGGCCATCGCCAGCCCAACCCCTTTCTACCCCGTCTCTGCCTCTGTCTCCCTCTCTCTCTCTTGCTTTGTGGGTGGCTCGGGTGTGGAGTGGGGTGGCCGGGTCCTCGCCGGCGCGACGACGGTCGAACGCCGCCCCACCCCCCTTTCTCTCTCTGCGTGACCATGAGAATGGAGGAAGAAGAAGAAACCCCCCCATTCGCGATTCTCCCCCTGCTCGAGCAAAGGGGCTTCGACCCCTTTTAATTTTTTTTTTGTTTCTTTTTCCTTTTTCTTTGATTTGGGATAATAACCGCGTCACATCAATAATTAATACAGGCTTATCCACTTGTCACCTCGTAATTAATACGAGCTTATCCACTTGTCACCTCGTAATTAATACGAGTTTATCCACTTATTACAAATATACCCAATGTTCGATTCAATAAATTGCAGGATTAGTCCCAAGGTTCGCCAGTCCAGTTATATTCGGGAATCTACTCAAAGTAGTGCCCGTTATAATCCTTCATAACAACAAAATAGGAAAACTATTCTCTTCAATAATAATAATAAAAATAGCACCTAAACAGGCACGTCGACATTATTTCAATTTCCAACGATATAAAATTCCGGAATAAGGGGATAAAATCCCAGGCGTTACATTATTATCCTCAGGTTCCAAAAGAATAACAACACACGATTTTCAAGTTACTAACCTATCATCATTGTGGGCGTTGACTAGCTAGCGATCAGTAAACGACCATTGTTTTGCTGCTTTCTGGTTTCTCAGGAGGATGACTCTTCAATTCTCCCCATACCTAAAACAGAAACATAAAGACATTTGAATTGTGAGCCAAAGCTCAATACGCACATTCCCATGCAGTAAAATAATTTTTATGTGAAATTAGTTGGGTCGGTCGCATTTCAAAACATTTTTGTTTGGCAAACAGGAAAGAGAGAATGTATAAATAAAATTGATTTGCTGATTATTATCCGGAAGTAGACCCCTTGGTCGACATACATCTTGAAACGATCATACTTTAGGTGCTCACCCCCTCAGGCCGATCGAGAAGCCTGAGTTAACGCCGCGCGCGAGTATATTGATGGGCATAAGCCCTGATTATTGATAATTGGCGGGGCTACTTGTTCATGTGACAAAACATTGCGTAAAATGATTCATTATGTGATTACCATATTGATTTTGCATAGTTCGAGAAACATGTGAGTTTTCGAAGAGCACAGGCAATGTACGTACCTGTTCTTTGAGGTTCTTTCTCCTTTACACTGGAGAACATGCATTGGCAGCTTGAAGCGACAGAAGTGACCTCATTCCTGCTTCAGTTTGTACTTTTTGTGATTAGTGTGAGATTGAGAGGTTTTATGAAATTTTTTAACTGACTGAATAATTTACATTCCTTCGACTTCACTATTAATTATTCATATTAGCTTACTTTGATTCTATTTTATTTTTGTTCCCGTTCCCCTCTTTGGCATTACGGCGTGGCTTATAAGCTTGTTATCCTCCTTTTGTCTAACTCATTAGCACACTCATTACTAGCACTGTTATTCTTATTGTCATTGTTATCACGATTATTACTATCAGTGTCAGTATTATTAGAATGGTAGTTACTTTTATGATATTGTTATTAATTTGTTATTAATACATTATCATTAAGATTGTTGCTTCTCTTTTTAACGAATCATTGTTATACTTAGGCTTTCTATTCAAATACTACCAAGACTCACTTAAATATTGCTAAAAGCCGCCTAATTAAGCCTAAACTTCACCCAACATTGAACCCTGTATCACCAACTCATGGCAATATCACACCCAACTTACAACATTCGAACACCCAATTCTCATGATTTTGATTCAATTATTTACTATAATGCACTTAAACCATCAAATCAACCATAATCGAGCTCGTATTTTTACTGACATTACAGCCCCAAGACTCTCATATTAGTACCAAGTTAGTAACCGTTTAATCACCTTTATTTCATAACATATATTCACACAACACCTCTTACGTGTGTATCTTTCTCTTTAATCAACGTAATAACTCATTAAACACTGATGAGGCAACATATTTAGAATGAACACATTTAAAATAAGCATTATCCAAAAACCCCTATCCATCAAATTCATGGCTACACATATCTGCAATTTCATTAGAATTACTCTAAACATCCTTAATTCGACATTAACAAGTCTAAGTTTCACCCAATCTACAACCCTAATTGCCAAACCATGATCCTGGCATGATTACTTACACACAAGTGTCCAGCACATTACCCACATACATATATACGTGATAATTATCACCAAAACTTATTTAAATATCATCGAATTCATATAATCAACATAACTAACTTAAGCATTATTCAAGTCATAACCCCTTTCAAGCTCATGGTCGCAATAGCACGACCGACTTAGTTAAGCACCCATAAGGCAATATTAGTCAAAAACCCTACATTGCAATTGCAATATCCATGGCCACATATTTCTCTGACCCCTCAAATAATCCATTAATTCCATTCAACTTCTAACCCTAATAATGCACTCATGACCATAACACACACATCCAATATGCATAATTTAACACAAGATTCTCATTAATTACTTTCAGTTACTCTTAAGAATTCATTGACTCATCAAATTGAAATTGAAATTCAACTCCAAACCCTCACTTAACATTTTCTCCCTTAACCCTCTACATTCAACTCAACCCAACATCCCAAAATCTATAAAATATGCATATTAACATTCACCAAAGCTAATTACATCATCTAGTACAAGAATTCAATTATTGAACAAACAAAGCCAATTGGAGAGAGTTAGGATTTTACCTTCCCAACTACTTGGAGAACAAAAGGAAGGTGAAGAGGAGGGGCTGATGATGCGTGGTGCACTAGCAGCCGACCGGCCAGTCGCAGTCTGGCCGACGACGTTGCGACGAAGCCTGGTTGGGCGGCCAGCGGACGCGCAACAGAGAAGGAAGGGCAGCGGTTCTGATGTTGGGGCACGGAAGAAGCAGATAAAGGGGTTGGAGTTGGTAGTCGGTGTCTTGGTCAGCGACGTGGCGGATGGCTGCCAGAAGCCTGGCGCAGCGGCGGAACAGGACGGTCGGGGAAAGGGGGTTGGGTATTTGGCGTGCAAAGCAGAAGAAGGAAGCAGAGGAGAGTTGGGAGTTTTGGGGGGTTTGTTTTGGGGTTAAACCGACTTATGTCGGTTTACATTTTTTTTTTGTGTGTAATTGTTTCTCAAATTGGTGGTCTTTCAAATAACTATCTATTTAGCATTTGAAGGATTTCTTAAGAGTATGATCAAGCCGCATTTGAAGCCACGTCGTCGTTTCAACCTGCAACGCACACATACATATATATATGTATATATAGAAAATGCTGAATTGAAATGCGGCGTCCAACTTGATTAATTTATCATTAAGATGATTCAATGTATTTAAAATGAATATTAGGTTCGGGTCGTTACAAGATATGAAATGATTGACCTTTTAGGGAGTAGAAGAGGTCGAGGCAAATTTAGAAAGAGTTTAAACGAAGCGATTATACATGATTTGATTAACTTATGATTAACGGATGACTTGACTTGGGATGAGAGTACATGGAGGTCTAGGATTAGCTTGTTACTTGCCCTTCTTTGGCTCTTAGTGCATAGGATTTGTTGATGTGTGGCATTAGCTTTTATTTATCGTGTGTATCATTTGCTTCTGCATGCTAGTAGTATTTTGATTTTAGCATTGGTTGTTTTCATTAAACCTAATGTCAATTTAGGTGTTGCTCTTATCTTTGTTGTCTATATAATATCACTAGATTTTGGTATCTTTGCGTTTGATATCTTTTATATGTCATAAGTTCTTCAAGTCTAATATATTTTTCCCAAAATCTTTTGTGGGCCTCTGGAAATCAGCATCTCTACGGACACTAACACTCACATAAATAAGATCGCTTATATCTAAATATCCCTAAACCTTACACAACTAAGAACCACACTAAAAATTGTTATTATCGTTGTTACATCGATATTTTCAGTATGTCTAAATTGTGGCTGTCTTATTCCACAGGAATTTCAAGTAAATGAATTGGGTGATTGAAGATTCTTGTCATTTTCGTGGCGTAGCCCCAAATAAGACAGCAACCCTTACAAGGGAATCCTTATCTCAACCAAAATTTCTCGGTTTATTGAGTTCAACAGATGTGACAAAGTCAAACCACCATACAGTCGTAGAAGATATGTGAATTTTGGTGTCAACGTGTCACCATGCTACTGGTAGAGACCAAGAAATCTGAAAACCAAGCAACCTTCCAATTTGATTGTCAAATTTAGGGGTGGCAAAATTTGCGAATCCGGACAACGTCGACAAAACTTTTTTGTTTTATTTGTTGATTTTACAGGTTTGCCCTTATAAAGTTGCTAACTTATTTTGTGGTGTTGGTGTTGACTTCTTCTTCTTTGTCAGTATAATATGTTATTTGTGAATCATTAAGGTTCATGTTAGGTTGATACCAAATTGTATATTCAAAAGTTTTTTCTAGCAATGAAATGTTATCTTTTAATAAATTTATTGTTATGGGATGAACTCTTTCAGGTAAAGTTGCTAAATAGTTTAGTCTATGTTTATAGTGATTTAGCAAGTTTTGTCTCATAGTTCTAGGAGTTAAATCAAAAGATCTTAAATAATCCCATGCTTTTTCTTGGGTATAGTGTTTTAGTTCAGGCAGATTAAAGCTTTGTCCTGCTATATAATCTCCATCTTTGTCCAACTTAGAGTTAGATTGTAATTTGTTTTTAAACATGTTTACTGTAGTTATACCTTGATCTAGAGGTCAGGCTCTGATATCATTTGAGAGGGGGACTAGTGGTTTTTATGGAAAAAGCGGTAAAACCATTTGTTGAATTGATTAAGTGAATCACACGAAAAGGGTTTGTCAAGTCTTTAAAGATGGTACTCGGATACTAAATTATCAAATGAAACTTCAAACTAAATATCAAATACTTCTATTAAAACAACATTAAATTAAAGAAATTATACCTTCAAGAGTTGGATCTGTCTTACTCCTTCGTGCTCGTCTTACTCCACTCTGATCCGAGGCTTACCTACTCGTTCAGACCTTCTCCTTCTCTCTCTAATACCGTTTCTTTAACCAAAGTTGTAATAACAGAACTATCGATACAAAGTTTTGTGGAAAGATTTCTCTTTTATTCCATTGATAATTGTTCTCCTTTCCCTAAAGGGATGAAATTAGAACATTTTTTGAGAGATTTCTTACAGAGAGATTTTTCTTCCCAATTGCCGATGCCTTCTACTGAAACAAACTTAGCTATTTAAAGAGATAAAGAGTGCGCTATGACGTAAGCGCTTACATCAGGAGAATCTAAAGAGATAAGATTTCTAGCTAAAAAGATAAGCTTTACAGATAAGATCTCACTACTTTGCTTTTACTTGTTTGTCTTGTTGTGTCGGCAAGGATAAAAGCATGATCTCTTGTGACTCACATGTTGACAGCTTTTATGCAGAGAGCATCTTTCTTTTTGCTTTGTCTTGTTCTATTCTGTAGAGGTCAGTGAATTTTGTTCGCACAGCTGGACTGCCTAGAAACTTCTTGGGCTCCAGAGAATAGCTGAATTCGAATAGTTGTTCATCAACTGAAATGCTTTCAGCTGCTTCAGTTGTTACAAGAATAAGATTGTCTTCAGAGTATAGAGTTCTTGCTCCTTTAGTCATTAAACGCTCGCACTGGCATTTAACAGCTAAAGCACCTGTAGATCTTCTGTAATAGATCCATCCTTGATCAAAGTGGGGAAACTTATAATGTTTCTGTTTTTCTGCTTGAATAGAAGGAGGTTGTGATGAATTTCCAGATTTTGTAAGGTTAGAGATTTCAATTAAATGAATAGTAGGGTAAATAGTTTATTCGTCTTTCTCAGGAGAAATGGCGAAAAAGCGAAGACATAAGTAACCTTTGCTGAAACGTTTAATAACTTGTTTCAGATTGGGTGAGAAGTATTGAAGTTCAATAAGACTTAAACTAGGGTAGCAATAGTTTAAGTATCCATAGGTAAAAAGTTCAAATACTAAATCAGGACTTGCTTTTGAGAATGCAAGGATCCTTGGGAATAGAGAGTCTCTGGGATTGTAATAGAGTTCAGGTAATCCGGAGATCTTCTGATAAGCGAGAACAGTGGCTTCATGAAAGTTTCTGTAAAAAGAGTCAGAGAGTTCAATAGTTCGAGTGCCAGTATTGGGATTAACTGGTCTTGCAGCTAATAGCTTAGCTTTAAGTTGCTGCTTCTCTTTCTCTTTTTCAGAGAGGGGGTGTGAAGCTTTTCCCTGATTGGGCCGAAAGGAAAGTTCAGAGAGTTCAGATTGTTCAGTTTGGACTTTTTTCAAATCCATAGTTGAAGAGTTCTTTTTGAGCTGTTCAAGAGTTTGATGGAAATAGGTTGTTAGGTCTCGAGCTTTTCCAAGATCAGCTCTAAGATCAACAACAATTTCCTCGATAGCTTCGATCTTGTCATTCACAGCTTCGTAGTATTCGTTTATGTTTAAAAGAATATCTTCAAAGTTCTGAATCAACTGAGTATGATCCGTTTGTTCCATTGGATCTTTACCTTTGTCCGGTTGACCTTTGTTCTCTTGTTAAATAATCTGCAATAAAATTGTTTTTTCCTGCAACATGCTCATAAATCGCATTAAATTGAGATAAAAATAATTGCCATCGGTGTAATTTACGCATGTGAGGTCCATTGTCTAAGGCTTGTTTTACAAAAGTAGTTGCTGCTTGGTTGTCTGTTAAGACTTTAAATGACTTAGGTAGCAAAAAGAGTCTCCACTTGGTAATTCCTCTAATAATTGCTAAGAGTTCCTTTTCCATAGTATTATAATTTTCTTCTCGTTCAGAAAAAGTTCCACTATGATAACCACAAATTTCATTCAGATCTGTTTTTAAAACTGCTGCCCATGTTTTGTCAGATGCGTCTGTTTGCAGAATTAAATTGTCTTCAGGTTCAGGGAGTCTAAGACAGGGGAGTTGTTGACATTCTGTTTTTAATTTTTTAACAATGTCAGTATGTTTTTCTGTCCAACCAAGAGTATTGTTCTTGCGAAGTAAACTTTGTAATTCTTTCTTCTTTTTGGCTAATTCTGGGATATAGGAACTAGCATAGTTTAAGAGACCCAAGAAACCTTGAATTTGTTTCTTTGTTCTTAATTCGTCTGGATATTCCATGATTTTTCTAGAGATATGTGGTTGTAAACTAATTCCATTAATTCCAACTTCAAAGCCTAAAAATTCAATTTTTTCTTTCTCAATAGTGGCTTTTTTCTCACTAAGACAAATTCCTTCTTGAATTGCTGTTTCTAAAAATGTATTGAGATGCTCACGATGTTCTTCAAGAGTGTCTGAACTGATTAGGATATCGTCTACATAGACAATAAGAAAATTGTTAAGATGTTTGAATACATTATCCATTCTT
>JACYFF010031956.1:103630558-103643978 GCA_017589665.1 Selenicereus undatus | reverse complement strand
GCATAATGAGCAACATCTTTCACTGGTTGACCTGCACTTTTCACCTTGTCAACATAAAGCTTTGGGTGCTGCAAGGCGGCAACAATCTGTTGACGTATCTCTTTTGGCAAACTGAAGATTTGCCTCCAATCATCACAGATTGGTAGGGTCTCTAGACTAGTTAGAGCCTCACTATCATTTTTGGGAGGTTCTTCTAACTTTGCTTTCTTCTCCTCTTCCTCATCCTCCAGCTCATAACACGAAGTCATGTTAACAGTAATCTTCTCAAAAAATCTCACTGGGAAAAATTCTTTCAGTGTGATAGGAACGAGCGGCTCCTACTCAAGTAAGTCAATAGGTTGGACTTCCTGTCTCTTGCTAGCCTTTGACTTTTTCTTGCTCTTCGCACACCGAGGAGTCTTCCTCCCGCCTTGTCTCTTTCTTTGGTGAAGGGGCGGTGGCTGAGCTTGTTTTGGATTCCTTGGCCTCCTTCGAGTGACAAGCATCCACCCTTCTTCGTCTTCGGCCGGATTGGAATTTGTCTCCATCACTGGTCCCCTAATCGTCAAGGGAACGACGACAGGTTCCAAGCTTCCGAACTGAATGGTGAATAGTCCTTGAGAGCGGATTGCGCTACTCTCCCCTTGCTGACAAGATCGAGCAGGCCTTTGTTGCCGTGATGGAGGAGAGTACTCCACGTCAGCAGAAATATGATTGGCCCCGGCGGAGTCATCCAGGTCCAATATGATCTTTCCATCCCTAGCTAGTTGCATAATGTGCTCTTTGAGAGTAATGCATTTCTCTAAAGGATGGCCAACAACCCTGTGATAGCGACAGTACATCGGGTCACTTGTCCTTCCGGCTTCTTCTGGTCGCTTAGGTTCAGGGAGTTCAATGATCCTATTCTCAAGTAGATCATCCAGCATTCCTGACAAGTCTGAATCAGGAAACGGGTACTTCTTTTCTTGGAGCTCTTTTAACGTTGGTCGCTTCCGTCCAACGTCCCTCGAGGATGTTCCTTTCTTTTCTTCTGGCCTAGATTTGCCTGAAATCTGTACAGGCTCCTCAACAGAAGTGGCCATGGATTCCTTTGCGGGTGCCTTGGAAGACTTTGAGCTCTTCTTGATCTCACCTTTGTCCTTCTTGAACTCATATGAGGAGGACAACTTGCTACGACGATTTGCTATCATCATCTCCATGTCATATGCCTTCGTAGCTAGCTCTTGGAAGGTCCTAGGCTTGCTCATCTGCAAGATATAAAGTAGATCCCACTCCATGCCTTGAGCGCACATCTCGACGGCGGAGGCCTCGGACAGACGGTCTTTGCATTCGAGGATGAGAGATCTCCAGCGGTTGATGTAATCGAGGACCGGCTCATCTTTCCACTGCTTAGTATTTGTCAACTCCGTCATACTTACAGTGCGCTGGGTACTATAGAATCTGTTAAGGAATTCATGCTCCATTTGTTCCCAACTGCTTATAAACTCGACCTCTAAGTCCATGTACCAATCGAAGGCGATTCCTTTGAGAGACCGAACGAACTGCTTCACCAATCTGTCTCCCTCGGTGCCAGCATTGCTGCACGTCTCAATAAAATAGGCGATGTGTTGTTTAGGATTGCCCTTACCATCAAATTGGTTGAACTTAGGGGGCTGGTATCCATGAGGCATTCGAAGAGCATCGATCCTTTTTGTATAAGGTTTTGTGTACAGATGCGTCTTGCGAGATCCTCCCCCTAATTGGGCTTTAACAGCATTTGCGATCAGGCTTTGAATCTGTTCAGCAGACATCGACGCCAATGAGGACTCCTTCTTCTTCATACGGTCGTCATCAGAGCCTTCGCTGCGGTTAGACTCCTTGTCGGACTCTTCTCCGTCCGAGCCTTTGCTAGAAGATTCGAATAACCGCTTCTCCAGCTTTTTCATCAGAGTAGCAATTTGTTCACTTTGGCGCTTGATTTGAGCGTCTTTCTCTAAGTTTTCTTTAGCGAGCCTCTCCAATGTTGCTTTCATATCCGCGAGCTGTTCTTCTACGTTGGTCGCCTTCGTCACCATGGCTGGCATAATAACAGAATTGGCGGATTCGGTCTCCGATTCAGCGGCCAATTGTCTTGGCGATGCCGATGAGGAGTTACTGCTAGTATAGCCATGCTCTTCCTCACCGAAAGGTTCGAAGGTGTGGTTGGCCTGAGTTTGGAGCTCGTCCACCTCCTGATGTCCTGCGGGGTGCATTTTGAAGCCCGCAACAGATTTTTGCTTCAAAGGATGCGAATGGACTTTGTTGACTCCTTCAGGTAAGTTGGAGTCGAGGCTTGGGATCCCACGAGACTGTGACGGTACGATCCCAACCGATTGTTTTATGGCAATCACAGCAGCAGCTTTTGCCATACTTCGAGTCATAACTCCGCCAGACGTAACGCTAGCGGTTGTTGATCCCTGAGATGTGGATCGCACAGCTTTCCTTGAAGGTTGAGGGATGACGTTCTTTAGGGCCATGTCGTCTTCGAAGGAATGTAGAGTTCGTGGTTTGGAGAAAGAGATGAGAGACAGAGAAGGTCCCACCTAGCGTGCCAAATTTGTAAACAAAAATTTCGAGCCTGCAATAAATTAGACAAGATATTGAGCAACAAAATGAATTTTTATATTTACATCAAATAATGGGTTCAATCTCTGTATAATTGTTACAAGAACAAGTATAATAAATAATCTGATTCAATCTCCTTGGGTAGTCTTGAATGAATTTGATCTTGAGAGATGGCCTAAGAGGCTTAATCTCTATCAAAATACGAATGTAATCTCTGTGCGTAGACGGCACGTGTTTGGAGTGCTTGTTGTCTTCTGCTAGAGAAAAGTCTTGAGCTCTTGAGAGTTCTTCTAAAAAAATGTTCCCCTGAATGAGGGGGGTTCACTCCCTTTTTATAGAGAAATCGGAGTCGGAGTTTTCCTTCTCGTCTCTATTAAAATGAATAATAATTTATTTTCTGCATCATTTATGCCACGTGACACGTTTTAATTGGTCACAATACATTTTCGTTAAATATTTAATTTAATGAAATATCGTAACTAATTTAACACGTGGCGTGCTGTAATTGGCCACAATAAAAGTGTTTATTTCTTCTACGTGGCGGCTCTTGGTTGGTCCGTAAAAATTTACGGTCTACAAATGCCCCCTCGAGACTAGGCACGTACACAACTTTAGTGTTTAAGCGTGACTGATGTCTCAATTTTTTTTTATTTTTTTTATTTTAGTAGGCTCTGCATAATATTTGGTGAGATTTTGTAGGATGTAATCTTCAAAATATTTATTTCTCTTGCCCAAAATATGAAAATTTGCTAATATAATTGAGTATCTTTTCTTAATTTTAAAACACAAAACCCTACATATATATATATATATATATATATATATATATATATATATATATATTTTTCACAAAACTCTCTATCTCTCCTTTTCCTCTCTCCCTTTTCTCTTTCTCTTTTTGCTTGAGGTTGGCAGAGTTATCGCTCAGCAGTCATCCAACACTTCAGAGGCAGAAGAGAGCTTCATTGCTAATAGTTTGACATAGCAACACCTCAAGGTAGTTTTAACATAAATTGTGCGTCTCCCTACGTGTTCTTTCTTCTTGCGCCTTTGTGTTTTCTTTTTATTTTTTCTTTTCCTTTTTTTTTGCTTGGCGTTTGGCGTCCCGCCTTTCTTCTTCTTCGGCTTTTTTTTTTTTGGTTTGTGTGAACCTATGTCGTTTTGCACCCTTTATTTTTGTAACACCCCGCCCGAAGGGGCAGGCGTGTCACCGCCATGGATGCTCAGACAGGGGCGCCCACAAGGCTCTATGAACTTATTGACCTTAATAAACCTGATCATAAGAGATAGCAGCGGAAGCTCTTATAGAAATCTAACTGAAGTTCAGAAAGGTCAATCTAAAACATACATCACATACATACTTAAACCATATCCCCAATGTTCTTACATATATCCAAATCAAAATACAGATAACCAATCCAAAAATCCATAGTTTCAATTCACAACATCCATAGAATTCAAAAATCGTAAATAAACATACAACTTTTAAAAGTGGATTTCTAACAATTGAATTTATGGATTTAATCTACTAAGCTTTAAAACATCAAATTCATAACTTCAATTGATTCCCAAATTCGAATCCTAAATTCACAAATTAATCTTGCCCTAATCAGTTTTAGGTTGAGAAAGACAAAAATTACTCACCTTAATCTGCAAATCGAAACTAAAAATCGAACTCCTCTTATCCTCCTTCTTCTTCTTCCTCCTCTTTTTCTTCTCCTTTTCTTCTTCTTCTTTTCTTCTTTTCCTTCTCTGCCCCGTGCGTGTGTGTTTTGAAGAAAAAAAAACAAACCCCACCCCCCCTTTTATAAATGGTCAAACCGACTTTGACCCAGTAAACAGTTGACTTTGACTTTTTTTTTCTTTTTTTTTTTTGAAACAAAGCCTGGGCGTTACAATTTTATGTTGGAATCTCTAATAATTGATTGTGGTTAACCTTTGAATGCTTAACCTTGTGGGTGCACCAACGGGTTGACCTTGAATCGTCATAAGGCGAGCTTCCCAAAGGTGAAATTTTTCAAGAGACGAATTTGATTTAGTATCGGTTAACCTTTGAATGTTTAACCCTTTTGGGTATATCAACGGGTTAACCTTGAATCCTCCTAAGGCGAACTTCCCAAAGGCGAAAATTCTCAAGAGGCGAATTTGATTTGATATCGGTTAACCTTTGAATGCTTAACCCTCTTGGGTGCATCAACGGGTTAACCTTGAATCCTCCTAAGGCGAACTTCCCAAAGGCGAAAAAATTCTCAAGAGGCTAATTTGACTGCTGGAGATCCATTGCTTGCATTTGTGCCCCCTTTTTCTTTTTTCTTTTTTCTTTTTTTTTCTGTTTTGCTTTTTTTTTCTTTTTTTTGGGGGGGTTCCCCATCCGATTATTGAACTGTTCATGCAACAAGTCGTACAACTCAATTCTTTTTATTTTTACTATGGATGCAGGTCTATTCAAAATGGTCACTTTCGTGGATAAAGCCACTAACGGGCCACGTTATCTACACATTCAACCCAGTAAAAATGACGTAGATGGGGAAGAGACAAAGTTGCCCATCCGCAATCCTATAACGTCCTTGTGCAAGTCTGATTGTGCTAGAGGTCCTCCGAGCCTTCCTTGGTGGTCCACGGAGAATCTGAAGACAGGCGAAACGTTTTTGCTCTCTTCTCACATTAAAATGAAAAGGAATCTCACCTCTTACCAATTGTTACGTCATGACATAGAGTCTGAGCGCAAATCATGGGTTAAGTTACCATTGCATGGGGAATTTTCTTACAAACCGCTTTATTGGGAGTGGTTAGAGGATATCCTCGTTCGTTGCAAGGACAAACTCACAGCCCTTCATATGTTTGATGCTTTGTATGCTTCGCTCTTCCTTTATGACCGGTGCTCAAATCTCATCCGAGCAGTGTGCGAGCATTGGTGTCCTGAAACGAACACATTGCATACTTCTAAAGGCGAGGTGTCCCTATCTATCTTCGACATTTACAGCTTCCTTGGGTTGCCAATCTCGGGGGGCCTTTATGATGAAGTTGTTCCTACTCAGCGGGAACTCGCAAACAAGCTTCCGTTGAGTTGCACCTATCTATTCATTGCTTACCACAAACTTATGCAAGGTCGCAAGGGCAAACCTACCATAGAGCAGTGGATTTCCTTTTGGTTTCGGGGACGCAGCAAGTACGATGTTTCCAAGAAGTCTGATCAAGACAGCCAAATCCCTCAACCAGGACTATTGTCTCCCCTTACCGACGCAGGAGCCTGTGGGTGGAGTGATTATCAGGCTATTTTCGATGAGTTGGGAGTGGCCACTGATCAACGCACTGAGACCTTTCGAGCTGCATTTCTTTCCTGTTGGCTATGCACATTTATCTTACCAGTTAGAGATGCTGGTTGCATACGTCCAGGTACTTTCAGCATCGCATCCTTGATGGCTTCCGGTGTAGGTTATTGCCTCCCTACAACGGTTCTTGCAAGTATCTACAAGTTGCTCAACGAGCTCTCTCGTTCTTCACATCCTGGTAGAGGTGGGGGTCACTTTCCTACTCATTTCCTTTACGCTTGGTTAGCCAAAAACTTTGACGCATACGAGCTAGTCGGTGAGGCTTCCTCCAGTCCAGGCATGGTGAAGTTTAGTGGTCTCGGTCGAGCCAAGTCGTTTCAGCCTGAAGAGGCTCGAGAGCTCATTGGTTCTGGCAGAGGCTTTCGCTGGCATTCGTCCGTCATCAACCGGCTCAGGGAGATTCTCGTGGATGATGGAAAACTATCGAGGGCTGACTTCGCTTACTTTGTCAGCGTTCGTTCGAGTTTTGTCGCCTACCGTTGTGAAAACAGCCTCGTTATGGAGCACTATTGCCCGGACCGGTTCAGTAGACAATTTGGTTTCTATCAGGATGTTCCTGCTGATTTGGACTTCGATAATCTTCCTGATTCTGAAGCAATGCTTCGTTATCACCAGACACTTACGCGCTATGGAACAGGGTCTCAAGTCTTACTTCCTGGGCGATGCAAATTACTCGAGAGAAATACCACTCGCGCATTTCGTGAATGGTGGTCCAAGATGTGCATTTCCTCGACTTGCAGCCCACCTGCCAGTGATTCTAAGAGAAAGCGAAGTGATCTATTTGGCACGAACACTTCAAAGAATGAAGGCAAAATTGGTTCTAAACCCAAGTTGAAGATTGTTCGTTCTGGAAAGCCTTTTGTTCCATCGATGGGGGATGGTCCTTCCAGTGTCAAGATTCCAGGAATAGATGTTGTCATCCTAGCGACGCCCATTCCTGCAGTCCCTATTCAGAGCATTGCGCCACTACCACAGGTAACGAATGAGATTAAAGGACCCTTTCAAATCTCCATCTTATTGAGACACATAGGTATAATGTAAACCTGAGATTAATCTTGCTGCGAATGGTTAGGATGAGACACCTATCGAAGTTTGTGAGCCAACTACCGAAAAGGTAACTGAGTTTCCCCCAGAAGGTGCTGAGAATATCATGGATATCCTCAATTCTGAACCTAATCCTACTGACTGCATGGTACTCCCTTTTCTTTTCTTATAAATAGGAACACGATTTACTTGCAAATGTGTGTCTCACCTTCTTCGTCCTTGTATACATCTCCCCCCCCCCTTTTTTGACAAGGAGAAAGTGATGATGTGAACTTCAAGGAGGAATTGGCACACGTTCCTCTGCCATCAGGAAGTCAATGTTTCCCGTCGATTGGACGAATACCATCATTTGGTAATGATTTATTTGATGGTAGGTCAAGATTAGTTGACTCGCGAGGTGTTTGTCCCCAGGATGATGATGAGGTCGAGTCCATCCGTAGAGTCAATGCGCCTTTGCTGGTACCTCGCCCACAACGCCCTTTGAGGACTCCCCAAGGGGGAATTTCTGTATTCAATGCTGACGCCGTTATAAATGAGGTGGATAGGAATGCTGCGCGAGTATTTGGTAAAGCCGTACTTGAAAAGGTGTGTCGCACCCCTTTTGATGGGCTTCCTTCTCTTAAAGGCGATTTTGACAGCCTTTATGCCACTATCCTTCAAAGAGGTGTCGACGTCACTCCTTTAGAGAGCAAGGTTGAAGGGTTGATCAAGCAAGCATGTGACTTCAAGGACTTGCAATAGAGCTACACCGGTAGAACATCTGCTGAAGAACATGATACTTGTCGCATGGAGGTGCAAGGTAAGCTTGATGAGGCCTCCCGACGGCTGAACAAAGAGGGCGCTCATTATGAAGCGAAGACGGCCGAACTGAAGCATGTTGAATCGAGACGTCAGGAACCGCTGAAAGAACTTCAACTTTTGGAAGAACAACAAAAAGATCTTAGCTCTCAGGTGGCGACTAGTGAGCATTTGGTTCAAGAAGCTGAGCAGGAGGTCATTGACTTGCAAGGTCAGATTGACATACTTAATGCCACTGAAGTTATGGATGCACCCACAAAAGCTAGTTTAGAGAAGGCTGAAGCCTACATAAAGGAGTCTTTTGAGGATTTGAAGAATTTTCAATGGGATCCATAGTTCACCCCCCCCCCTCCCTTTTGACATGGACTTGTAATGCACCCTGCACTTTTGATGTAAGCTTGATATCTGACAATGCGAATTTTCTTTTATCCCCTGCTGCACATGTGTCTTTGATTGATTTTCCTTGTGATTTGGATCCCACAATTATCAGCTGAACGGAACCTTAAAGGATCAAGTCATATGTAATTCAAGGTGCAAGCCTCTTTTTTTATTATTTAGTCGTTCACAGTTTATACTCTTGCGGGCCAGGAGTAGTACAATGAAGTTTAACTTAAAAGCGTGAACAGTTTAGGCTCATGTTTAGGAGCTTACATGTACTAATACATTAAGGATAGTATAATTTTAGGAACTTGCCATTTATCGGCCCAACTCGCACTCCGCCAGCACCGACAATCTTATAAGCTCCGTTGGTGTAGGCTTCTCGAATCACGTAGGGGCCATCCCACTTGGAAGTGAACTTGCTTCCAGTCTTGTGTGGGATGATGATTGGCCTTCTTACCGCGAGCACTTGATCTCCAATTTGAAATGAACGCGATCATACCTTTTTGTTGAAGGCTCATGATAAGCGAGCTTGATAGCATTCTAACTTTTGTTGCGCTAGAAGTCTTTTCTCATCAAGGGCCTCGAGCTCTACCAGGCGAAGCTTGTGATTTTCATCTTCGGTCAAGCCTTCCTGCATGACGATACGGAGTGAAGGGATTTGGAGTTCCAAAGGCAATACTGCTTCGACCCCATATACCAAAGCGAAAGGGGTTGATTGGGTTGGCGTCCTATACGTGGTTCTGTATGCCCAAAGAGCCTCCCCTAATCTTTCATGCCAATCGCGTTTTGACTTTGCCACCACTTTGCATAGTAGATTACCAAGTGTCTTATTGAAAGCTTCTGCCAGCCCATTTGCAGGTGCGTTGTACATCGAAGATTTGCGCTGGGCAAACTTAAACTTTTCGCAGAGGGCGGTCACCAGCTTATTGACAAATGGTTTGCCGTTGTCAGTGATAATATATCGAGGCACCCCCATATCGGTAGATGATATGAGTTCGAATAAAATCAACGATATTTTCTTTTTTGACCTCTCTGAGTAGGATTACTTATGCCCATTTGGAAAAGTAGTCAGTTGCTGCCAGGGTGTATGAGTGGCCAGCAGAAGATTTTGGAGTGATAGGGCCCACAACATCAAGCCCCCAAGCTTCAAACGGCCAAGATGCCACAGTTGGATGGAGTGGCTCTGGAGGTTGATGAATAAAATTTGCATGAAACTGGCAAGGCTCGCACCTTTTTGCGTAGTCAATGCAGTCTTGCACCATGGTCGGCCAGTAGTAACCCATCCTCTTGATTCGATCATGCAATTTGGGTCCTGCCTAGTGTGCACCACATATTCCTGAGTGTGCTTCCTCCATTGTTTGCCTTGATTCTTCGTCTCCCAAGCATCGTAACCAAATGCCAAGGAAGGAACGCCGATAAAGAGTCTCATTGAAGTAAAGGAAGCGGGGAGCTCTTCGTTGGATTTCTGTCTTATGGCTTGGGTCGTTAGGGAGCCTCCCATGCTGCAGGTAATCAATGAGTGGTTGGCACCAGGCTTCTTCGTCTACCTCCTGGGCACTAACCGCATTGATCTCTTCCTCAGAGTCTTCAGCGATAAGTGCAACGACCCATCGATTGCAGACAGGGACATTCATATTTTTCTCTGCCCCCAGTGCGAAAGTGGCTGCAAGGTTTGCAAGCGCATCAGTCACCTTATTGGCACTCCTAGGAACATGTTCTAACTTGACGGTTTCAAGCTTGCTTAACAATCGTGAGGCACACTTGTAGTACGAAACGAGGTCATCTTTCTTGACTTCATACTCTTCGAGGAGTTGTTTGATGACCAATTGCGAGTCGCCATAGATGTCGAGATCTTTGATTCCCATTCCAATAGCCATTTGAAGGCCCAAGATTAATGCCTGGTACTCAACCGTGTTATTTGAGCATAACTGTGTTAACACAAATGAGTAGGTGAGGACATGCCTTTCAGGAGAGATAAACACTACACCGGCGCCAGCTCCATCGCTTCTTGCAGCTCCGTCAAAGTACATTTTCCAAGGCGGGAGGATATCGACAAAGAGCGCATCTTCACCTGGTAAGTCATCGTTTAGCTCCCACTCATCAGGAATTGGGTGATCGGCTAGGAAGTCTGCCAGTGCTTGCCCCTTGACTGCTTTTTGTGGCACATAGACAAGATCATGCTGCTTCAAGATCATAGCCCACTTCGCAAGCCGCCCACTGAGGACTGGCCTCGACAGAATGTACTTGATGGGATCGGCTTTAGAAACCACATGCACTGTATACGCCTGCATGTAATGTTTGAGTTTTTGAACGGCAAATACAAGTGACAAGCAGATCTTTTCCATGGGTGAATACTTCAATTCAACGCCCACCAATGTGCGGCTTAAGTAATACGTAGCTAATTCTTTTCCTTCCTCATTCTTTTGAACACACAGTGCTCCCAATGATTGTTCTTGAGCTGCGATGTAGAGTATAAGAGGCTTGCCAGAGACTGGTGCTCCCAATACCGGAGGGTTCGACAGGTACTTCTTGATTTTCGCAAAGGCTTCGCGGCATGACTCGTCCCAATCAAAAGGTGCTCCTTTTTTCATCAGATGGCTAAAAGGATGACAACGTCCAGCTAGATTTGATATGAACCTTCGAATATATGCTAGGCGACCTTGAAGACCACGAAGCTCTTTGAGATTCTTAGGCTCGGGCATATCTTGGATTGTTTTGATCTTCGATTGGTCAATCTCGATCCCTTTATGGCGGACGACAAAGCCCAAGAATTTCCCAGAAGTGACTCCAAATGCACATTTGAGTGGGTTTATCTTCAACTGACATTTCCGCAAACGTTCGAATACGTTACGAAGATTTGGAATATGGTCGCATTTCTTTTTAGATTTGACCACCAAGTCATCGACATAACACTCAATTGTCTTGTGGAGCATATCATCAAAAATATTTTGCACTGCCCTTTGATATGTTGCCCCCGTATTCTTTAAGCCGAAAGGCATCACCTTGTAACAGAAAATGCCTTTGGGTGTGCGAAAGGCTGTGGCCTCCTGGTCTTCTGGCGCCATTTGGATTTGATTATACCCTGCAGTACAATCCATGAATGATAAGGCCTCGTGCCCCGTAGTTGAATCAACCATGAGTTCAGTGACAGGAAGTGGAAAATCGTCCTTTGGACATGCGTCATTGAGATCCCGAAAGTCTATGCAGATGCGAAGTTGTCCATTTTTCTTCCTTACGGGGACAATGTTTGCGATCCAGGTTGGGTATTCTGCCTCCCGAACGAACCCTGCTTCAATGAGTTTATTGACTTCTTTTTCAATTTCAGGTACCAACTCTGGACGGAAACGTCACTGGGCCTGCTTCTTTGGAGACACTCCTCTTTTGATGGACAAGCGATGAACAACAACTTTGGGATTAAGCCCTGGCATTTCTTTATAACTCCATGCGAACACGTCTTTATATTCCGAGAGGAGATTGAAGTACTGACTTTCTTCCTCGGGCGTCAGCAACGAACTTATAAAAATGGGGCGAGGTTCGTCTGTGGTACCAAGATTCAATTCTTTCAGGTCGTCAACCGTAGCTTGCCCCCCGTCTTCAAGGGTTTTAGGAGTCTTTGCAAGCTCCGTCTCTGAGTCTGAATCCTCGCATTCTCGACATGTGATATGGTGAGAGGAGGCCATTTCACCTCGCTCTTCCTCCTCGTTCGAGTCAAGGTTGCTTTGTTGACCAGTAAGGATCACAGTGCGCCTTTTCACTCGCAATGAACCTTCCGTCTTTACGTCCAAGGTTGAAAGTTGTTTCATTCGTGAAGGAATAGAACTCCGTACTTCGTTTGTATCACCTAGACGGTTAAATACAGAACCTTTAAACTTTTGGGAAGACGTCTTCGAGGGCTCTATCCCCTTCTTGATCCTATTGAATACTGAAGGCTTTGGCTATGCCCCAATTCTGGTGAAGACAGATGCCCGTCTTGTTGAACTCGACGATTGTAATCTGTCAAATACAAAAGTCCTCTTGCTAGGTGGATCATCCTCCTTTTCACTCTCATCTATCTCCTCAGCGGAGATGTGTTGAATGATTGACTGCTTGTTCTTTCGTCGCCCCGAGATTTTGACTGGCTGTAACGGTGTGTAACCAAGTCCGACTTTGGAGACACTCACTGAACCTCCTTGCTCTTGGATCATTTTTTGAGTATCATTGAGGCCATGAGGCTTGACTTCGATTACCTTCCCTAAGGTAGTTGGGTTTTGGAAGTTATAACCAGCTCTTTCCATAAGCTTGTATGCATTTGGATCAAATCCGTCCTTGGTACGCGTATGCGGCAACACCTCTTCTTCTTTCAACAAAGCCTTAGAAGAGGAAACGAACCCAGAGAGGGGGTGTCTGCTCACCTTTGGTTGGTTCATGTTTTGCATTGGCAACGTAACACTTTCTTTACGAGTGTTCAAGTTGGCCTCGCTATCTTTCTTCATAGCCTTACCTTCCGTATTTCCATGTACAACACCACTGAAAGGTGATTCTCCTTCCCTACGACGGGATTTCGGAACATACCTCAAAATTGGTGTCATGGAGTTTGATGAAGCAGCCACCTGTTTTGAGACCTGTTTAGCGGGTTGCGTCTCACTAGCCTTTTCATCGTCTTCTTTGCCTTGTTGTTGTTGCTTCACACCATCGTGTTCTATGGTTGTTAGCGAATTCTTGGAAACTTTTGAGTCACTTGTGGAGGCAATCGTTGATATCATCATCTCTTTAGGTGCTGCAGCTTCTTCAAAGAATTTAGCATCAGCGAAATGTGACTCTGCTTTAGTAAATGGCCTAGCATCCCCATCAATCTTTCTTTCTCCTCCACGATAGTACTTGAGGCATTGATGGAGAGTTAAAGCTACTATTCCATGCTCATGAAGCCATGGCTGTCCGAGCAACAACTTGTAGGAAGTCTTAGAGTCAATTACATAGAATATCGAAGATGTCGATAGGTCTCCCATTATAAGTTCCAGGCGGATCATACCAATCGCGCGTTGACTCTCTAGGCTAAATCCCTGGATCACCATTCGGCTCTTAGAAAGCTCTTCCACTGTGATCCCCAAGTCGTTCATCGTAGACTTAGGCATGATGTTAACAGCTGACCCTCCATCTACAAGGATTCGTCTGACTTTTTGCTCCCTGATGTAACCGGTGACGAACAGGGGGCGGTTGTGAGGCTTGGAGCCCAACAGCAGGTCATCATCAGTAAAAGTGATGGCGGTGTTGCAAGCAGCATAATGAGCAACATCTTTCACTGGTTGACCTGCACTTTTCACCTT
>JACYFF010031956.1:103609046-103624081 GCA_017589665.1 Selenicereus undatus | reverse complement strand
TAGTCCTTATGACAATCTTGATCTTACGACTTGGAAATCAAAATAAATATGTAGAATGATTATCATCTTAAGTCTTTGAAAGGTCAAGGTGGCAATGGAATCTTGTGAGGGTTGAAATGTTGAATCATTCAGAGAATGTTTGGTATGAGAATTGTTTACCCTTTTTTTGTTGTTTTGGGAAGAGGGGGGGGGGGCTTTGGACCCTTGTTACTATGAAGTCATGGAAGGGGTGTAGTTAAAGTTGATATTTGATAATAAAACAAGCACTCACCAGGCCTTGCACTAGCATGCATATTTGTGCCGTTTGGCGTGAAACGCATCCTATTCACCATGTTTCATGACATGTCCATCATGCCTCTGTTTAGGAATTCTTTATAGTTTTATATAGAGTTTTATTTCATACATTTTGTAGAATAATATTTTATCTTAAGTTGAATATTTCCCCCCTTTTAGCCTCTCCTTGAGAGGCTAAATCTCAGAGTGGGTGTGGTGCTGGGTAGCTGCATTTGTTGCATCCCCTATGCTTTGCCCTTTGATTTGGTCGCCTTTGCTTGTGATTTGGTTGTTCTATCTCTATCCATATGGAATTTATTTCATGATATCCTTTTCTTTTAGTTGGCTTGCCAGGTGCTGTTTTTAGTCAAAACACCCACAAATTGAACATTTCATCATTGCAAATGATGATATACTTCTCAAGCTCTAATTGAGGGAAATGCTTGCAAAATTGCTACTTTGTGTGTGTGTGTGTGTGTGTGTAACTGTAGGAAGTATAAAGAGGTACTGTGAATTCAGAAGCTACTGCTCTTAGTTGTAGTACTAAGGTTAGTAGCCAAGTCCAATTACGAGGTAGGCTAGAGTGCAAACGGCTGGCAAGCATGTGATGAGTTTAATGGGAAGATTCAAAGGATTTTTTTAAAAAGAAAATTTCTTTATTTTATGGAGAACTATGAGAACATGTCTTGCTGATTGAGCAGCAACATCAAAAGGATGAATTTATGCAAAAAACTGCACTTAAAGAAGTTGCATGTTGGTTCTTTGCTTGTTGAGAGATGGAGCTCTTCCGAAAGTTGTAGCTCAAGCAGTCACCAGAAGTCTATAAGCCCTTGCATATAAATCCACAAAAAAGATAGTAGCTTCTGTGCATTGCCAAATCTTTGATTTGATGAGCTTGAATTATGATGTTAGTGTTTATAGGAAAGATCCCTACGAATGATATGCTTAGAAGAAGAAATTTTAGAGGCCCAAGCAGATGCTCGCTGTGTTTGGAGGAGGAAGAAACCGCAGATCATCTTCTTGTTCACTGTCGTTGGGTGTCCGCACTTTGGGATTTAGCCCTCTCTCTTATGGGGATTAGTTGGGTTCATCCTTCTAATGTGAGAGATGTGGTTGTTGCTTGGAGGAGAAGGATGAAGAAGAGTTGGATCCTCGGAGTTTGGAATATGGTGCCTTTGGCTATTTGGTGGACCACCTGGAAGGAGAGAAATCGTCGTATCTTTGACGATAAAGCCTTGCCGCTCCAAGATTTTAAACTTTATTTTTTGAGGTTGTTGTATATTTGGAGTGCAGGGCTTCATGGTAACAAATCTTCAAATTTTTTGGCTTTTGTTGATTGCATGATGATTGAGAGCTCAAGGGCATGATGTTTTTGTATTTGCCCTTTTGTAAATGGGTGACATCCCCTTGGTGTCCTTTTAATATACTTATTGATTACTTACCAAAAAAAAAAAAAAAAAAAAAATTATGATGTTAGTGTCTTTTATATCCTCTGTTGGGAAAGTAGGCATATGTTCTAGTAAGTTGAACTTGAACCTTTTTTTGTTTCTTTTTAGGGGGGGGGGGTGCTCTTTCTTGTGTGACTCGGGATTTTTTGGCCCTATATTGTGCTGTATGTCAAGTATTTTATTGCTGAAGCTTTTTGAATAGAACTCTACATGGGTTTCAAGAGTGGAGACAAAATGGCCACGTGGGCATGTTGAGGATCAGGTGGCTACTAAATGGGGAAGGATTTCATGCCCTAACCTACCTATCTCAAGCTCAATACTGAAGTAGTGGACGGTTGATAGATATGTTGATGCCCCCGTGATATTGTTGGAAGAACTTGATTTTGGGTAATTTAGTGGTTGACACAAGGAAATCGTGCTTCCTCTGCATTTGTTGTCAGTTTTGGCAGGATATCAGGATTTCTTGGGGGATTATTAATTCTTTGATACTAGGTAATTCATATGATCTCCACTGATGTTTTCCTTTGATATTAGGGTATGTGTGAAAGTGTGCTGTGTGCCCACTTTATTTGGTAGGTACATTTAAGTTTGCCGTTTCCTTTGTATTCACATTTTAGCGGGTGAGGATTTCGGTGTGTGGCTTAATAAGAGTTAAGATGGGAACCAAAACTCACCATGCATTGATCTTGTTCATTAGGAATCCTAGGACCAACAGGTGCCGTTATGTATATTAACGTCTTGTGCGTAAGCTGTATGGAAAAGAGATCAGAACCTTTTACTGATGGATAATGTTGTAAGCTCCATATGAAGAAATTGAGAAAAGTAGTACCACCAGAGGTTGAAGTAATTATTTAGCTGCCTCGTTTAGGAAGACTATGTGATTCGCTATGTATAATAGGTATCCTGCAACCTGAAGAGGAGTGTTCCTTGACATTAAGCAGTGGCTGGTAATTTCTGAGTTCTGATTGGTTTTACAATATTTGGTTGGGTTGGTTCCAAACATGGGACATTGATGTGGTTGTCTCTAATGCTTTCAGTGGCTTTTGAGTTTTGTGGATGCACCCCTTAATGATTGGGAAAACTTGGAAGAGAGTGTAGGAAGCATATGGTCATCTCTAATGGTTTTAGTGGCTTCTTGAGTTTAGTGGGTGCATCCTTTAATGAGGGGAAAACAACGAGGAGAGTGTAGGAAGCAGTGTCATGCATCTCTGTGCAGTGAGTGAGTGACACTGTGGAAAGAGAGGAACAGTTTGGTCTTTGAGAGTCATGCGTTGTAGTCAGAAGAAGACTGCGGCAGTCTGTCAACTTGAGACTTGGTCACTGGTTAAAGGCATGGAATGACAACTTGCCATGCAGCCTAACCAATAGTGAAATGCATTGTGTCAGAGTGGAACAACCAAAGCCAGATTGGGGCTGAAGTCCTACCAATCTTCTTCTTTTCATTGCTGAATCTCAATTCAGTGCCTGTAGTATTCCTTCAGCGTTCAGCGCATGTTGTCCCCATCTGGCCTATGCCCCATTTGCTTTGGATATTTAATTGTTACTAATGAGCTCTTCATGCGCCCTAGTCCCTATGCACCTTATCCTACATTGTCTTGACAATTGTCCCCTTTTTTTCTTCTTTTTGGGGTTTGGGGGTTTTTTTTTGGTGGGGGCCGGGGGGTATGTGTAGTGCTTAAATGTTGCAGTTTATGCTCCCTACACCTCATTGTTGAAAGGCATTATCTTGATAGATGTTGTTGCTAGACCTACCAGGAGGCCCTTAGTTTGGTTTGGATATTTGGTGTCTCTTGAATGTAAGTTGCCTTCCTAGAACTTGATGAGGGGAAGAAGCAAATAAGGGGATGATGGATTGCCTTCTCTAATAGTCCTGTAGGAAACCCAAATAGACTGACATCTGCCAATTACAAAGACACGAGAATAAGTTATCGCCCATACCTAATTGACCGTGGTACAAACTCCAATTAATTAAAGGAATAAATGAATAATGCATCTGTGAATGCCCTCTCAATTTCCTGGAATGGCCTCCCCTCTTCTTAAGCATATTTTCTTCTGAGCTGGGGTGGTTGTCCTGTATGTACTGCTTGTTATGTATCTGGGAAATATGAAGCTGTTTTGCTTGTCTGGAGATGAACTTCATTTTGATGCAGCTTATGAGAACTGCTTTCACCTGCGTTTTATATTTATTGTTGTGGATGGATTTACGGAAGTGTGTATTCTGGCAGACTGATTGGGAGGGTGGCTACTACCCGTTGACAATGCTCTTCAGTGAAGATTACCCAAGCAAACCACCGAAGTGCAAGTTTCCTCAAGGATTCTTCCACCCCAATGTGTACCCATCTGGCACGGTTTGCTTGTCCATTCTGAATGAAGATAGCGTGAGTATTGATATTCTTTTGCTTAATTAGCTTATTCTTTGATTGAGTTGCATGTGCACTGGGCAATGGTAAGGTTGTCTCTGTGTGACCAAAAGGTCACGGGTTCGAGCCGTGGAATCAGCCACTGACAAAGTCACCGGACCTTGTGTGAATGGGGGATGCGTGTGCATTGGGCTGCCGCCTTTTTTTTTTTTTTGATTGAGTTGCTTATTGTTCTGATGCACAATTTTCCGTATCCAGGGCTGGAGACCTGCAATTACAGTAAAGCAGATTCTTGTAGGCATTCAGGACTTGCTAGACCAGCCTAATCCTTCAGATCCTGCTCAGACGGAAGGATATCACTTGTTCATTCAGGTATTCTCTCAATGTTGAGATTTTTATATTCGTCATGTTGCTATAGGAAGTAGGACTTTGAAGGCTTTATTTCATGTGTTCAGGTGTGGGTTATGGAATCTAAGTTCAACCACATAGGTCTAATAATCCCCATAATAATTTTGTTTTTAAAAATAGACTGATCTGCTTCATTGCTTGCCTCCATTCCAAGTTGCTACTCCTGCTATTTTATCTGGCAGGCACATCTGATTAATCATCGGGATGACTTAATGATATAGGATCTCAGTATTGTGCTTGTCCAGCTGAAGTTTTTGTATGTTTGAAATTATGTATAAGATCATATCATGCAATATCTTCTGTGAGAAGGGATTTGTTTTCTGAAGATCTAAATGTACTGTATTCGGAAGAAAATAAAGTTAACTGAAGGTTTTCTCAATTCAGGATACTGCAGAGTACAAAAGAAGGGTTCGCCAGCAGGCCAAGCAGTACCCACCTATTGTTTGATGGAGAATCTGATGATGCTAGAGGATAGTAGTTGTATGATGCCGCTGCTGTTCTAGATCTGTCGTTTCTTACGTGTTTTATGTGTAAAGTCTGACTTGTGTTTGTATTTAGTTACATATTGTTGGTCAGTCTCTGAACATTGGTCTGCGAATACTTACACTGTACGTTGCAAGTGAAGTCAGGTCCTTGAATCTTTGTCTCCGTTGCAGATGATGCTCTATTTTCCATTTTTCTCGTGTGTAGAATTACCCCATCGTATTTCCCGGTCTAACGCACACATTGGTACTAGAAGCTTAGGCTAGGATTCATGGGGCAATCAAGTTGCATTTTATCACAGCAAAGTTTGGAGTGCTTGGTAGTTGGAATAAATTATGAACTGCAGGAACAGATTTTTGCGGGAACATGAGTTTGACTTTGGAGATGTGGAACTGATGGGTTTTAGATGGATCCTGATAGTGTTTGGTCTGTAAGTTAGTATCTGACTGCTTATTTATGTGGTGGGTGTGGGTCTAAATTCAGTTACAAAAACGATGTGGTACATTGCCTTGGCCTGTGTCTGGACTCTGGAACGTGGTTTCTCTTTTCTTTGTACTTTTGAGCTGCGTAGGTTGATTCAATTGCAAGAACCACCAAGAAGTCAAGTCTGGTAAGACAACTGCTTTTATTGAATACACCCTTAGAATTGCGAGAAAAGTTACAACAAAAAGCACATACGAAATCGGCCTTTCAAATTGCGAGAAAAGTTACAACAAAAAGCACATACGAAATTGGCCTTTCAATTTCAGACGTAAGTCCTAGCATTTAAACAACTTTTGGTAGTCTGTTTGCTCTTAGCTCTTCAATGAAGGCCATCAAGTTAGCTTGAGAAGACCCGTGTTGGGTTTTCACTGCCCTTTTTGCAGCTGCACTGAGATCCGCCACCCGCTGCCTCATATTAGTTGCTTGGTCCTCCTCTCCCAACACTGCCGTGGCGGCTACCGCCACTTTCTCTCTCCCGACAACCTCCATCTGCCCCACTTTGTCAATGTCACACCATGTGGTGGTGCCAACCGCCACCCCAATTTTCAACACATCCACCACTAACCTTTCATTATAAAATTGCTCCGCGAACAATGGCCATGTAACCAAAGGCAACCCCGCACTCACACCTTCGAGTATCGAGTTCCATCCACAGTGTGTCACCATTCCCCCCACGGATTTGTGCTCTAAGATCAAAAGTTGTGGGGCCCAATCCTCTACTATGTACCCGTGATTTGTCTCTCTCATCCTGCCCCTAAACCCCTCCGGGAGCCAGTCATCGTCTCTCATACCAATATTGTTGTTGTTATTGTTATTTCCTCGTACGACCCAAAGAAAATTGTGTCCGGACGACTCAAGCCCGGCCGCAATCTCCTTGAGCTGCTGGGCCGGGAACCGGGTCAAGCTCCCGAAGCTCACATAAAGGACCGAACTGGGCTTCCTTTGGTCCAACCATTCTAGACAGGAAGCCCAAGAGTCCAGCCCATTGTTCCTGCCCCGTTGGGCTTTGATTCGACTTTCATCGTCACAACCAGCCCAGAGAGAGACTGGGCCCATGGGCCATACCTTGAGCCCCGTAACCGATTCAAAATGCTCTACGTAATCGACTTCCATCTCCCGGAGCGTGTTGGCCACGTATCCCTGGCTTTTTCGGGCTGCCTTCTCAATCACATCTATCATACACGTGTATGCGTTTGGGTGGTTGGGATTTAAGCATCAATATCTCATGGGGAAGATCAGGAAGGCTAACCACGTCGGCATCTGAGGCACGCGCCGGTGAGGCGCGTGGGCCCTGACACTGTGAGCGCAACAGAGAGAAAATATGCTGGAGCTCTGGAACACGAATCTGGGTACTCCAATTTGAGCCGCGAAATCGGAGGTCCACGGGTAAAACATATCCGAAATGATGCAATCGGGCGAAATTTGTCGGATCAAATCTTGGGTAGGGTTTTGAAGCAGATTAATGGCCATGAAAAGCTTGGATCGCATATCAATGGATGTTACGGCGCCGTAATTCTCGACGCCGGCGGGAAGTCCCACTGCGGCGGCGGGAAAATCGAGGACCCGGATGTCAACTGCTTCTCCGGCGGCGACTTGAATGACGGCGGCGTTCGCCGGGGTGGTGATGATGGTGGCATTGACGCCATTGAAAGTAGGAAAAATCTTGGCTAAATCAACCATGGGAATCATATGGCCTGGGGTTGGAAAGGGTAAGAAGACTATTTGCAACTTTGATTGATTTTGTGTACCCATTTTTTGGGTTTCTTGAGCTTGTCTGTCAGTTAACTACGGTTGTGATATATGCATAGTATTATATAGTGGATTGGAAGATCTAGTGATTGCTGCGCTACTCAAATTAAGGGAGCCCTTACAGTTTATATTGCAGTGTGTCTACAAAAGGGACTAATGTATATTTTCGGAGGGAAAAACTCACAAAAATATAATCAATTGATTATCAAAAGAAATGAAAATGATAAGACCAAAATGCCAGGATGAAACACATGAAATACTTACTTCCACAAGTGATGCTCTGATACCAAATGATGTATACAAGAGCATCCAAATGACCAAGCAAGGCTAGGTTTGTTTATTTTTTTTAAAACAAAGAAAGGATAGGATAGTTCAAGAACTCGACAAGAGATAATCCAAATGGAGCCACTCAAGCCAAGGATTTGGGCAATCCCTTAACTCAGCTAGGATACAAAATTTAATCACCACCTAATTGAGAAAGAGGGACCTAGAGCACCACTTGAGAATGCCACAACTCAAGATATAGAACTAGGGTTTAAAAAAGAAGTGAATAAGCACTCAAAGCTTAAACTTGCTTTTTGTAATTCTTCAATAGGATCATTCTCCTAAACAACTTGGTGCTAGGCCTTTATATAGAGTAGGCTATGTACATGAAAAGATACAAGCTTTCAAATGAAAAGGCATGAGAGAAAAGCAAGCAAATACATGTAACTAGCTGCACATGGTTTTGGTGTGAAGAGGTGTATCTCTTGGAGTGTCTTGAGTGAAATGCACCTTAGCATCCATGACATGCATGTACCCTCTTGTTCACACTCATTTTGGACTTGTGAGAAAAGGGGGAATGCAGCTTGGAAGGGGAAGGATGCAGCAAAGGGCCGAAGACACCAAATACATAGGTTTCACACGTTTTGCTATTAATGCGTTCACACTTGCAGCTTAACCAAATTCAAATGGGCATATCTCTCTGGTTTGTGATCCAAATTCGATGATTCTTGATTCATTGGAAAGCTTAGGATGTCTAGTTTCCAGGGAATGTGGTTTCATCGTATTTGAACCAGCCGTTCAAAAGTTATGGGCCAAAGAATGGAGACTGTCCAAAACTGACCTGCATTTTGATATACGAATTTGTGGGCTGAACTTGACCTAGCAAATGACCTCCAAATGACTTGCAAAATGTCTTGTTGGAAAGATAAGATCTTAAGCTTTAAGGGGGTGGTGCGTGCAGGAAATTTCCCCTTTATTATCTGGTCCAAAAGGAGTGACGAAACCGGGCCAGTTTCTGGGCGAATCTGCCCACATTCTGTCCGAAGGCTCCATGGTGTTTCTAACCCAAGTATGCATGTTCTTGACTTCCTTGGAGCTTGAATAGATGTGTAGGCTATCTGGTTGCTCATCCAAGGCTTGATCTTTGATGGTTCCCATCACCTTTGAATAAGGCACTTTGAAGTTTGAATAAAACTCCATAAAGTGCCTTTTGTCATGAAATTCAAACAATGGGACCGAATAAGGGCCTTGCCATGCATGAATTTGTTTGGAGCTTGCCCCCAATAAAGTTGAGTTGAAATAATGAAAATGATACCCTTGGAAATATACATCAAACTCTCTTTCTTCGAAAAGAATTGTCCTCAATTCTTGCTGTAAGTGAGGGCATTCTTCTGGACACAAGAGTTCCTCAATTTTATCAACAACCTCACATGGCTCCAAATCGGAGACTTGGGATTCTTCAACTTCAAGCTCATCAAATCTTGAGGGTAGGTCACAATTCTCCTCATTGTTTTCATGACGAAAATCCTTGTAAAGAGGAAGACGAAGTTCTTCCTTGCAAACTTGTCCTTCTTCCTCACAAGAAGATGAAGGAATCGTACTTTCTTCTAACTCTTCAAAGTCTAAGAGCTCTTCATCAAAGATGGGAGGTGGATCAAGCCGATTTAAATCTTCCTCTACCTTGTTTACTTCTTCATCTTCATGGAAGATGATTTCCTTCAAGAGCAACAAGGTAGGAAGGGTAGAAGTGTGATGACTCTTTGGACTCTCCTTATTGAAAAGGATGTCCACACATGAGGGCCTTGAGCCATTCTTCTTAGTAAGTAGAGGAACATGTTTGAGCATGCAAGTGGGTGGGTAAAAGGCACCAATCAACTTACTTCTCAATTTCTTCCAAGTTCTCACCTTCTCTTTTCCTTTCTTTCTTCTCTTAATATTGTAATTCTCCCACCATTGAAGTGCACAACCTCTCAATCTTGAAATAGCCACATTGAACTTCTCTTGGTCATTAAGGATACAACAAGCAAAAACTCGTTCCACCTTAGATAACCAACCTGTGAACTCTTCCTTTTGGCCATGAAACTTTGGAGTTTCAAGGCAAACCAATTCCTTTGCAATCGAAGCAATCTCTTTCCTCAAGTTTTCAAGAGTGCTCATGATGGATGAATGCTTAAGGGTTCTCTTGTGGAGGGAGTGTTTGAGGTTAGGGATGTATTTAGGCTAAGGGAAGAAACATGGTGAGAATTTGTGGATGAGAAATGGTTGAAGTGAGACGGGAGAAGGTGGCACGGTCGTGCGTGGTGGCACGGTATGGCTGTGCTACTTTTCTGATTTGGCACGACTGAAGTTTCTTGTGAGGCTTTAGTGTTTTTTTGTTTTTTTTTTTGTGAGTTTTGTGTTTGGGATGAGAAGGGAAGTTTGGCCAAGAATGTAGCCTAAGCTCTGATACCAAATAATGTATATTTTCGGAGGGAAAAACTTACAAAAACATAAACAATTGATTATCAAAAGAAATGAAGATGATGAGACCAAAATGCCAGGATGAAACACATGAAATACTTACTTCCACAAGTGATGCTCTGATACCAAATGATGTATACAAGAGCATCCAAATGACCAAGCAAGGCTAGGTTTGTTTATTTTTGCAAAACAAGGAAAGGATAGGATAGTTCAAGAACTCGACAAGAGATAATTCAAATGGAGCCACTTAAGCCAAGGACTTGGGCACTCCCTTAACTCAGCTAGGATACAGAATTTAATCACCACCTAATTGAGAAAGAGGGACCTAGAGCACCACTTGAGAATGCCACAACTCAAGATATAGAACTAGGGTTTAAAAAAGAAGTGAATAAGCACTCAAAGCTTAAACTTGCTTTTTGTAATTCTTCAATAGGATCATTCTCCTAAACAACTTGGTGCTAGGACTTTATATAGAGTAGGCTATGTACATGAAAAGATACAAGCTTTCAAATGAAAAGGCATGAGAGAAAAGCAAGCAAATACATGTAACTAGCTGCACATGGTTTTGGTGTGAAGAGGTGTATCTCTTGGAGTGTCTTGAGTGAAATGCACCTTAGCATCCATGACATGCATGTACCCTCTTGTTCACACTCATTTTGGACTTGTGAGAAAAGGGGGAATGCAGCTTGGAAGGGGAAGGAAGCAGCAAAGGGCCGAAGACACCAAATACATAGGTTTCACACGTTTTGCTATTAATGCGTTCACACTTGCAGCTTAACCAGATTCAAATGGGCATATCTCTCTGGTTTGTGATCCAAATTCGATGATTCTTGATTCATTGGAAAGCTTAGGATGTCTAGTTTCCAGGAAATGTGGTTTCATCATATTTGAACCAGCCGTTCAAAAGTTATGGGCCAAAGAATGGAGACTGTCCAAAACTGGCCTGCATTTTGATATACGAATTTGTGGGCTGAACTTGACCTAGCAAATAACCTCCAAATGACTTGAAAAATGTCTTGTTGGAAAGATAAGATCTTAAGATTTAAGGGGGTGGTGCGTGCAGGAAATTTCCCTTTTATTATCTGGTCCAAAAGGAGTGACGAAACCGGGCCAGTTTCTGGGCGAATCTGCCCACATTCTGTCCGAAGGCTCCATGGTGTTTCTAACCCAAGTATGCATGTTCTTGACTTCCTTGGAGCTTGAATAGATGTGTAGGCTATCTGGTTGCTCATCCAAGGCTTGATCTTTGATGGTCCCCATCACCTTTGAATAAGGCACTTTGAAGTTTGAATAAAACTCCATAAAGTGTCTTTTGTCATGAAATTCAAACAATGGGACCGAATAAGGGCCTTGCCATGCATGAATTTGTTTGGAGCTTGCCCCCAATAAAGTTGAGTTGAAATAATAAAAATGATACCCTTGAAAATATACATCAGGGACAGTCCGGTGCATAAATATTCTACACTTATTTAGGATCCGAAAAAGGGGTCACCTTAAAGGATATATAGTAGGTAGTCCCATATGACTTTATTAGTGTCTGATGTAATAAAATCCTCCCTTTTAAGAGAAATACTAACAAAGGGGTAAATTTTACTAAATAATAATAAGTAATCCGGTAGCTATGATACAGATCCAACAGCACGTAAAACAATCCTAAATGTATTGAAGGTATGTCTTCTCCGTAAAGTTGTTTTCCTACAGTACGCTATAGGAAAGGAACCCACAGATTTAATACTTTTCTTTGCAAAAGAAATTTGCTGGTTTGTAAAATGTAATAAATTTCAGACCTGTTCTATTTCGTATTTTTTAGGATTTAGCTAAGAGTTTACAATTTTTTACAGCTTTTTATATCTTCTTATATCTTCTTACATCTCTTTACATCTTCATATATCTCATAGATTTTCTATAACATTCATTTATTTTAGTCACAAAAATATATATATATATATATATATATATATATATATTTTAATGATATTACCAATATACAAAATTTATAAATATCTTATGAACACAACATTTACATAAATATAAAAATATAATATAATGACGTAAATTATATTTGAGTTTTGACATGAAATATATATTATTATAGATGACCATACATTTATTTATATTTAAAATTATTTACTTAAAATAGGAATTTACTTGAAGAGTGGTATTCAATTTTGTCAAATTTTTTTTATATTTTGCTTAGTCGATCAAACTAATGTTCATATAAAAAATCACCTCAAGTGGACGATTTATTCACCAAATTTATGGGGATTAATATGTTTTATTATTGTGTAATTAACTTAATTAATTATTTATTTTCAGTAAGTATATTATTTTAATATTATTATTTTTCATCCAAAACGTTTATTGTAAAATAAATTATACTATACAACTCTTCAACAATTCAACAACTCCTAACATCTATCAATACAGCTCCTTACAGTTTCTTACATCTTCTTACAGCTGCTTACATCTTCTTACAACTCCTTACAACTTCTTACAACTCCTTACATCTCCTTACACCTATTTATCTATCTAAAATGCAAAATAGAACATGCCATTTGTGGAGGAAATTAACAGTCAACATAAGGGCTTGCACGCAAGATGTAGGAAGCTATTGAAAATTCAAATTAGCTTCTTACATCTTCTTACAGCTGCTTACATCTTCTTACAACTTCTTACATCTTCTTACAACTCCTTACAACTCCTTACATCTCCTTACACCTATCTATCTATCTAAAACGCGAAATAGAATATGCCATTTGTGGAGAAAATTAACAGTCAACATAAGGGCTTGCACGCAAGATGTTGGAAGCTATTGAAAATTCAAATTAGCTTCTTAAGATAATTCATCTCATATACACAAAACAAAACAAATTGGACATTCGAATAAAAATTTCATACCTAGAGCTTATCCATATTATAAATCGGATACTCTGGTTAGAGTGGGTCCGAATCCGAATTTTCGATATCCAGACCTGATTGTTCGTATGTTCGAATTTGCGATATGATTTTTGGACATTATGATCGAGATTTCTGTGACGGAAACCAAACTCGATTTTTCAATATCCGGACCTTATTGTCCGAAGTTGTTTTATAAAATTTTCGAGAGAATTTGGACCAAAATTACATATAAACGTGATTGTCCCATATTCGAACCTAGTTATCCGATTATTCAAATTTATCCGAACCCGAAATGATTCAAAAATTCGGACAATCTGAACCCAAATCCCAAACCTAAACCCAATCTAAATTTAAATTCGAGCATAATCGATTATTCAAATTTTAAATTCGAACATAAATTTTATGACTATACTCAATTTTATTCCAAATCGAATAAATCTCCAAATTTAAATCGCACATATTTTTATCGGTGCTAGCACCGGCAAAGTTGATAGCCTAACTGATAAGTTAAAGTCAAACTTTGTAATAAATTGGAATAAATCTCCAAATTTAAATCGCACATATTTTTATCAGTGCTAGTACCGGCAAAGTCGACAACCTAACTGATAAGTTAATGTCAAACTTTGTAATAAATTCGAATAAATCTCCAAATTTAAATCGCACATATTTTTATCAGTGCTAGTACCGGCAAAGTCGACAGCCTAACTGATAAGTTAAAGTCAAACTTTGTAATAAGTTCGATTTGTTTTTTTTTTTTCTTATTAATTATTGGCCAACGGGAAGATACTAAGATAGTGTTGTGTACATGTGTGGGTCCGTCGAGGAATTGCTGACCTCGTGTCTCTCGTGCAACTCCGATGTATTGAACACAACTAGTTAAAAAAAAAAACAAATCTAGACAACAAAAGTTGGAAAGACGGATTCACACCACAAAAAAAAGGGTTTTGTTTTGTTTTTTTTGGGGGTGTGGAGATAGAATATCAGATCCAATAAAACTAATTGAGATCCAAATTTTGAACTAAACAACTCTGATTTCTACCCTACCTAACATATGAAGGTTTCTGTTTGGCAAATAGTTTTTTGAAGAATTTTTTAACTAAAAAGAACTTTTTTGACCAAAATTAGCTTTTTGATCAAGTAAAAAAGCTAATTTGGGTGTTTGGTGAAAGAGCTTTTAAAAGAGCTTTTTGGGTGTAAAAAGCTAATTTCAAAAAGTTAATTCCATGAGCTTTTTGGAATAGCTTTTTGAAAAATTAACTCTTTGTCTCACAACTTTGTCAGAAATAGCTAATTTTACCAAACAATTTTTCAACAAATAGCTAATACAAACAACTAACTCAAACAGCTAACAACTGTTTGCCAAACAGGGCTGAAATTTTAGACTCGAAAGAAATCACATATATATATATAAATATAAGTTTGAATGTCACGGTAGTGGCACGTGTCCTGTTAAACATTTATTAAGATTTTATTTAAAAATATAAATAAAAATAATATGTGATTTGAAGTCATCACAATAAATAATGTCTTCTCAATCATTTCAATGAAGAAAAAATGGAAATAAGTTATAAATATATTAATATTGCTATTTCTGAAAATTTAAATTATAAGATTAATTATAATATTTTTAAAAATATTTTGGCTAACATTTTAAAACAAACCATGCGTAGTACAGATTTAAAAGTTAGTATATGTATATATTTTGGGTTTTGGAGTGGCAATCTTGAAATATAGCTATATTAGGCAACATTTAAATTGTGATGTGGAGAGATGCTATTGGTTTGTATTATCATAAATTTGGCCAATAAGTATTACTTATTAATTTTTTCAATTAAGTTTGTATACAAATTACTAAATGCATTTACATAGGTCGGTAATTGTTTATATACTATAAATTTTGTAACAAAAAAAATAAACTTAAAAATATACAAGTTCTCCAAAAAAAAGTTCAATAAATGATACTTAAAATAGTTTGTGTGTATGATGAATAATTATAGTAAATTGAATTTTAAAAATTAATAAAATTGTGCTAGGTTATTGTTGTTGTTGATTGATTAATTATATGATTCCTACAGATGTGGGGCATAACATGTATGTATTTTTTATTTTTTTTTTGGTGTGTGGGGAATTATCAAAAACGTTGATGAAGGTAAATTAAATGATTGATGTGCTCAACTATAGCCCTAGGTTTGATACACATCAAACAAAA
>JACYFF010031956.1:103582231-103600544 GCA_017589665.1 Selenicereus undatus | reverse complement strand
CGTTGAGTACTTGGGGTGTCATCCGCAGAGAGTTGGGTTTTCAAGTATCAGAATTAACTAAAGCGTCTCAAGTTAGGCACAATTGAAGGAATAGAAAATAGAACTAAACTACTAAAGTGAAAACAAAAGGACTATGATTAGACCTAAGATTCAGAGATGGTCAGTTACATCATTAAAACCACCCAAGCCCTCTATCAAGAATCATGAGCTAGTCTAATTGTTCTAACCTTCTATTTTCATGGGATTAGTTCAATTAATCTACAAGATTGACAACCCTTGACCTTAGCTAGCGACGAGACTATTTTCATGTTCCAATCCTAGCTATTCTCTCTACTCACACTAGACAATCGACCTCACATCTTAGCATAAGTCGATTGCCCCAAAACACGAATGAAAGCTCTCTTAAGCATTTCATCGAACACTTGGCGGGCTTGAAAGAAAACTCTAAGTTCTAAGCATAAACAAGGGAGGGTTGAGGCCTAAACAAGTTTAATTAGCCATCAAGGGCTAGCCACAATCCAATCAACCAAGATTAAAAACTAATTAAACACAAAAACATGAAAACCTAAACTAAACATAAACTAGCAAATAAAAACATAAACATGAACAAAAGAGAAATTAATCTAAACTAGCACGGATGAAAACTAAAGGAAACACAAAATCATAATAAAAACTAAACATTTAAACTAAGCAAATCAAATACAAGGATTAAACTAACAAAATCAAAACAAGATCAAAAACGTGAAATAGAGAGAGAGAGAGAGAGAGAGAGAGAGAGAGAGAGAGGAAGAGAGAAACTTCTGCTTGAATTGATTGAAGAATTGGAAATCCACAAGCTTGAATCCCGAAATACAAACTACAATCCTAATCTAATATTCCTATTGAAGTTTTTATTGGCTAAAATCTAAACTTAAACTAGCCTAAAATCGCCAGAGAGAACCCCGAGCGACCCCCGAGTAACAATTACGAAGGAGGATTAAATAGAATTGCGTGACCAAACAGCGGCCTGGGAGGGCATGACCGTGCCATTTTTCTGGCGCGGTGGTTCGACCCTCGATCCTGTTCCTTTTTGCCTGTTTTTGTTGTTTTTCTTCGCTTTATCCTGTCTTCGCTCCTTTTTCGAGGTACTTGCTCTATTTGAACTTATTTCCTACAAAACTTAAATAAAACAAGTAAAAATCCTAAAGATTAAATTATTATACGAGCTAAAAGTGGGTGAAAGAGGCACTTAAAATAGGACAATTTATCGCCTAACAAATATCCCCGGACCTATCTTTTGCTCGCCCTCGAGCAAAATAAAAGAAAAATTAACTTAAGAACCTAACTCACTTTCGTAGGAATCACGGTTGCATTTAGCATATGCATCAAGCCCTTCGAACCCTTTGGTTCCCCCAAATGGACAAGTAAGGTCTCGTGACGATTTGCAGAAAATATACCCACAAAATCTTGAAAAAGAAAACAAAGAAAAAAGAAACAAAAATTGAAAAATAAAAATGGCAAAACACAAAATATACACGGGGTAAACTGTACACAATCGGATCAACCGAAACCCCCTAGTAGCTCAAGTATCAGTCTGTACACAAGCATTATATGCATTTCAGGACACATCATCCCAAAGAATGGCATCTAGACATCAGCTTTTCACCCCACGATGCATGAGAACATTGAATCCATCCTGGTGCCTAGTGTGCAACTGTATCATCACCCTAAGACTTTGGCTTGCCAAAATCAAACTCAATCCCACTTAACTGACACAAGCTACCTTCCTGATTTGCTAGCATGAAAACAAGCTTCCCCAGTAGCAGTATTGCCTCAAAGGATAGCACTCAATAGCGCATGCCTCAATGGGGTACCTGTCATTCCAAACTCTTTTCTTCCCCCTTTTTTTCTTTTTCTTCTTCTTTATCATTCCAAACTCTTGTAACGCCTTGTTAGGGAAAAACCACACAGTTTTAATATTTATAAATCCCAAGTGCAAGGTGTATCGTTAAGTACTTGGGGTGTCGTCCGCATGGAGTTGTGTTTCCAACTACCGAGGCTAACTAAAGCGTCTCAATCTAGGCCAGAGAGAGAGTGAAGGAAGAAGGACTAAACTACTAAAACAAATAAACAAAAAGGGACTTGGGTTTATGATTTCACCAAGTGATGAACCAGTTAATCAAGACGAGTCCTAACCTACCCAAACCACACTGAGAACAAGAGATGATCGGTTGCACCATCAAAGACCACCCAAGCCCTATCTCAAGGGTTATGAGCTAATCTAATTAGCCTAACCACCTATTTTCATAGGGTTAGCCTAATTAAACCACAAAACTAGCAATCCCGGACCTAGCTCGATTCGGATACTATTTTCATGTCCCAAACTCGGCTATTCCCTCTCCCACACTAACTAATTGACCTCACCTCTCAGCATAAGTCAATCGCCCAAAAATATGGATGAAAGCTCTCTCAAGCATTTCATCGAACACTTGGCGGGCGTGAGGAAAAACTCTAGGTTCTAGGCATAGATTGGGTATGGTTAGGCCACATACAAGACTAATTAGCCATCAAGAGTCTAATCACAATCCAAGCCCACAAAATCTAACAGCTAATTATCACAAACACATCAAAACCTAAACTAACAAACAAGAACAAAAACTTGAAGAACAAAACAAAGAAAAGAGGCATGAAACTATAAATTAATTCTAACAAGAAATCAAACATGAATTAAACATAAAAACTAAACAATTACTTCAAATCAAAACCAAACATATGAACTAAATTAACAAAATCTAAAACAAGAACCAAACAAGAAGTAGAGAGAAAGAGAAGAAGAAGACTCATGAATTGAAGCAAAACTTGAAATCCGTTTGCTTGAACCCAGAATTAATTCAATACAATCCTAATCTAATCTCCTCAATGGAGTTTTATTGGCTAAAACCTAAACTAAACTACCCTAGAAATCGCCAGGGAGAAGACCTAAGCGAACCCCCCGAACCCTTCGCAAAAACGCTCGAAGAGGCCTTAAATAGAAAAATCGCGAAATCGGACGACGGACCCGGGGGCACGACCGTGCCACATGGCATGGCCACACCGTGCCATTCCTCTGGCACGGTGGTTCGGTCCCCGGTTCGTCCTTTTTCGCCGGTTTTTGCTGTTTTTCTTCGTTTTGTCCCGTCATCGCTCCTTTTCGCGGCGTTTGCTTGATTTGACATTATTTCCTACAAAACATAAATAAAACAAGTAAAAATTCTAAAGATTAAGTTATTAAACGAGCTAAAAGTGGGTGAAAAAAGCGTGTAAAATGCGACAAATTATCGCCTAACACGCCTCAAAGGGATACACCTAGTAGCGCATGAGTTTGTTTGTTTTTGTTTTTGGTTTTGTTTTTGGAAAATGGGTGCAAGCACATACAAAGGTAACTGTGCAGTAGACAAGTAGGAGAGTCCATCATGGAAGACTAAGAATGTAAGATAATAATAATACATAAGTTAGGACTGGATAACAAAATTACAATGGACTGTTGGGATTAGAACTGAGGCTTAAAATGACACACTTGGGACGAATATCTATAATGCACATTATATTTATATACGAGCTAATAGCTAAGGTATCGGAGATCAAGGCTTATCAAGACAGTACAAAATTCCCCTAAATCCCCCCCCCCCAAAAGGAAAAATTATACAAAAAAGAGAAAAATTTAAAAATTTACACAAAAATGAAAATTTTTTACAAAAATAACAATAAAAGGGTAGATGACCCTACCCCCACACCTAAATCTTACAATGTCCTCATTGGGAGTTGAGAGTCATCACCAACCACAAAACACATAAGAACAAAGAAAACAAAATCACATATAAGATACACAAAATAAAACAAACACATACAAGAACACTAACCTGCACACATATACAAGCTAGTGCACTCTCCCAAAAACACTCACCAAATCAAAAATAAGACCACACATATATACAAAACTAACCATAAAAAACAAAGATATACCAATCCATCAACACCTCCAATCGCAACACACAAACATCCACAAAGACACAAAAATGGTGATCATAGCCATCAATGGCTCAACAACATCCCAAATTTCTCCTTAAAATGATCACCACAAAAGTACAATCCGAATATCTACAACTAAACAAAAACAAAAAGAGAGGAAATAAAAATAAAAAGAAGGGGGGGGGGAAGAGTGAGAACGATTATACCAGGTCGGGTCTTGATTGTACCTAAACTATGCCACAACGGCTTAAGGAGCATCAACCACTCCTTGTCTCTTAAGACTCGAACTATCAGCTCGGACGCCATCGAAGCTCGTAAGAGCCATCTCAAAGGGATGTAAGTAAGAGAACACTAGTAAAGTTGTAGTAAATAGAGTTAGTGCCCTCTTAAACTTATCAAATGCCATAGAAAAATCGAAATAATAATCAAAGAAAGTGGTCCACTCAATTTTCCTAGGCATGCCCGCTAGGTATGCAAAATAATGGTCCAAGGAGGGATTATACCCTCGAGTATCATGTAGGAACTCATGGAATGCAAGCAAGCGAGAGGGCATGGTTGAAAGTAAGGGGGATGAAATGGGGATCAAGTCAAGTTGCTTGGTGTAAATTGGGTCAATATGCTCAATGCTAGGAGCGGCACCAACCACTAAACTATCATCACACAACTCCTTGAAAGGAGCCTCGTTAAGATATGACTCAACCAATGTAAGTCCTCCTGACCAAGAAAGTAAAACATCCTCTGCTGAATTAGCATCACCCCAAGAAGTCTCGCCCATCTCCAACCCCGTGCACTGAGCTAAAGGAAGGGAGAAGCAAGTAAGATGAAGTCACTAACACTAGTGTCCATAGGTGTGCTAGAAAACGATGGAGCAATAAATGTCAATGGGGTCGAAGGAGGGTCAAACACTTCCCCTAGGTCGGTCAAAGGTGCATCATCAACATTAGACTCGAGGGGAAGGTGAGACTCACAATCATCATAGAGACGAGCCTTAAGTTTAGGGCAAGGTAGACTAGGGTCAGTCTCATGAGATAAACCACACTCCCTCATCCTACTGACAAAACGCTCATGTTGCTCATTCATTGTCCCAATCATGGCATCAAGTCTAGCATAACATTCATTGGAAACATCATAATAAGGGCAAGAATTCACATCGTGGCTAAAAGATTAGCAAAAAGAGCGCAACACATGAGGGTAAGAAGAGTAGTTATGATATGGGTCCCTAGCATCATCAGATTGCAATTGATGCCAAGCTAGAGACTCAAACAAATCCCACATGTCATCAACAGCTAAAGAATGTAAACCACCATAACACATGCACTCAAGGATTACTTGAGTCTCAGGTGTTATCCCCTCTAGCACAGTATCGCATATTTCTAATTTTTCATACTCAAAAGCCACATATTAAGCACGATAATCATTCAACCTAGACAAGTAGTGCAAAAAAAGTTCATGCTCAAACTGAGGTAAATGAAAAATAGTCATCTTCAGTTTTTTTCAAATTTTTGGTTTTTTAAAAAAAAAATTGGATTTATTTTTTTAAAAAAAATCCTAGCCTCGGATGCTCAAATAAACCTCGATATTGAAAGATGCCAACTCTTCAGCAATGACGCCAAAAACTTGTTAAGGAAAAAACAGAGTTTTAAAATTTATAAACCCCAAGTGTACGGTGTATCGTTGAGTACTTGGGGTGTCATCCGCAGAGAGTTGGGTTTTCAAGTACCAGAGCTAACTAAAACGTCTCAAGTTAGGCAAAATTGAAGGAATAGAAAATAGAACTAAACTACTAAAGCGAAAACAAAACAACCATGATTAGACTTAAGATGAACTAAGTGATCAAGTTAAGCCCTCACCTTCCCAAGTTACGCTAGTATTCAGAGATAGTCGGTTGCATCATTAAAACCACCCAAGCACTTTCTCAAGGGCCGTGAGCTAGTCTAATTGTTTTAACCTCCTATTTTCATGGGATTAGTTCAATTAAACTACAAGATCGATAACCATTGACCTAACTAGCAACGAGACTATTTTCATGTCCCAATCCCAACTATTCTCTCTATCCACACTGGACAATCAACCTCACCTCTCAGCATAAGTCGATTGCCCCAAAACACAGATGAAAGCTCTCTCAAGCATTTCATCAAACACTTAGCGGGCATGAAAGAAAACTCTAAGTTATAGGCATAAACAAAGGAGGGTTGAAACCTAAACAAGGTTAATTAGCCATCAAGGGCTAGCCACAATCCAATCAGCCAAGATTAATAACTAATTAAACACGAAAACGCGAAAACCTAAACTGAACATAAACTAGTAAATAAGAACATAAACATGAACAAAAGATGAATTAATCTAAACTAGCACAAATGAAAACTAAAGGAAACACAAAATCATAATAAAAACTAAACATTTAAACTAAGCAAATCAAATATAAGATTTAAACTAGCAAAATCAAAACAAGAACAAAAACGTGAAATAAAGAGAGAGAGAGAAAGGAAGAAACTTATGCTTGAATCCCGAAATACAAACTACAATCCTAATCTAATCCTCCTATTGAGGTTTTTATTGGCTAAAACCTAAACTAAAACCAACCTAAAATCGCCAGAGAGAACCCCGAGCAACCCACGAGTAAAAATGACGAAGGAGGATTAAATAGAATTGCGCAACCCAACAGCGGCCCGGGAGGGCATGACCATGCCACATGGCACGACCCCATCTTGTTCCTTTTTGCCTGTTTTTGCTGTTTTTCTTCGCTTTATCCTGTCTTCGCTCCTTTTCGGGGTGCTTAGTCCATTTGAACTTATTTTCTAACGTAAATAAAACAAGCAAAAATTCTAAAGATTAAGTTATTATACAAGCTAAATATAGGCGAAAGATGCACGTAAAATAGGACAATTTATCACCTAATACTTGGATTCATTCTCTCTCCTCATCAAAACCATCAGATTGTTGGAAAAAATTATTTTCTAATTTTCAAATCTCTTGCATAGCAATAAGGAAACAAAAAACCATTATTAAGGAAATGATCGTAAGAAAGTATAATCTCATAACGTATAATTTTATAATTGTGGAAATAAGGATTATGGAGTACATATATGTATATACATATGTGTGTGTGTGTGTATGTGTGTCTATATATATATATATGTGTGTGTGTATGTGTGTGTGTGTGTGTGTGTGTGTGTGTGTGTGTGTGTGTGTGTGTAAAAGACATAATAGCAATTTTATGGGCTCTATGATTTATCTAAATTCTCAAAAATTAGAAGTTCTCAATTGTTTGATTAATGGTGTTTTTAATGATCACCGTTAGATTTTCTTAAAAAAAAACTATTGTAATTTAAAAAAAGAATTATTAAAAGAAAAAATAACAACTCTTAGATCAATGATCATTTTAATATCCACACTTTACAACTACCAAACCTTATTCTATTTAATTTTTTTAAAAGAAAATTCATAACTGTTTAAATATTGTCAAATATGTTAGCAGTAAGAGGAGTCTAAGAGGTTAGAATTGTAAATAAATCTAACTACCTAAAAATTGAAACTTTTTGAGGTGAAAAATTTATGGGACCCGGTTCACTTAAACTTACTTCACATTCACAATCATACTCACTTCTCCCTCTCTCTTTCTTCTTTCTCTCCCTAAAGATCTAACTAAATGGGAAGGATCAAATGAGAATAAATTACTGTTGTCTTTAGAAAAGTAAAATCAGAATACCAGATAGGGTCACCCCATCCTCTTTGTGATCCATTTTTTCTACTATGTGGAGGTAAATTTAATTTTCATATCATCTATGTATATACTATATTAATAGTAATCTTTGGAAACCTCTACAATGTAGTAACTTAAAGTGATTTGTACACTTTAGTCTAATCTTAGCTATAAAAATAATTTATTCATTATATCTAAACAAGTAATTTTAAAAAAAAAATATTCCTTTATCTTCATTTAAAAAACTCCGCATAATTTTGGATGCACATGATGAAGGATAGAAGATATCTTATTATATATGAAAAAAATATGGGCAGTTATATTTATTCATTACCTGAAAAAATTCCTAGAAGTTAAATAAAAAGTGATAATCTTTGTAACACCCTAAAATGCTACAATTGAGGGATTTGTAGAATTTGATGTAATTTTGACCTTTAAAAATATTTTTTCATTAAATCTAAGATGTTGATTTTTAAAGTTAAGAGATTCCTTTATTTCTCTTTTAAAATGATCCATGATTTTGGATATATATGAAAAAAAAATGATAATTCTATTATCTAGGAAAAAACCTATGCAATTATATTTATTCGGTAAATTCAGAATAAAAAAACTTACGTTATCCAAGTAAAATACCTATTTATTTTTATTTTCTAAAATTTCAGCATATTTGATAATCCTATTATCTTAAAAAACCGTGCAATTAAAAGAAAACATGGTAATCTTTGAAAAATTCTAAAATGCTACAATGAAAGTGATTTCAAAGTTAAGATATCCCTTGAAAAAATCCCCTAAGATTTCGTATACACATGACAAAAGACAGATGATGATCCTATTATCTAGGGGGGAAACTTTGGTAGTTATATTTATTTATTAAATCTAAACCATAGATTTAAAATTTAAAAAAATTTACTCTCCCCAAGCAATATACCTTTTTATTTTTATTTTTTTAAAATCCCTTATAGTTTTAGTTATATTTGGTAAAGCATACAAGATAATCGTATTATCTAAAGAAAAACTCAAGCAGTTACAAAAAGATGAATAATCTTTAAAAATGCTATAATGGTGCAATGAGAATGATCTACTAGATTTGATGTAATCTTATAATATAAATCAGTCACATAATAAATCTAATCTATTGATTCTTATCTTAAACAATGTATCTTTTTTCAATAAAATATCTATTTCTTATTATTTTTTAAAATAATACCCATTATTTCAGTTCTATAAGTGATGACAGACAGATGAGAATCCTATTCCTTGACAGTGGAACAAAGCAAATAATTTGCCATGATATCACTTTATTTTTTATTCAAAAAATACCATTTGTTTTTATTTTTAAAAAACCCGAAAATTTCAGCTATATATATGTATGAAAAGGATTCACGATAATTTTATCATCTTAAAAAAAACACATGTAGTTAAAAAAAGGTGATAATCTTCGAAAAGCCCTAAAATGATGCAACGGAAGTGACTTGCGAGATTTGATTTACAGTGATTTTAGTTATAAAAATATTCATCTATTGAATCTAAAATGTCGATTCCTATTTTCAAAAAAACACATCTTCTCTAGATAATACATCTCATTGTTATTGTTGTTGTTGTTGTTGTTATTGTTGTTGCTATTATTATTATTATTATTATTATTATTATTATTATTATTATTATTACTACTACTACTAGTATTATTATTATTATTATTATTATTATTATTTAATTTTTATTATTTATTTTATTATTTATTTTTTTTAAAGAGCATCTGATAAACATCTCTTTGTTACATTCATTACTTTTCGCATGATTTGCCGCTTGATTACTAATTACTAATAATGTCATACTTATATTTTTTTTTAGTAATCTGATGACTTTTCGCTATACACTATTCTAGATAATTGCCAAAATAAATAATAGCTATTTATTATTAAGCCTCCATTGCATCATAAAATAGAAGTACCTATCATTCTTATTGCGTCGGCCGATTGGGAGGAAGAAGTGCTACAGTTGAAGAATTAATCCAAGTACACAATCTAATTAAACATAGTATTTACATATAAACTTGGTTTATATCAATGTTCACAATAAAATGATTACTAAAAAAATTTATTTTCTGCACAAGTACTCGAAGATGAGGAGGAGTATTTGCCGTCTCACTCTACTGATTAACTTATCATCATGTCATTTATCATGATTTTTATCTGTCTATTTACTATCATCAAAAGTTTTCTATGTTACTAATCTCATTTGCAATATATAAAATTGATAACTTTTTATTTTTAATTTTCAGTAGTTACTTATCTTATCTTTTTAAATTTATAATATCAATTATGTATGTAGTGATAATTTTATAATTTTTAAAAAGTACTTATGTTATACTGATCTATTTCATCACATACCGTGCATAGCATGTGTCTATACTAATATATATGTATATGTGTGTGTGTGTGTGTGGGTGTGTGTGTGTGTGTGTGTGTGTGTGTGTGCGTGCGTGCGTGCGTGTGTGTGTGTAATTTAATACTGGTATGATCTCTCAGGTTCAAACATTAATTCCTAATCAAAATCCAAACCTATTGAAAATTTTAAAAGATTAATGATATCTCATATTGTTTTCTTTCTAATTTTGGTAAAAAATATGATATTATAAGATTCTAACTCCAATATTATTATTGTTATCTTTTTTTAAAAGAAATACATAATAAAAGATTGTGAAAAAATATTTTTCTATTTATCTGACAAAATTATTATGTTGATAGTTTAGTACCAAACACAGATTGAGTTTTTGATTTGTCACCTTTACTTTGAACATAAATATAAATGTAAATATTAAATATTAAAATTTAGATGCAACAAGATAATAGTCATTATGAATCCTATATATGGAAAATAATTGTATGTACTTGTGCAAACTACAACCAAAGGGTGTAAAATTAATTTTAATTTTGAGAGAAGAATAGTTCAAGAGGTCATCATCATCACATTCTTTTAGTAGTATTGACAAACATTCATATTCTATAAGTATGTTTATTCTAAATAGATGCATGTAATATAATATTTATTTTTTTAAAAAAATAAATACATAAAAATGTGGATTTTTTATTTCACCTAAAAAGTCATTGAATTATATTTTAGAAAGTTAATTGAATTTTGTAATTTAAAAATGTTCAAAGTTTGACATGAGGTTGCTAGATTATTGTTTGTAGTTCACATATATATATTTATCATAATAGTTAAAAGTAAATATTTTTTTCTGTATATCATGTAGGATCAAGAATACTAGTTATCTATCAACGACATATATCTAAATATTCATAAATCTTATGTCAATTAGATTTAGAAAAAAAAAAAAGGATCTTTAAAGTAATTTATTTCCTTACCAAACAGGAATGAATAAGAGAACTGTACACCGAGTGGTATACTTACTTTTAGAATTTATAGTAATGCTCGCTTAGTCTTGACTTAGTGAACACTGTTATATATATTTAGTGAACAAAACTCCTAAAAAATTGTATGTCTTTAATAATTGTTACTGTAATATGTTCAAGTGAGTAAGCCTTCTAAGTTCATAATTTTATGTTCACTCCAGATGACAAATATACATATAATTTGTCTAACACAACTCATCGTTACTGAATATAATGTGTCTAACTATGAACCATAAGAGCAAATAAATAAATGAAACTACTATCCAATATTTTGAAAACAATTTTTGAGAACAATCATACCATATATCATATATTATATATATGTATATATTTTTGAGTTTTAAAGTTGTATTTTAGGCTATTATCAATTGTTGCATTCATGAGTTGGTATTTTTTTTCCTCTTTCATGAAGGAGTAATCGCAGGTTGTTAATAAATTGTTGTTATATTTATATAATAAATATAGAGTCGTTTTATAATTGATCTAATAATCAAATAACTATTTTTTAGTAATATTTTCAATGAAGTAACTAAATTATGCTCCATTACAATCATCAAATTTTAAGTGAATATTTATAGAAAAATTGTGTGTGAACATATTTAAAAATTAAAATGCAAAACGAATCCGTGCATTACACTGATATCTGAAAACTAGTTTTGCATACATTTTGAAGTATTTGGCATAGTCTATATTCAACAGAATGATATCGGCCCTGTTTAGCAAACAGCTGTTAGCTGTTTGTATTAGTTGTTAGCTGTTAGTTGTTTGAGTTAGCTGTTTGTATTAGTTGTTTGAATTAGCTGTTTGTTGAAAAACCGTTTGGTAAAATTAGCTGTTTTTGACAAAGTTGTGAGACAAAAAGCTAATTCTTCAAAAAGCTCTTCCAAAAAGCTCATGGAATTAGCTTTTTCAAATTAGCTTTTTTGACCCAAAAAGCTCTTTTAAAAAGCACTTTTACCAAATACCCAAATTAGCTTTTTTATTTGATCAAAAAGCTAATTTTCGTCAAAAAAGCTCTTTTTGGCCAAAAAGCTCTTCAAAAAACTCTTTGCCAAAGAGGAGCATCACCCCAAATCCCAACCCTCAAAAAAGTACGGGCGGGAATCGAGGCATATGGAGGGGGGATTCTTTTTTCTTTTTTTTTTTTTTGCAAGAAAAATTATTTTCCTGCATGGAGTTTCAAATGAGTTAAATGGATTTCCTTGATTCACTTGTTTATAATTTTACCAAATGCAATGACGACAACAACTTCCAGTAAGAGTTTCGCTTTTATGGGGTTTGAAAAGATGCAGCTGTGAGCGGTCTTACTTCGACAGACTTCTTTACTCACAGAGAGGTCAATTCTCCAAAAGATCCATATGAAAATGTCTAGAAAAACCATTATACTAATATTCTTTTCTAGAGGAATTTTATAGGAGAATATCCCATATTAAATTTGATATCAAAGGATTTCAATTTGAATCATACTATACATTCACATATTGTCCATTGTGTTCAAGAACCAACTCAACCAAAAGTTTAAGCTGATGGTTGAAGGTACAACAATCAGTTTATCGTCTAACACACCCCCTCACGCGAATGTCCTTTGTGCTTGAAGTATGGATACTGCAAAAGGCTCCCCCTACCTTGTACAATAAATCAATATGGGGATTGCTCAGATTCGAACTTGAGACATCTCGCTCAAAAAGGCTTTGATACCATGTTCAAAAACCAATTCAATCAAAAGATTAAGCTGATAGTTGAAGGCCCAGAAATAGGTTCATCCTCTAACACATTGTGCTCTTGTCAATTTATAAAGCTTTTTCTTTTTTTAAGGTGTTTCTATTGAAAAGTATAAGAATATGAAAACATACTAAAATAAATTTTTTCAATTAGTTGGAGCTACAAAGGGCATATAATACAAGCATATATACTACAATAATGAGTCCACTCCGTATATGTATGCAATAATACGAGGTGTATGCAATAATACGAGGGAGAAGAAGATCGAGGAATGAGGAGTTAGGTTGGTGAAAGGGGACGTCACCAATTATATATGGAGGGAGGGAATCTTGTGTGTGTGGTTGAATGAGGACTCCTGGAATCTGCTTTTGTTTCTTTTTGCAAAAGAGCAATGGCATGTCACACACTTCGTATTCATCATATCATCAAATGCACTTGAAAATTATATGCTAGGGGAAAACGAGACTATTTATATGGTTTAGATTCATTCAGAAGTCTAGAGAAAGAAAGAAAATAACAATAATAATAATGATAGTACTGTGCACGGACAGATTTGCAATAAGGACATGACTGGATCCTCAGTACCAACTCCCTTTAGTGGTGGAAGGATGGCATCCACCACATATCCACAATTTAATCATGTTTTATAATACCTTTTTGCAGTAAAAATTCAAGGTAATTCATAAATCTGCATGTACATTGGTGCATGGTTCATTCATCAATTCGATGCCCTGCTAAAAAATGGTTTCAAATATCCTTTTTTGATAATTAAAATTAAAATGATGAGATTCATGATTTAAAATAACCAATGTTATACGTGTACGTTATTGGTGGATTCTCTATTTTTTAGTGTATATATGTATATATATATAGATGAACATATCATGATTGCATGCATATATGCATGAAATGTTATCTGACTCGGTATATGATCTTACAGTAGTCCTATCGGTGCTATGTGTGAATGCCCTATGACAACAAATTCATTGATGCCTTGGATTAGCAAAGTTTAAACCTTGTTATTTGGTACATATATAAAATTTCACCATGTAAATGAACTAGCTATAACCTTCGGTCTTGAGATAATTCAATTACTTGCTGCTTTTATTTTATTAGTTATGTGACATATGCTACTACCAAATGTACATTTTGAACATACATGACAATTGTATTTAGACGAAGCAAACTATTGTCGTAATTTTATGAATATGAGTCGCACCTATGCCCATATTGCTTACATTTTTAGCCCAGATTTAGTATTGCTTGATATTAATATTTATTGCTTCCATTTTCTTTTAGCTTTCATAAGATTTAAATCTCATGGGATCGATCCCAATTTTCTGCAAATTTTTCAACCCAATTTTTTTTGAGAATTTCAATCCAAACAAATATTTTCTGAAAATTTTTATGTAAATCTCTTGGGATCGATCCCTCTGTGTACCTATAGGAGTAAAACTTTCTACATCTGAATCTCTCTTAACTTTACAAAAGTGGAACCCACTCTAAGAGTTGTTGTGAATTATTATCCTAAATACAATGATACAGTTGGATGTAAAAAGAGGATCAAATCTAAAGAAAACTACCACGTAATTGATGTGTTGCATAGTTTTGAGTCTAAGGTAATGCATGTTGCATATCTTGGTTTTATATGTTGAGTTGAACATTAAGTCTAATTCAGTGTATATAGAAATTGACCGTAGATCAGTATGACCCTAACATACAATCAGTGTTAATGATGAGATTATATTTCTTCCTTCTTTAGGTTCATGATATCTCCCTCTGCTTTCATATTTTTGACAAGCCGAATTGACTAAGTATTTGCCTATACTATCCGATTTACATGATATGTGCTATGAAAGATTTTGCTTGATATACTTTCCTTGCTTGACATTGAAATAGACATCGTCCTTGATTCATTCAGTCTAGGATGTAATAAACTTATGTCTATATTTTGGTTTAATTTCATGGCCAGCAAAGTAAAGAAAATATTTTGCAAAATTGATATCTATTTGTCAAGTCTTAAAAGGTGTTATATTGGATATTAAAGTGGAAGAAAAGACGACTACAACAATTATATCAAGTGTAGATTACGCAAGTACAAAACCATATACTATTTATCATGGCGAGAGCTTTCAACTTCATTAGCAAGAAATTCAAATGGGAAGTTTTCTGGGAAAGAAGCTTCTTGCAGTCATTGTACACTGAATTGACGAATCAAGAGCAAAATTTGTGCAATGCCAAGTTGATGATTTCTCACAAAGGATAAATTATGTTTTCCCACAAAGGACAAATTACGGCTCCCTAGTACTAATCTTGAAATGCAATAACACTACTGTACCTTCCTAGTACGTTGATCCTGCACTTATTGTGAACTTCAAAATCTACACGATCTCACTTTAAAGGTAAAGCTATCAAGAGATAATTTTCATTGATTCCTAAATGAATATGGTTATAAAAGTGTCCAACTGTGTAGGTACAGGTAGCTCCTGCATGCATGCATGCATGCATGTTACTATGTTAGCTAGCGATCCGACTCCACCCGCATTGGATGATGGAACAGTGAGATTCATATATGTATCTACCTTCACATACATACATAATAATTGGCAATAATAAGTAACACATGACACTGCCCAGATCAAACCCACCCCACCACCTACTGCATGTGGGTGGCGCTTCAAGTTCTGTTTCTCACCACGCATTCACCCACATTGGCATGCCAGAACACACACAAAATTAGAAAAGGAGCGAATGGAGCTTAATTGACTTCTTCATCATCATCCAACGAGGACCACACGTGTCCAATGCTTACTTGACACTATGCTCAAACACGTGTGCTGCTCAGATTGGGGGAATTGAATTGGTCCCTGCCTTGAGGGTAGTGCCAAATTAAACAAGTCAGATTCGCTTTCTGTGGGCCGGGGGCTCCTGTTGAACCAATTATGTGTAAGGTTTTGATAATAACAATTCAAATGTACCAAGTCAAAATACTATTATGATATGTTTGAGCTGTGTGCTAGAACAGTGTGTTGAGATACGTTCCAAACACCCTGTGGAACGGTTTGAAGAATTGCGTGATTGAGACAAGTTGCAAACACTCTGAACAACAGTTCGAAGAAGCATGGAACATCAAAGTGAATATGTATGCACGACACCAAGGAGGTCAGAGGATCACAGGAGTCTTAGAGTCAATTGCTGGTTGTATTCATCTAGAGTTTTGTTAATATGTCATTTAGAAGATCTTGACTTGACACTCACTTTGAAGGAATCTTTACATTACTTGAGAACACCGCTTAGAACAGTTCCGAGCAATCAAGTATGCAGTGTTCTGAGAGCAACGTGTACAACTCGTGTTTCAAGGATTTTCAAGAGTTACGATTAAAATGAGTGGGTATTGCATTCATGGTGTGATTGACTGAGACATTGATTAAAATGAGTGGGTATTGCATTCATGGAGAATTCATTTGATTGCTTGATACTAAAAATTCTGGTGAATACCCAATTGGATTTATCTTTATAAGTGTCAATAATTAGTTTAACTGATAAAGTCTATTATAGTTGTTACCAAACACTTAGATTCTAATCCTACCTATATTGACTTTGTTCCTCATTCACATCATTTAAAGAAAAAACAACTTGAAATTATCTTTTATTTTCAAAAAAAAATTCTTTAGTTTGATAACTTAATTAAAAAGTCAAATCACGTGATCAAATGTTGGTGAACGAGTATTTAAGATTACCTATATATTAAGAGTTAGGATCAACTCAGTTGTCATACATATTAAGAGTTAGGATCAATACAATATTCAAGATGAACGAGTATTTTGAAGTTACCTATAACAAAATTATTTAAGATTAGTCAGACAGGCTAATCAATAAAGCTAGGATATGGACACACATGAGAGATGCAAATTTACTTCCACTTGAAGATGAGCAACAAGAATTAAGAATATATGAAGGGGGAAAAGAAGAATAGATAAGAATCTATGGTGGAAGGAGTCGTCAAAGCAGTGCCCAAGCTTCTTCGAGACTCTTAACACCCAAAAGATGGAATTTATACCCCTAATAGAATGCAATACAATAATAATTCCTGGATTTTATTTTCACCATTCTCAGTCCCACGAGTTGACATTTGCACCGGCCTGTATGAATGTGAATATCTCCATGGACCCTTCAATTTGCTCGAGGTCGTTTTCATTGCTTACAAAATTTTGGCACTGTTGCCTACATATTCTTATCTTCTTTGAAATCCGTGATATACACCTTTAGGGGAAAAATTTTCCAAAAATGATTCCTACATTATGTTGAGTTACCCCTAAACTTAGAATAAGTTGGATGATATTTTGATAAAAGACAAAAAGGATTGAATTAATTATAAACCAAATGAATCCGAGTAATGATGTTTAAATGGTTGGCAAATTTGAAATAAGTATGAAAGAAGTAGCCCTTTTATACTAGTGAAACATGTATATGATTATGGAGAAAATATGTGGGCATCATACAATATCAAAATGATTTTATTTGATTGATAAATTGGGGAGTTAACCAAGGAAATTATCTAGCTCATTCAAAATTTGAATTTCAAATTTTGAAGAATCAAATCTCTTGATATTATCTTGCACTGATTTTATCTCACAAAATAAGCATGTTTCTAATCCATTATACTTGCCATATAATCTAATCTTGCAAATTTAAAGTATTCTGTTGATAATATTATCACTTTACTGATTTGCAAAGAAATATCATGATTAAAAGAATAATAACATTTTTTATCAATGATCAAAATATTTTATTCCAAGAATATTATCATCAATATTTTCAAGATCAATGAAAAGATATTATACAGCTTCATATCAACACAAATCGTGGCAAAGATTGCAAGAAAATCAAATCAGAATATGCTGACCAGATTTCAAGGCCTAAAATGCAATTTCAAGATATTTTGGGCATAATTTCCTTTCTTGGTAGAATTGGTGCACGACTACTAACGCCTATAAATAGAGACCAAATGATGAAGAGTAAGATCCAAGCAAGTTACAAGAACGTTGAGCTATATATTTGTGAATTTACTCTGAACATTATATTGTAATCAAAAGCTGTGAGTGTATTGAATAATTTTTTTTATTAAGGAGTGAACTTAGGAGCTGGTGTGAGGTCACAACTTCCCCATACTTAAATCAAGAGGTTGATTTAAGTACTTGTAATCTCTACAGTGAGGTAACTCTGAGAGATTGTGAGAGTTCATCTTAATAAAAGAAGTTGCGTGTTGAATCCTAGAGTTGGATAACTCTAGGTGGGGACCTAAGCCTGATTGAAGCCCAACCTCGTTAAAATATCCTTATGCATTGTCTCGATTTAATTTCTGTGTTTACTTTCAATTCTTAAATTTAAGTTTTTACAATCATCCTATTCACCCTCCTCTAGGATGATATGAGTCTTCACATTATACTCCCAAAACATGTATTCTTATATTAAGATTCCCCCC